>JAAWXA010000011.1:18838934-19091458 GCA_038090715.1 Florisuga fusca
GGGGGGGGGGGGGGAGTCAAACTAAATCACCCAGGGATTACACTAACAGAAAATGATGCTCTTGGTATGGAAACTATTAAAGAAAACCTGATTTTGTCTTTATATACTAGGGTTCATTAACTTTCTCTCTGGTACAGCTAATGACCTGAACAGAAGCTGTGGTTCATTAGTGATCTTTCTTTCTGCCTGGCAGTTGAACACAAAAAAAAAAAAAAAAAAAAAAAAAAAAAGCAGGAAGGAAAGGTAGAAACTCTGAGACAGAACAGCATTACATGTTTCCAGGCTAGCAGATGCAAATTTTCTTCTGTTCTCATCCTTGTAATAGAAATTATATGATATTTACAGCTAAACTCATCCTTTGTGCCAGGGAGAGTTTAGTCACCAGAAGAGAAGGAAAACCAGTTTGTTTCTTCTCTCTTTACCAATTTCTTCTTTTGGAGTTGCCAGGGTATGTTTGATCTCTGGAGCTCATAGTGTCTTAGGCTCTGCCCTGTTTTCTGCATGGCAGCTCCATGGGGTCACTTTGGCATCTAGGGGTAGTTGCAGGGAGGCTCAGTAATACCCTGGCCTGATCTGCTTTGCAGGCTTCCAGCTCCTGCAGGAAATGCCTTGCTGGTTTGCATTGCTGCAGCTATTTTTGGAAGTATGGTTTGTTCAGCAGAATAAGGAAAGGGTGGACAGTGCTGTCATCTGTGTACCTGGCTCAATGGTGGGGCTGTTACAAAGCAAAGCAGGCACTAAAAGGTGTTTTTTCTTCCCCGTATGGAAAAATTTCCACTTGTTCTGTCTTACTTGTGAAAGCCTCCTTTGTGGAGCTGTGATTGTCAAGGAAATCTGTTCCTTTTCAGCATGACATCCTTAGAGCACAAGAAAAGGTCTTTAACATCTATTGAAAGTTATTTCTTTTATTATTATTCCTTTTAGAGAGGGGAGAGAGAGAGGAGTGGGGTGAAGAAAAGAAACACTACATCAACATTAAAACATTATTTAACTAAAATATCCAAGAGGTGAAATTTTCAAGGCTGCTTATTTTTTTCTAAAAATTATTGTCCTTATTTTTTAATATCATAATAAAACTGAATACCTCTCATTGCCTCTTGTGTTTAACTTTCCCAGGAAAAGATGTGCAGTTTTCTTTGACTTGAAAATGAATATTATCAATGTAGCATGTAAATTCCAGGCAAGTAGCCAGTAAATTACCTGTCACTGAAGGTCATTTTCTCTTCCTCCCTACTTTTTTGATACGTAATGCAATACCAAAGTACATATCTTAAATGTTTTTAAAGGAATTATTCTTACTTATCATCAAATGGAGAGAAGCAGCATGTGAAATAACTAATACTTGCAGATGGTTATTGAAGTGTCAAACCTTGAAATTTAAACTGAGTGTTTTGGTTTAGGTAATTAAGGCTTTCAGAAAGCTTCAGGTGAACAAAAGGATGAATGAATTAATAAATGGACAGAGAATAAGTGATGGACATTTTTTTACTTGAAAAATAATTCTGAGTCATATACGCTATCCTATAACCACCAACATTAGACATGGAAAAGACAAGTCAGATAAAGCAGTCTGTCCCTTCTCTAGTGCAGGGCTATTCTCTGAATTATATTACTTTGTCCAATATAGCTTTAAGTATTGGAAGCAGTAGATCATCCCCACGGGAGGCCATGCCACACTCTAGTAGTTCTCAGTATTGATTTTTCTGTGATATTCAGCCAAATTTTCCTTTTGTTTAATTTCTTGCTGTTGTTCTGACTTACATCTATATAATCAAGCCTTTATTTTTTTTTTTGTCCCCTCTCTCCCCCCAGTGTGTGCAATATTATAGTACAGCTTTAGTATTGTTTGTCTTAAGAGCCTTTTGGGTTTCTGAGTACCTGCAACGTTGCCCACAAAGCAAGCAACATGATGCCTAAGGATGACTCCAGTTTTCTGGGTGAATTAGATCCCTGGCACCTGGCATTCCTAGGTAGGGACTAACCTTTGAAGGATCATGCCTAAGCCTATGGGAGATGAGTTATCTCTTAGGGCTTAACAAAAGCAGAAACTAGCCTGTAAACTATGCCTGAGCTTATCTAACTCCTATCTCACCCTTGGTCAAAAGACAAATGACAAAGCTGTCTCCTGATGCTAGTAATTTAGTAGTTAGTCAGTCCACAGGGAAAATGAATTAAGAATCTCAACTGTGTCCAGTTGGGATTAACAACCATTCTAGCTGTGCCCAGTTATTGAGGCCCCAGCACAAGGACATAAAATTTTGGAGGGTCAAGAATATGGTCAGAGGAGTGGAGCAGCTCTCCCATAAAGACAAGCTGGAGAGTTGGAGTTATACAGACTGAGGAAGTAAAGGCTCTAGGGAGATCTGATAGAGAATTTCCAGTACCTAAGAAGCTCAAAGATAGTTGGAGAGAGACTTTTTATAAAAGCATATAGTAATAGGACTAGGGGTTATGGCTTTGAAGTGGAACAAGTTAGGTTTAGGTTAGAAAGGAAGAAATTTTTTACTGTGATGAGGGTGGTGAGACACCGGCACAGGTTGTCCAGGGATGCTGTGGATGGCCCATTCCTGGAAGTATTCAGGGCCAGGTTGGATGGGGCTTTAAGCAACTTGTTCTAGTAGGAAGTGTCCCTTTACATGCAGGGGGGTTGGAATTAACAATCTTTAGGGTCCTTTCCAACCTGACCCATTCTATGATTCTAAAAGAATGGTGCCAAAAGGCTTTGATGCAGACCAACTATTGGTCTGTTTTGGAATATTTTTCCTATCCAGAGCATTGCTCCCTGTTGTAGACTGCTCACTTTCTTTTGGACAACAGAGTGGCTCAGACACCTGCAAAAAGCAGGTATTCAACATGTTGGACTTCTTACAGACAACAGAGTTAGCCTGGATGGTTGCGCTGGCACCTTCCTGATAGTCAAAGACATAAGGGAGTTTCTGTAGTTGTATACCTGCATCTGTCTTTTCTGGAAGAGGAGGCTCACAGTGCTTGGTCAGAGGAATGCAGGAAAACATTTTTGAAGTTTCAAAAATGGCCTTTAAAACTGTAGCACGATTTAGGTTGGAAGGGACCAATTGTTGTGGTCTCACCTATATGCTCAAAGCAGGGCCAGCTTGGATCAAGTTGTCCAGGGCTGTGTCCAGTTGAGTTTTGACTGCCTACAAAGATAGGGATTTTGCAGCCTCTCTGGGACACTGTTCCAGAGTTTGACCCTGTCATGGTGAAAAAATAAATTTATAATCAGAATTTCCTCTGCTGCAACTTGTGCCTTTGAATATCTTTATCGTGTTTCTAAGGCTTTTTGTATGTTCATCCAGGACTTATAAAAATAAAACCTTTTTATGGTATCACTTAAGGGGAGTTTTATGTTTACTCTGGAAACCTGTAATGTAAATGGAAATTTGGGAGTGCTAGCACTGAAGTTCTGAAGTCCTGTTCACCCTGTTTCACCTCTCTAGAAAGTATCTGTGTGCTCACCAATGTGCTGACCTGTTGTACTCATGTACACCCCTCCCTTCTTCAATTTTGATTGCGTTATTATAAAAATGCTTCAGGTGTTGGGGGTTCTCCACGTGGATTTTGAAAAGTAGCTGTAGTGGTCTTGTTTTGTCACTCACCAGGCACCCAGAAAAGTAAAAGAAGAAAAAAGCCAGCTGAGTCAAGGTCCAGAAATGCCTCAACTTTGAAGGTGAACCTCCGTGTGCAGCTTACGGGCAGCATGGTGATACTTGCTGTTGTCCAGAGCTCCTTGAAGGTCCATCAATTTGAGAACAAGGTGCCCTACTTTCGTTGACCTTTCTCATGTATCCTGTGACCTGCACATATTGTGTATGCCTGGGTTGCTTCAAAAAGCTGTTAGATTGCAGCTCTCCTTCTGGTGCCTTACAGAATTAAGTTCATTATAAGCCTGAGTGGTAATTCCTAGTTCCAGGAACCAGCTACACAAATGCCTTTCTTATTGGCAGAAGGGACACACATTCATAATTGAAAAGCAGGAACAGTTTGAATATTGTCCTGTATCTCTGCTACTGCAGTTCAATTTATAAATAATAATAACAGGGACAGGGCTGGAGGACTGAAGGTGAGAGGGAGTCTTTTGGAAAGAACTCTAATAAGATGGATAAAAATGAAATGTGGTGTTGTATGATGTTATAATTGGTCAGCTCAATTACATTTTGTTTACCTTATGGTGATGCAATTTATTTGCACAGGTACACTTTGAGGATCATAAGTGGTAGATGTGCTGCATAAGAGGTCCTGACTACACTGATATATTTGTCTTGGACTTCTGTGGGCTTGGGAAGAATAGGATTACATGCAAAAAACTGTTGACAGGTTATGTGGCATTGATTTGTAGAAGGGGCTGCTCTTTGATTTTCTGAGTATAATTACAGAATCTCACTGTTTTTTTTCTCTGTTATTGATAGCTAAAGGGCTTTCATAACAACGAATTTCATCTCAGGAGAACTGTGATCTCTACCTTTCTAAATTGCAGTGACGTTGCCATTGTCATTTGTACTAAAGGCTGATATGGGTAGCAAGGAATCACTGCATGAATAAGAAAAGAAATGCATCTTCATTTTAGTAATAACAGCTGAAACAAAGCTCTTCTGGCTCCAGATTTATAGCTTAGGAGGCTGAGGAATTCAGGGCTCTTTAACTTAAGTGGTGGAAATTAAGTCTACCTTATAGTGTCCCAGCAAACATATTCCCTAGAGGAATGATGTTAGTCTGTTAGCCATTAGAGTCAATTAATGCTAGTATAATGTGGACAATTATCGCTAGCACTAGGAGCTGTACTTGGTTTGGAAAACCTGAGTCCAGACTTGGAGGAAGTAATGAGCTGAGGTGTGAATATGAATTTTTATTATAAGCTATCTGTAGTTTGAAAAGAATGTTATTTGTGGATGAAAAAGACGGAACAAATTTTTAGTTTCGGATTTTCAAAGATTTTCAAGTAAGAGCTGTGTTTTCTTGCCAGCAGCATCTGAGCACAAATAACTCAGGTATTCCTGTTAACTTTGTAAGTGATGCAACGGATAAGTTACACAGCTGCTGGGAGGCAATACAGATCCTGGGAAGTGAGCAGAGTAATAAGAATTTACTGACATTATCTGGCTCTTGCCATTTGTCTTAAACTTCACCACTACTTCAGTCCAAAGACCTCACAGACTTTGGGGAGGCTGTGTACCTTGAAACCTGACCTCATTTCCCCACTGGGCATTGACCTGAAATCCCTCTAGCAGACCCAGCGTTGGGGGCTGGCTACAAGTTGGGCACTGGAGATTTCTTTTGCAGCATCCTTCTACAAGGTAAGAGGAAAGGCTGTTCAACTGATAAAACCTGCCACCTAACTGGGAGGTGAGCACAGTAAATGTGATAAGATAAACAAAAATAAATAAATGTATGGCAAGTCAGCACCATGCCACTGCTGGCCAAGCCCTCCTGCAGAGCTGCTGGAGCCCTTCTCTCACTGATTTATCTCGTTTGTCCTAGGGTCACTTCACACCATGGTGGGGTACAAAGTCATTCATGTGCCTGGGGTTACAGAAGGCAAGTCTGGCTTGGAGTTGGCTGAATGCAAGTGTGGAACTGGGCTGAAGTCAGACCTCTGCTCCATTACAATTCTGGAAATGTTCGTGCTGATCCCGAGCTGACACAAATTTCACAATCCCTTTTGCAGCTCTTCCCTTCTGATCCCTGGTGAGCTGAGCAAGAGCTTCCCAGCCAGGCTTCAGAGTGAGAAAAAAAATAGCAATATGTTTCCAAGAGCTCTTAAAGAGTTTTATTTTTTACATTTCCTTCAAGCTACTGCTGTGCTTATTTGCCTATCAATTCATTTTCCCTTTGCTGGTACATTTACTCTATATTTAGCACATTTTAAAAGAGGACAACTAGATTGTACAGATGCAAAATCATGCAGTATACTATAATAACTGTGTTCATAAATCTAACCTCTCTGGCAACCTCATATACCTGTCTTTTTTTCCCCTCTGTGATTCCTGTCCTTGCCTTTCTCTCTGCTGATGGCAGGCAGTAGGAGCTGCAATCGTTCAGCACCTCTGAGTATTGTGGTTCATTTACTTGAACGTGGAGGCTGATATTAAAGTCAAGGCATTCAAGTTTGACTCTTTCATCTTACTTAAATTTTTGTGGTGGTCTGTTGTTTATACATTTGCAGGGAAAGGCATTTCTGGTATATAAAGATTTATACCAGTCAGGAAAAGAATGTGGATGCTTGTCTCAAATGCAGTTTTCTTGTTGTCTGGGTTCTGAAGGGGTCTTTAAATGTTAAAATGCACTTAGATGAGAAAGAAAATATTGATAGGATATTTTTAAGGACATGCACTTATTTTTAACTTTTATAATTTATAATACTGCAGGTTTATAGTAACTATATTACAATATACATGCTATAATTAAAAATTAAATGTTAAAATATAACTATATGTAATTTATTAAATTATTTATTACATATCTTTAAAAAAAAAACAAAACCAAAAAACAAAGCAACAAACTTCACACTGATCCCCTGTAAACTTAAGAATTATGAAAAGCAAACATTTCTCTTGGACTTAAACTTCTTGTAATTAGAGTAAATGGTGAGGTAGATGGAATTCTGGATGGGCCAGACTGAAATAAGTTAAAGCTAGGATTTGCTAGTAAGGTGCTGTCACTGGTGTTGAACAGCAACTCCTGAATTAGCCTGTGAGCCATACTAGTAGGCTGTGGAGCTGTAGGCCAACAGATGCTAAAATATTCTTAATTCTTTATGTTGTATTTTCAGTGAAAAGCTTGAACCTGGAGGTACAGAGGGGAACACTTTTCATGGTAATTGTTGAATATAGTCTAGTTACTCGGGGATTTTAGGAAAACTGAGTATGTACTGAATATGAAACTGCCATGGCTGTTTTCTGATCTAGTAGCTTCATCTTGGTTATCTCATTCATAAAATGAAAAGAACTAAAGCTGGGTATAGCAGCATGATGATGTGGGGAGATGCCAGTAAAGGAGCATAAAGTTATGACAATTTTATTAACCAGGTAATAAATAAATACATACATAAATAAAAGTGTGGAGAACTGAGGTTGTAGTTTTTCCCTACTAATTTTAAGGTAATATGTTTCATGGGGATATAAGTGAAAAAGGCAGGCATAACTTTCAATCTTTCAGGTCTATCACATGTTACTTCTCTTTGGTGGTGTCATGCTTAGGGAGATAAATGGGTACATCAGAAAATTATCTACACATTATTTGTCACATTTGGACACAAGAGACAAGGGTCTCTCTGCTTTGAAAGAGTCCAGGCTTAGTATGGTAAAGAAAAGAAATAACTTTTTACTCTGAGCACTTAGGTCTTCCCACACAGCACAGAGAGCAGCTGAAAGCTCGTGTAGGGAAACTAAACTGCTGAAGCACTGTGTGTTTAACGTGGCATGAGAATAGGAATGAGAGGACTTACTGTTCACCACTGCCAACCCTTGAAAATAAGCTTGAAAGAAATCCTGACAAAAATACTGCAAAAAGTCCCCCTGAAGAAAGTGGATAGTTTTCAGAAACAAAATCTATTACCTGTCATTCCATCATTAACAAAGTGGAAGAACTGGCAGAAGAAATGTTGGCTTAAACTCGAGACATCAGAAAATAGGTAAGAAAAATATACTGGGGAAATATTCCCTGGGAAGAGTCCCATGCTGGCAGGGGGAGGGATTGGATGGTCTCTCTGGCCTTTTTCATCTCTCATTTTTAGGAGTCTATTATGTTATTTTGTAGAGTGAAGAGTGGTTAAAGTGATTAATGGACAGCAAGGCTTGATGTACGAGTAGACAGCCAAACAAGTGAATAGGGAGCAGAGAGAGGGATGCCTGAGAGCTGCTGGGGTGGCAGGCAGGGGTTCTGTACCCTGCAATTTCAGGAGGTGTAATTAGCAGAAACAAAATTACAATTAGCCTAGAAAATCTTTTAACACGGCATTTTATTGTGCCCACCTGTGATCTCTGCCAGCTGCAACAACATCCCCTCTCAGTCCCATCTCTCTCCAGTATCGTGCCAGTGCTTTGGCTCTCTCTGCACCTCCCAGCTGTGGTGTGACACCTGTGGCTCCCTAACTCCATCCCTCCCTCCTGATCTCTGCTGTCCCTCCTCATGGTTCAGGGCACATGTTCTGCTCCTTGGTCTGGCTCTGCAGGTCCTGTCTTGCCAGGGTGTCATCATGGGCCATCTCCTTATAATCCCCAGGAAAGCTGGAAGGCATGTTATATCACACACTCTGTTTGAACAAAAAGAGGAAAAAAAAAAAAAAGTGAAGAGAATAGGTTGGATTAGATGGAGATGGCTTCAATTTATGAAGGGGTGCATAATACTTATTTCAGAAAGGTCTCTGCAGGTGTGAGGGTTCTGCTGACACCACCCCTGGAGAAGCCAGCTGGGGTAGAAGGACTACTCCTTCCCGTCCATCCCCTCCTATCTACCATGCCAGACCAGATGCCAGTTCACCTGCAGACTTGGAGCAGAAAATTGAGAGCAGCAGATGTTGCAGCCTGCTGAAAGCTTGCTGGTAGCTGAGTGTTTGAGCTCCTAGAGAAGAGATCTTGTGGAGAGGGCCACTAGCTGAATGCAGGACTGCAAAGCTGTAATTTTGGATGATTTCAGCTTTTTAGTCCTCATGGAGGGAAAAAACCCTGTGTATTGGAATTTTCCTGGCACTCCATGCCAGTTGGAAGTTTGTCCTGCCACTCTGCTGCCTTACTGGAGTCTTGTGCTGTAGTGTTGTTGGTACTGTCCTTGTCCTATGGTGTTTTGGACTCCGTGTGACTTTTTTTCTGCATGGTTAGATTTGAACCCCTCTGCTTCAGAAGGAGAAGACAGAGGAAATGATGTGTGAACATCTTCTTGAGGGGGAAGAAAAAAAAAAATCTTTCATCTAGTGAAACAAGAGAAAGGAATATCATCTTTTTCATCCCAGTTTCCTTTAGAGCACCATCATATCCCATAAACACTTAGATATGAAATCAAATATATGCAGTTTACTATCACTTTAAGCCCACATTATGTACAACAAAATTTCACAGAATGAATAAACACAAAAATTACTCCACGGTGTCAGACCCTAGGCTAAGCCATCCCAGTGCTGCCTTAAGGATGACCCTTTTATCAGCTGCTTATGGAATGGCTTCTTATCCACACAGTGTATTTCTAGAGCAGCATAATGTTGTTTTCCTTTTTTTCCTCTGCCTTGTGCTGATAATTTTTAATGATCTGTTTACCATTCTGACCACTGCTGAACACTGAGCTGAAGTTTTCAGAAAAAGTATCAAGTCTGAGTCACTGCTGATGATGCAGACTTGCTCCTCACTGTGTTCAGTGCTCGGCATTTGTTAACTGCAAATTTTGTCTGTGCTCCCTATTGTTGGCTTTGGCTGATTGTAGATTCTGTGAGACAGGCACCGAGAGGGGTGCTGGACCTGCTTGTGATGCTGCACGATGAGAACTAATTTAGTTGGTTGTTTTGTTTTGTCTTGTTTCTCTCCTTGCTGATGAGAGTGATTAACTTCATACAAAACATGGTAAAATAATATATTAATATCATTGCAGACCTATCTATTCTGCTTTCCCTAAAACTGTGATATTCATCTTCTGTGTAAAGGAGTATGATGTTTTGTTCTGCATGGCAAAGCATGTGGTGGAGGTTGCCAGTGTTACGTAATAATAAAGTAAATAAAGTCGGTTGTACATAAGCTGTCTGCTTCTCCTGCTCTCTTTCTTTTCTATTCTGTTTCTAATTTGGTGGGGTTTTTTGTTTGTTTTGGTTTGGTTTTTGGTTTTTCATTGGTGTTTTTTTTTTTAATTTTACCTTAGACCTTGTAGTTATTCAGTGAGTGATTTTTTAAAAATAATTTATTGTAGCTGGATGATTGATGTTGTTTCATTGTGGTTCTTTGCAGCTTCTCAATTCTTTAGTTGTCAGAATGACAAGCACTCAGTGATTAATTAAAGCCTTTATTTTGCCCTGTTATTGTTCATCTTCAGTCAAATATGAATCCTTCTGTATTCCAGAAAATAATAAATATTCCCCAAATGCAGGTTTCTAAAATTTAGATCAAGGACTTTCTTAATCTATCCTTATTTTTAATAATAATTAATATTTAATAAGATTATTTTTATACATGTTATTTTTTTATATTCACACAATTATATATTAAAAATATTTTCCATTGAAAGCCAAAGTGAAAACTCTGTACAAGAAGCCTGTGACTATGGCCTGACAATGGGTGTTCACTACTGTAAAGTTCTTCACAGACCTCTCTTTGTTTCTAAGGAAGGAGAAAATAACTAAGAGAGGCTCCTTGTCAGGGCTGCCAAAATGCTCTCTCTTATTGTCATTATTGCAGTGTTTTTTTCAGTGCTGTGGACATTAAGCATGGAGTCCTCTCAGCTACCTTTCAGTGCTTGGTGGTCATATGTACACATGAAGTAGTTACCTTAAGATCTCTTTATAGTTGGTAGAAAGAAATAAGCACTCTCAAAGATGAAATTCTTCTCATATTAAAGCAGACATCTAAAATAGGGCTGCAGACTGGCATCTTATTCCCTATTCATTGAAAAGAAGGGAAAAGCCTGCATATTTGGTGAGATAGTTCCCACTCAGACACATTGGGTCTTGGCTGAGAAGACATTTATTTTGTGTAGCTGCATCCAGAGAAAGCAACATCTCCCAGGGCCTCTGCTGGGCCTGGGGCGGGCTGCTATCTCATTTCTATTTCCATATGAAGTCTTATTTCTTATTCAGGAATGCTTCATTCTAAAAAATGTTTTTTGAACATGCCCTTTCATAGACCTTTCTATGCAAAAGCTTAGTTGCAGTGACAGCAGCTGTGGATGGCAGAATGTATTCATCTGTATTAATTCCTGCCACTGAATGTGCAGAAATATGCTAACCCAAGATGGCCCAACCTTTGCAGTGTTGGGGTAGAACTCTTGTGGTTGTTGCAAGGATGTCAATGCAATGACAAAGAGTTCACTGGCTGTGGATGTTCTCCACTGGGGAAGGTGATGGGGAAGCACCAGGCTACATGACCAGCATGCCAATCAGCCTTTATCCCTGGAACAGCCATCCCTAATTCCTCTTGGGAAGAGCTGATGGGTTAGCTGGAAATGTTTTAAAGTATGTTTGGCTTTCTGGAATTGCTTTCACAGACCAATTTCTTTTTCATGTGGTCTCATGTGAGAATAAACTCATTAGCTTTGTGATACGAATCCCTGAATGGCTGAGTCATGAATTCTTCTAATATTTCAAATTGTCATGTATATAGAACATCAGGTCTTGGTGTTAAATTGGATTTGGATTTCTTTTCAGTCTTTGTTTAGGAATTCTATCTAATTTATTCTGGTGCTTCTTATTTCTTGCTTCCTCTGTTTAATGTTCCCAAAGGTGTGATTGCCTGCACCTGAAGTTTCAGCTACTTGGACTGAAAAAAAATAGAAAAATGAAAAGGATCAAGTAAATGATTAAAGTAGAATTCATATGATAATAGTTTTCCTGATTGGTTATAGTCTTCTTTTAATGGAAAACTCAATAAAATGTTAATTAGAAAAAAAAAAAAAACTAAACAAAATGAAAGCAAAACATCAGGTAAAACTATTTTTTTAAACATCTTGAAGTTTGCAATTCTTTATCACTTCCTTTGATGATACTGAACAGATACTTACTCTGCTTTGAAACTTCATAGATGTCATTCCTGAGCTACTGATGTGTGGAAGACGTGGAAATGGAATACCTGTAGGCATTCCTCCATATGTGATTTTTAAATTTTGCCAGCCACTAGCATGTCTTCCTGATGCACTGTTACACATGGAACTACCTTTTAATGGAATTTTAGTTGTAGAGTGTAAAGAAACCTCCTTTTCATTCTATGTTGTCAACCTACATAACAGAAACGGATGAAGAGATTTCTTCCTGTTATAAAATTTGTTTGACTGTATTGAACCCAAAAAATGAGAGACAGCAGGCAGTGAATTTGACAAGTTATCCCCACCTCCTCCTTTTTGCCAGAAGAATTAATTGCATGTTTCCTATGAAGCAAAGCACAATGGGTTTTATGGTACATTTCTTGTGGTTTTTTACACTGCTTAGGAAAATTCTGCATTTTCTGTAGGTACGTATATATGATGTTAAGTACTGCTTCAGAGAAATATGTTTAGGACTGGGATTAAGAAGGAGTTAAGACATGGTAACACCCAGAGTGGCAATGTCCCCCCAGACTGTACCTGGGATGAGGGCAGAGGCCGTCCTCTCTCCATAATGCCTTGGGAAGATTTACTTTCCTCAGGTAAGCACGTTTAACTTTGGTTTAAATGTTCTCCTTTTCTACTTTCAAAACTCTTATTGGGACCATCCTTGGGGTAATGGTCCCAATGGTGGCCAGGCATTGTCAAGGGGACAGAAAATTTGACAAAAGTGTCATATCAGGCACAGCACTGACATGTCTGGGTGGTTACAAGGCAGTGCTCGAGCCTCTGCCTTCATCTTGTTGTTCCTTCTATATTTTTCTTTTATTTTTTTCCCCTCTAAGGCAGTCATTCCATCACATGTATTAAATGAGAAAAGGTTAGGAAACTAAGGTAGGCATAGCCAGCAAGGGAAGCACTGGGACAGCTACATCAACTAAAGATCACAGGATCATAGAATGGTTTGGGTTGGAATTGACTTAAAGATCATCTGGTTCTAATGCCCCTTTCCATGGGCAGGGACACCTTCCTCTAGAGAAGTCTGCTTCAAGCCCCATCCAATCTGGTCCACTTCCAGTGATGGGGCATCTACAACTTCCCTGCACAACATGTTGCAACCTGAAATTCAGGAAGGCTGGTGAATGTCTGGAATGAAAATTCAGCATTGTATACAATTATAAAAATACAGCTGTAACTCAGGAAGAGAACATCTGATTCTCACATTTGCCCTTTTTTAGCCAAGCTCCCTCACTGCTGGGTTACTTTTGGGCTCATTGCCTGCTGCATCTCTGGCATTACCTGTTTTGGTGGGAGGAGAGAGTATTCACCCGCTGAGGACACTCAGTCACCTCTGGTTTGAGCAGTCTGCTTGCAGAGGGAGCAGAGATGGGAATGATCTTAACTCTCCTAATTCTTGTACAAATATATCAATTAGCAAGTCACTCAACACTCCTGCTTCGTTTGTACAAAACAACTTCTCAGCCACAGAACTCTGAGTTACAAGGAAATGCTTTTTTTGAAAATACATAGGCAACTAAAAAAGTTATGGAATTATGATTTTTTTTTCATTATTTTTATGAATGTAGATATCTGGGTGATATAACTAATATAATTTGATCTAATTTTTTTCAATATCATCATTTATTTGATGATGAATCCATGTGCATTAAACCCTGGAACTTCTGTGCCCATTTAGAATTTTACTGTCTTTCTCAGATACACCCCAGTCCATTCTTCACAAAATCTACATTTCATTTGGCTGCATTTCACAGGACTTTAGTCATAGAATTACAAGCTGGCTTTTAGGCTGGCCTAGAAAGTGGTGGTAGGGAGTCCTCTGGCTCACTTAGTAGTGATGTAGAGCATTTAAACCCACTCTGTTTCCTCTTTTCATAACCTCACAAAAGCGTGAAGCTGTAGGTGTCTGAAGAACACTTTTCTCCCCCCCCTGCCTGCTGCTGTGCCTTTTGGCAATAATGAGGTTGCCTTGTCTTTTAAAACATTTGTGCTTTACACCCATTAAAAATAATGGGCATTTTTCCCATATGTCAGTGGAGGATATCTATCACACCTGAATGCAAAAAGCATGTGATTCTTTCCTGTAAGTGGGATCAGAATATATTCTCTGTGTTTTCAAAAATTCTTTACAAACTACTTAGATCGAAGTAGCTGAGTACTACCAGATTTAGCATAGATTTTGAAGGTATTGTCTCTTCCACAATCAATGAGGCTGAGGTCTTCTGAAAAGTAATTACATACTAAAAATACCCATCCCAATGCACAAATGAACATGCTTCAAAAAATCACAAATCTAATAGTTCTGAAGTTTGGAAGATTTGCTTTTGAGAATGTATTTTTAAATTGTTCATTTTGTATGGGGTTTTTTTCCGTATTTTCAAAGATAGAAAAACATTGTTACATGGAAACTGAACAACCATTTTAGCAAAATCTGAGATAAAAGCCTTCAGCAGTGCCTAGTTTTGCCACATTAGCTGAAAGGTTAGCTAAGCATGTCTGCTATTTCACATTCTGATCAGAAGGAAGAGTGCAGAGATGATACGACTTCCAGTTCTGGAAGTAGCTTCTGTGAGTTGAAGATTATTGTTGGAGTTTGCTTTGGGTCTATCCTGGTATCTTGGAAACTGAAAGAGATGCATCAGAATTTCTGTGTGCTGGCTTCAGAAGCTTTTTGGGGAGTTTAGCTTAACCACCTACTGTTTCTCCCAAGAGAGGACTGCAGGGACTATATCACAGCTCCACTGTGCTGCATGTTATGTAGTGAATGGAGTTCAATTTGCTATCACAATTAACATCAGTGACAAAGAGGAAGAACAAGAAAGGAAAGACCTGCTTTGAGTACACATAGATATTTCTGATTCTCCAGCCCTGATGAAATCCTTCTTGGGTTTGTGAAAGCAATCTCGACAGTCCCTCAGTACATTTGAGAACGTGTGGAGGTGGATCAAGTTCTGGAAGACTAGAAAAGGGCAAACATGAGATTTAATTTAGAAAAAAAAAGCAAAAAAGAAGGTTTTGGAATGATGGGGCTATTCCTTTTGAGAGAACATACTACATCAGAATATCCAAGAGTCTTTTTGTAGGAGACCTTAAAGAACACCAGATGAGTAAGTAGCAAATGAGTAGGCAGCAAATGCAGTGAGTGTTAACTCATTTGTCAGGATTAAATCATATCAGATCAATCCCAAATCTTTTTATGTGAAGTAGCATGCCTTAAGGGTATAGTCATTGTATAGCTAGGCTTTGTTCAGAGTTCTTACATTGTCTCACACTACAAGAACAATCCAGGATTATTGTAAAGCGGGACAAAAGTATCTGGGGAATCTACATACAGAGCAGTTGCTGTGCTTCAATGTCAAATTGCTAAAATGAATTGAGGAGGGCTCCACAAGGATCTGTCCTAGGCTTAGGATATTCAATGTTTCATTATAACCCAACACCAGGTTGTTAGAATATGCTTATTAAATCTGCAAATGGAATGAATCTGAAAGAGGCAGCAAACAAACTGGAAGATAAGAATTAATTCAAAATTATTGCAACAATTTAGAGAAATAGTCTTGAAAACAGCATAGAATTTAATTAGAACAAATGCATGGTTCTGCACTTAGGCAGGGATAAAGAATTGAGAAAATGAGAAAAGCTGAGATGTGATAGGTAACATTCTTGTGGAGGAGTATTTGGAGGTTGCAGCAGGTCACAAACTGAATGTAGGCTGAGTGTTACACTGTTGCACAGAGGTCAAACGTTGCACTGGGATTTATAAACAGCTTATTTTTTGTTTATTTTTATTATTTTAATTTTTTTATTTTTTTATTTTATTATTTTTATTATTTATAGTCAATAAAATTAGTAAAGTAATTCTTCAAAACATCGTTATGTTTTTCAGATGTGAACCAGCCAGAGGGAGTACAAAAGAAGGCTACGAAGAAAGTCTGGGGATCTACAAAGGGTGGTTGGTTGGTCACCTTAGAAGACATAAGACAGGGAGGAGAGTTCATAACAATGTCTGAGTATGTGAAACAGCTGCAAAGAGAATATATCCTATGGCCATGGAGGGTAAGGCAACAAATACGATGTTTAAATTTCATAAATGGTTTTTTAATGGCAGGAATTGGTAGGCATTGTGCTTGCCTAAGAAGGCTGTACAGTGTTCATCATTAGAAGTATTAAAGAATAGGTTAAGCAAAGAGGAGTAAGATGGTTTGAGAATAAAACAGCTACAGCAGTTTCTTGTTATAACAAGAAGAATGAATTAGATAATCCCTTCAATCCCTGTGGCATATCAATTCACAGACTCAGTACTTTTCCAAACTGAGACCAAAGTTTATTAAACTGAGGGTCCTATTTATATTCTAGCACTTACCCAGAGTACTCCCCAGGGATCCTCCCCAGGGCCCTCCCCTCAAGGTCTCCTGTTTTTTTACTGTTTTCCAGTGATTATCCATTCTCTTTGTTAAGCAAAGTGGCTTCATTTGCACATTCCTTTCTTATCACTCACATTATCATCACCACTTCCCACAAAGCCCCTTTTAACCCTTCTGTTTTTGAGCAGTTTTGTGGTCTATCTAGGCCTGGTACTGGGGAAGAAGCTGTGTCCTTGCTGATCTGCACCATCCCCTCTCTCCCTCAGGTCTTTGTCTGGTTCAGACAGCATGAGGACACCTGCAGGAACTCTTCTATAATAGCGACAGGTAATCTATGTAAGTGATAACAGTAATTAAAAATATATATTTAATATATAGATGACACCATGAGGGGCAGGAGTGCTGACTGCCTGAGCATAGGAAGGCACTACAGAGAGATCTGGACAGGCTGGATTGATGGACTGAGACCAGCTGTATGAGGTTCAACAAGGCCAGGTGCTGGGTCCTGGACTTGGGGCACAACAACCCCATGCTATAGGCTTGGGGAGGTGTGGCTGGAAGGCTGCATGGTGAAAAAGGACCTGGGGGTGCTGGATATGAGCCAGCAGTGTGCCCAGGTGGCCAAGAAGGCCAACTCCATCCTGGCTTGTATCAGAAATAGTGTGGCCAGGAGAAGGGAAGTCGCGTCCCTGTACTTGGCACTGGGGAGGTTACACCAGTACTTTGTTCTTTGTTCAGTTCTGGACCCCTCACTATAAGAAAGACACTGAGGTGCCTGAGTGAGTCCAGAGAAGGGCAATGACCCTAGTGAAGGGTTTGCAGTCTTATGAGGAGCATCTGAGGGAACTGGGTTGTTTTAGTTTGGAAAAAAGGAGGTTGAGGAGGGACCTTCTCACTCTCCACCTGCAAGGAGGCTGCAGTGAGGGGTCTCTTCTCCCATGTATCAAGTGACAGAACAATAGGAAAATGCCTCAAATGGCCAGGGGAGTGTTAAATTTGATATTAGGAGAAATTTCTTCCCTGAAAGGGTTGTCAGACACTAGAACAGGCTTCCCAGGAAAGGGGTTGACTCACTATTCCTGGAGATATATAAAAAATTAGTAGATGTGGCACGTATTGGCATGATTTAGTGATGGGCCTGGCAGTGTTACAGTGGGACCTGATGATCTTAAAGGTCTTTTCCAACCCAAATGATTCTGTAATTCTATATTTGTTGGTTAGTGAAACACACCATTTATTCAGACACCTATAAATGTTCTGATTCTCGCAAAGGTTGAACAACTGTGGCTTTTACTGAAATTGCTGTGAGATTCAAATGCTTGATATTTCTGCAGATCAGATTATTTTTCCAGAAACTTGATGGCCTTTAAAAGGATAAATTAATTTTATTAAAGGAGTTGCTTATTTTGAAATCTAAGCTGATATTTTAAAAAGTCAATGTATAATGAAATGCTAGAACAATATTTGTTAGCTTTCATGTCATTTGTGGTCATGTTTGCCCTACCATTTTTGTAAAAAAACAGGAAGATATTAACCCCATCTAGGACTGCAGTCAATGTAAGAACTTCTGTTCCCAAGTGATCTTCAAAGAAAAAATATTACGAATAAACATGAGGGCTGTGCTATATCATAAAAAGTCATGAATCTTCCTGTAGGACAGATTCAAAGAAAAACAAGCAAACTGCAAACAAAGGCCACGACAGTCTTTCTTTCTGATGTTTGTACAGTGTATTGGTGTATCTTTCTTTTGATGCTGCAGTAGTAAATAACTGATTATGCTGCATGCTTAGAAGACTTCAAAGCTTCCTGATGCTTTCAATTTTATTAAAACATTCCCCAGTCAGGTTTGTTCAGTATGCTGTTTTGAATTTCATTGGCAATAGAACTCACTATTAGTGCCTTGAAATGGTGGTTTTTATTTTTTTTTTTCCTGTTTGGTTATTTCACCATAGCAATACCATTAACACAGCCAAGTAAACTATTAGAGAGGAAATAGTAACCCCTGCCAGGTGTTGCTATTGCTCTGTAATAAATACCGTAGGTCCAGTGCAGAAGCACTAGAGGCCAGAAGGATCCTCCAAAGGTGAACGGCTGGCAGCTGGATAGTAAACTTTTTTTCCAAATTAGTCCCTGTTTACATCTGTGGTGGAGTGGGCTTAAATAAGCTTGTTATTTGTCTTTTATGGTGTGTATGAGGGCCAAATATAGCTGAATTCTCTGTATCTAGCAGATTGCAGAGACCGCTGTCTATCTGATTCTTTAAAAATGGATGGGATCAGCAGCTACAACTTCTCATATTTTCCCCAGTGGATGGTGGAGTACAGTGAACATAGATGTCTGTTTCACTGTCTGGAGCCAGAAAGAGCTCCCAGTATTGGCTGGAAGATGAGTGAGGAGATGATAAGGTCCATGATGGGACTGGGGCTAAAGAAGTTCCCCTAGGTTCCTCCAAAATCTTCTGTTTTCTGCCCTTCACTGATGATGCCACAGATTTCTGGGTAAAGAAAGAAATTCACAGGTCTTTCCATAGGGATGGCTCCCATATGTTAATTTGGAGGAGTGTATTCTCAGAACTGTTTAGCTACCACACTTAACTGTAATTAGTGCTTCCTAATTCAAGCAAGGCAAGAGGTCACAGACAGTTTTACAACTGCTTATGCTTTGCACAGAGTGTCTTGCCTTTTCCAGCTGTTGCTGAAAGCTTAGAGGTATGTGTAGCATGTTTATTAGAGCAGGCTTACACCACAAATATTTTTTGTGGGTTTGAACTAGCAGTTTGTCATTTTGGAAATTCTGTTAGGAATGAGAGAAAGTTCTCAGAGTTGTGATCTACTGTTTTGATTTGGACCCATCCCTAAATTTTATTCCTATTCTATTTTTGTTGTATCATGAAAGGACAGAATATCTAGAAAAACAAAATGTAGCTGCTCTTCCCTTCTTCCAAACTTCTTTTTATTAAATGTGGTATGTGTCTGAAAGTCTGCAAAGGTTTTCATGATTGGAAAAGCTACTAAGACTCCACTCTAGCTACAGTGTTCAACTCTGTCTGTAAGATGCTTGCTATGGTAACGTCCAGGTTGTCCTTCTGTCATGTCTATGATACATAAGATCTTAAAACTAAACTATCATGGATAATTCACAGATTACATGCTACCATGTAATTCTTGAACCTACTTGTTCTTCATATCTCAGGAACAAGAAGATATTTTTGAGTATTTCAAAATGGGTAAAAGAAGAGAAGAGAAAAACAACCTATCATTTGAGTGTAGAACTTCTGGAACACAGCAGAATTTTACAAGGGCTGAGCATTTTAATAGATAACAAAAATATCTAGAATACAAACGCAAGCTACCAAAATTTCTGGAAGCAAAGTAAAAGCTCATGTTTAAAGATTTCAATCTAACTCCAAAGGATTAGAAGGAGATCTTTATGGAAACGGATTATTTTTATCTTTTCTGAAAGTTTTGTCTGAAGCATCTTGTGATGGTCATTAGTAGAGATAGAATATTGTAACAGGTCAACATGAAATGATTATTGAGGTTGCCTTAGAGAAATAGTAAGGTTAAAAGTGTGTGTGTGTGTGTGTGCGTTTGTGTATGTTGAGGAGAGATATATCCAGGAGAGGTGACTTTACTGAATGATATTGTCCTTCTTGTCACTAGAGCTGCTCACAAAGAAAGTTCAAAGGAGCACCTTGGTACCTCTACTGTCCCCCCCAGTGCAGTTTTTCTGCAAACTCTTTTCTCAGTGGGCAGTATTTTTTTTCCCATTTCTTTCTCTCTCTGACCATTACGTCTTCTGCCTAGACACTATGTCTACAATCACGTTCAAGGAATTAGTGTTTAACATGAGGATGACAAGTAGGCACCGTTCAACAAATGTAGAAGAAAACAGATTCAGAGCCAAATGGATTTTTCAAACACTTTTATATTTAACAGAGTGATAGATGAGAGCATTGATGGTTGCCACTGGCAGTGATGCGGGAGCATTGCAGATGCAGAGCTGTCACCCTGGCCGCTGCTGAGAAGAAAGCAGTAGGTGCAGAGCCTCATCCTTCAGGAATTCCACATACAAAGAAACCAGAAGTTTGTCATCCCCAAATCCTTGTGAATTTTCTGAAAAATCTGTTGTGCCAAGGAAATTAAGAGAGCCCTATCTACTGAGTGACATATGCAAAAGTGTCGTTGCAGAAGACTAGAAGGACAAGCCCTGGTTTTGAGTAAGCCCTTGGCCCACAGCTTCACTTCTGAGAGGTTCCTTTATCTACTACCATCAGTGCCTGGTTATCAGCAAAATAATGGCTCTATCCTCATCACAAACTGCTTATCATCAAAGGTGTGAGCTGCACATACATTTTCCAAACCTTCCCCCACAGCTATTTGTCATTAAATGTGACAGGCTTCTGAAGAAGTATTGTTACTTGTAAATAAAATATGGTTGCTAAGAAACACTATGATTAACATGCTGACAATACAACCTTCTTTGATTGTTTGGGCACCAATTGTCTGCTTCTGTAATCAGTGAGGAAATAATTTTTGGAGATTTGTCAGGCTGCTGAAAGCTTGTGTTTTTTGTTTTTTTTTTTACACTAAATTAGAATTTAGTGTTTCCATACAAATAAAGGGTCTCCAAGCCATAAGTGTTTTTGTTTTTGTTTGTTTTTTTTTTTTTGTTGTTTTTTGGCACATAATAGTTTTTTTTAGTTTCTGTTTATGTTAATTTTTCAGCTAGAAAAATAAGGTTAGCGTTAATAATGTATCTGCCAAAATATTCAAATAAAGGAAACTGGAAGCTCAGGCTCATTAAATTTTTATGTCTGAATTCTATATATTAATTTTACTTTTGCTGGTTCTGATATCTTTCTGAATTTCTCCTGCTCTCAAATTCTTCTAGTTATTAGGGACTTTTGAAATAACCCTTTTTGATCTATGCATAGAAACCACTTATGCCATTATTCCAGTTTGGAGCCAGGGACCTCAGTCTCCTTTTCCATTAGGGGGAGACAGAATAATGGTGACATTTCTACCTTTTTCAGTAGATTGTCTCTGATGCTAATGGATAAGGCTTGGTGAAAGGAGATGATCAGACAGAAATCATGCTTCTCAGGTGGAAAATTACCCTTCTCACCTCCTATAACCGGATGTGTAACTGCACTTGCATATGTTGTAACAGATGGTGTTTCACTGAAGAATGGCTGAAAATGGCACCTTCCTACCCAATGTTTCTGCCTGCTGTGTGTATTTAGAGTCATGTGTCTGCTTACTAAAGTGTTTAAAAAAAGTTGTATTGCCTATTAGTCTTGCGGAGCCAACTGAGAGATGACGGGTGGTGTCTCTCTAATGTACATGAGATTCCAGCCACAAGGCACCTGTGCTAGCACATGGAAAACAACAGTTCTACATGTAGGCACAACCTGCAAACAGTGAAGATGTCTGCTGGAGTCCAGTTCAGCCTTCATGTCCTCTTTGGTGATGATAGATTCAAAGATCCTTTTCCCAGACCTTACAGTAAATTTTTATTTCCAGAATTTCAGAAAAATATACTTACTATACTTTTATTTCTCCTCGGGTATGGACTGTTTGTGCTATAGTTTGTGCAACAAAACATCTGTGTGTTCTCCGTTCTTGCCTAAGAAAAGAACTTGATTATGCCACAAGTGAGAGAAGGTCACTTTGGCATAGTTAAACTTGTTAAAAATAAAGAAAACTTAGATACATAGACGTTTACCCAATGATTAAAAAGCACAGTGACTTTCAGGAACAGCTGCATACCCTGTAAGGTAAGCAGAAGGGTAAAGAAAATGGGTGTCTTGTAGTCTGTTGAGCCGTACAAAGAAAGGTAACAGTTTTGCTATTAAACACACAGACACAAAATCAAACTTCCCCTTCCACTTAGTGCAAACAGATTACATCTAACCAGTGTAGCATCACCTAAATAAATGTTTCTGGATCCCACTGGACAGCTGCCTGAAACTCTGAAATATGACATTTGAATATAATCATTGTCCATGTGCATATCTACCCATGTCACGATTATGCTGTGTAATACAAGTAATTCTGGTTATCCTGTACCACATAAATATTGAGGATAGGGAAGAGGGTTTGACAGATTTCAAGGTCAGGCCTGTGACTGTCTAGTCTAAACCCTTTCTCACATTGAAGATGTAATTTCCCTGAAAAACTGAATTGTATCATCTATTTCAGAAAGCTACCTTAACTCCCTTAAATATTCAGACTAATGATGAGTTTCTACCTCTTCTCATAAAATTTAATTTTCTAAGTTGTGTCTTATACCAAGGTTAAATATTTAAACTCCAGCATTCAGTCATTATGTCTAATTATGACTTTGTCAGCAGGTTTGAAAACTACCCTACTGGAAGGTTTTTTCCTATGCAAGGATCTATATGCATGGGTTAGGTCAGCTTTCAACTTTCTCTAACAAATTGAGCTCTTTAAGCCTCAGAACTTTGGATTTGTTTTCCAGTCCCTGGCGTGTTTTGTTCTTCTGGAAGATCTGACTCCAGACCTAGGTGTCTTATTGTCTCAGCAGTTTTATCAAAGTAAAGCAGCAGTAACATTTCCCTACTTCTATTTCATAATCACCTTGTATATAGCCAAGAATTGTACTAGCAAGACAGCCAAGGCACTCCTTTGAGAGATTATTTGAGGTGCTTATCTACAGTGACTCAAGTCCTTTTCTGAGCTACTGCTTTTCAAGAGAGTCTCCTTTCTGTACCTATAATTTGGATTCCTGGTGCCCAGATGTATTGTTCTGCATTTAGGTGGCCTTTAATTTATTCTGCCAGAATGTAACTGTTTTAGAAGGTACTTCAGATATTTCTGCATCAGAGATTCATCTTTCTTAGTTACTGTCCTGCTATGCTTTGTGCATATGTTCTTTCTAGTTCATTGCTCCTTATATATATTGAGCAATGACTACTTGGGGGAACCTTGTAGAAACAGCTGTGCTCACTGATTTCTTAATTACTACTTTCGGAACTTTGTGAAATGTTTTTAATTGTATCTAATGTACACTCTATTAATTCCGCACAATTCGAGTTTGCTTGTAAACTAAAGAATTCTGTGGCACTAGGGGTAGTGCCCTGTTAAGAATTAAGAATGCTGTGCCAACACGGCCACCTTTATCAATAGGATCTGTAATCTTGTCATAAAAATACAACAGGTTTGTTTGACACGATTTACATTCTACAAAACTGTGTTGACACGCATTAATTATACGTTTAGCCATTGTTTGTTGATAGAATCCTGATTTAGCTGTTCCCTAATTTTTTCTGGAATACACGTCAGAGTAATTTTTCTATGGTTCCTAGGTTATCTCTTTTGCCCGTATTAAACAATGGAATTACTTTGGCATTTTTCCAAGCCACTTCAATATCTCATCCCTCTAAGACCTATTTAATATTAAAATTAAAATAGTAACTAAAAACATTCTTCAACCCTTTCAAAAAATGTTTGGATGTCAGTTATAGTTGTATGTTTATCTAAATTTTTTTGTTTTCAGCAGACTTTATCTCATATTATTATGATAGGGATGGCATTTAGTTGGAAATAGTGTATTACACTTTGTTTCAGATATTTCAGACATTAAGACATATTATATCAAATGTTTCACATTTCTTTATCACTAGAATTTTTCTATGTGTGTGTCCTGAATCAAGACTTACAGATGACCAAAGATGACCCTTCTTCTTTATGTATTGATAAACATTAATTCTCATTTCCTGAAGCTCTATGTCTAGTAATAAATTAATCCAACTGACTTTCTAAGGAGTTGTCTATATTTTCAATTCTAACCCCTTCATTTATTTCCCTTTTAGCCATGTTATCATAGAATCATAGAATCATAGAATTGTCTGGGTTGGAAGGGACCTCAGAGATCATCAAGTCCAACCCTTGACCCACTGCTGCGGTTGCTAGACCATGGCACTGAGTGCCACATCCAGTCTCTTTTTGAATGTCTCCGGGGACGGAGAATCCACCACCTCAGCTTATATATGTACAGCTTATTCTTGCTTTAAGTGTAATTTTTAAAAAATCAGATTTCTTGTTGTAAGAAAGAAACTTTCCTGACCTGTGTACTAATCTCAAAGAATCATGAATGGGGTTAATCTCTCCATCTTTTAGATTACTCAACATTAGACACCTAAATATCATCTAACCACTCAAACCTTTTACAGAGAGAATTAAGCACTTCTAGGGAAATTCAACTGATTTTTCTTAGACATCTGTTTTAGGAAAGGATGAACGTCCCACTGGAACCGTATCTTTCTGCCCTAGGTTGCCTAGGTTAGACCTAATGCTACTGGCTTTTGGGTAGTGTTGTTATGGCACAGAACTCCTCCCTTTTGTTTTTAGCAACAAATAAACCAGTTGTATAGCAAATATCCCTTGAGTTAAAATCACCCATCATAGAGCAGACTTTTTACACCTTGAAGAGAGGAGTGTAGGGAGGCTGGGTGCTAATGCAAGCCCATCAGAAATTTTTCTCTGTTTATCCATAATAATTCAACGTTCTGTGTCTCTGAATAACAGAAATTTACAGCCACTGTTTTTATTCACTGTTTGACTATGAAACAGTGGTCCTTTATAAGCAGAGCTCTATGAGACCTGATGGAATATGCCAGGATTTTTACCATGTTTGCTCTGCTAAAACTTCTCTGTGCTGTCCAACTTCTTTATGCAGGGTGGCAAATGATGCTAAGATGAATCTCTAGACCTATAGATCTATTCAGCCTGTTATTTTCAGCATTTGAGAATTATATTTCCAGTCATGGCCAAACTTTTTTCCTTTAGCAATGCTGTTGTTAGTTACCCATTGCTTTTTATCTTTTTTGCACAAGGGTCTCAGTAAGTGCATCTGTGAGAATTTTGCAGGAGGATGTGGATGGGCTCAGTTTTCCCTGGGAGGTAGCTGGACACAGTGGTGCAGCCATGTTTGAGGTGGGGTGTGCTCAAGCTGATAAGGCCTGCGGGGAAGCAGGGTACATTATCTTAGGCTTGGCTGGGTGATAAATATGCCTTCTGGCTCCCAAATTGGAGCGAGCTCAGGGGGTGGGAAGAATGAGATGGCTTCTGCCAGGAAAATGCTGTGGAAACATAGCCTATGTCTGGCTAATGAAGGAAGGTGATGAATCTTTTCTATTTGACTCTCACAGATACTGGTAATTTGCTGTTATTTCTGTTCAGTTGAACAAATAAGCATAAATTGCTGCCACCAGTACTTCAGAAAAAGCAAAGAAATTCACTGCCTTTGGCCAAATCTAGAATTTATTTAGCAATTTTTTTTAATTTTATGTTTTTATATAGCTTTCCTTTCAGGTATTTTATTATTTTTAGTTCACTTTTAAAATAAAAATTATTTCAGTTGCAATAAATATAGAAATAGTCATGACCATGAGAGAGGAGGAAGGACAAGTCTTTCTAACAAGAGCTTAAGCTTGAAGTTGCCTGGTAGGATTTCTTTTTGATCAGTTAGCCCTGAATTCTGCCAGCTCTAGACTGGTTACAAAACTTTGGTGGTCATAGTTCAAGAGGATGCTGTGTTTATATCCCAACACACTTCTGACTTACTTGGCTTTTCCTTCCCTGTTGTCTCTGTAGCTGGTGCCTCCTGGGAGGCTTTGTTCTTCTATTTATTTTTTAGAGTCACGTTGTGGTTGAAACTTATTCCAGTTTTACTTCCT
The DNA here is from genome assembly GCA_038090715.1 of Florisuga fusca. NCBI lineage: Eukaryota > Metazoa > Chordata > Aves > Apodiformes > Trochilidae > Florisuga > Florisuga fusca. The sequence continues at coordinate 18,864,747 of JAAWXA010000011.1, forward strand.
GAGGCCTCTGGGATGATTCCTGAATGTTGAACTCTTTTAAGCATAACCTTTCTGAGGTCATTGATTCTGAAAAAAAAAAAAAAAAAAGATCAAGTTAGATACAAATGGTCTTGGAAGAAAGTAGACACAAGGCTTTTGTAAGACTTAATCATGAAGTGTAGTTTTTGAAACCACTGTTTATTTTGACTAATAGCTACTAATTTATCAAAGTTGTTCTATGTTATCATAGTGCTGTCTTGCAAGTACACCTAAGCATTGTTCAGAAGCTCTTTGTTAGGCATGAATTTGTTCCCCTGGAAAATATTTTTCTCCTGCTTTGCCCTTTTCTGTGCCCTCATGGCTCCTTGATCTGTTTCCCTTATTTATATCTTATTTTCTGTATGATTTTCCCTTGGCTAAACTCTGGAAAGTGTCAGTCTTCTGTTTCATCAGTGCATTCATTTGTAATTGCTAACAATGGACATGCTCTTTTTCCAAATAAGCCAATATTTATTACTAAATTAATATTCAGTACTCAGATCTGACTGCCAAGACAAACATAACTAGCCAATGTTTTGTCTTTCCTGAAAAAGCAGCAGAATGCTTTGGGCTGGCTCTAGCCCAGTGGTTCCTTTGGTGTTTCTGTGCCTCTGCATTTCACTGCTGATGATCTGCAGCAAGTCTTGAAAACACATTCATTGTACATGTCAGGTTTGGTTTTTATTCTTTGCTTGTGGGTTTCTGACCACTCAGGGATGTTTTCTAGGTACTTCACATTCTGGCCTGGAAACCCACAGTCTCCCCAAGTGTATTTCCCTAATTTTAGGACAGAAATTAAGGTATTCTTGTCAATGTGAAGGTGGACATGGATATTTAGAAAAATAAAGAAGATTAATCACTGGAAAGTGTTACCAAAAGTCCAGTGTGTTCCACTCCAGTTCTTCTCATCTTGTTCTTCACAGAGGTACTCTCCTACACCATCTCATCTGCAGTTACATTTTTGGCACAGAAGTTCACAGAAGTGCTTATGCATTCAGTATTACCCTTTAATTTTGAGTAGACTAGAAGATTTTCCTTTTTTTCAGTCAGAAAGTTGAAACCATAATTCCTCCAAATCCAGTAACAAATCCCTTGAAACATGTTATCATAGAATTATAGAATCATAGAATTTTCAGGGTTGGAAGGGACCTCTAAGATCATCTAGTTCTAATCCCCCTGCTATGGGCAGGGACACCTCCCACTAGATCAGGTTGCTCAGAGCCCTGGCCAGCCTGGCTTTAAAAACTTCCAGGGATGGGGCTTCCACCACCTCTCTGAGCAACCTGTGCTGGTGTCTCACCACCCTCGTAGTGAAGAACTTCTTCCTCACCTCCAATTTAAATCTCCCCTCCTCCAGTTTGAATCCATTCCCCCATGTCCTATCACTACCTGACATTCTGAAAACTCCCTCCCCAGCTTTCTTGTAGCCCCCTTCAGATACTGGAAGGCCACAATAAGGTCTCCTCAGAGTCTTCTCCTCTCCAGACTGAATAACCCCAACTCTCTCACTCTGGCCTCATAGGAGAGGTTCTCCAGCCCTCTGATCATCCTCGTGGCCCTTCTCTGGACACGCTCCAGCACATCCATGTCCCTCCTGTAAAAGTAGCTCTAGAACTGGACACATTATTCCAGGTGGGGTCTCATGGGAGCAGAGTAGAGGGGGAGAATCACCTCCCTTGACCTGCTAGCCAAAGATACAGTTAACTTTCTGGGCTGCAAGAGTACATGTTATCATAATTGAAAGCAGAAGCTAGGCAATATCCAGAATAAACCCAGTAGAATTCCTCCTCCATGCCCTCACACACACTGGAGGGATTTGTTTTCTATGAATCATGAGCTACCAAATATCATATGATTATTTGCTAAATACTGAAAGAGAAGTTTAAGGCATTTCTTAAGCTCTGGTGAGTCTAGGAGCACCGTGCCTGATTATTAAATGATGCAGTATTGATGTGATAATGCTTAAGTAACTATGAATATGCTCCCAGTGATGCACTATGGCTGAGGGTCCCTCTGAATATTTGTACTGTGTTCTTCCATAATAATAGAAATAGAGAAGTCCTAAAAGTGGGATTGTGTGGGCCTAGTAGGAGACAGGAAGGTGCTCTGAAGAGACTGGATTGGAATTTGTGGATCACTTTACAAACTTGGAATGCTCTCATCAGATAGAAAAGGTGAAGGTGATGGTGTGAGAGCTCAGAAAGGGGATATCTGTGTCTTGCTATAGATCGTGACTAAAAGGCATGATTTATGCTCAGGACTGAAAGAAAATGCTAATGTGAGGTCTCTAAGGGAAAAGAGTTCTTACATCATTTTAGTATCTGCTACTAAAAAGAAAATTTTACTGCTGTCCCCTGTCTGTCATTGGGTCTGGATCTAAGGATGCTGTTGCAATCGTAATCCCTAAGGACACAGGCTGCTTACATGCATGTTGGAAAACTATTACCATGAGGTATGAGCTTTCCTACTCTGACTTAAGACTCTTCAGGGATATGAACTTGAGTTCTGTGGGGAATAATCATGTCTCATTTTCCTTTATCTTACCACTTTACCTGGGAGGCACTGAGATTTCAGCCCTTTGCCTTAAACAGGGGACTTCCACCCACAATTGCTGTACTTGTCCCCAGGGGCAGGCATTTACTCAGTAGTTGTGAAGTTCTTCCCCAGTCACCCTTTGATGCTGTGGCTCTGGTATTCTGTCCCCACATTATCATGAGGTAGGGAACCTGGGTCAGACCGGGACTGTGAAACTTGCACACTGAAAATTGACTGTTCCAGTTGAGAGCTCTGCCTAACATCTTTGGTGCTGCATTTTCTTGTCCTGCCTATCATTGCTTCTGTCACTGGAGGTCAATGCCATGCACTGCTTTGGATAGCTTATCACCTAATAAGTTTTGTGTTCACCTACACAGAACCATCTCTTCTTTCACTGCAAGTACACCTTCAGTGTGATTGGCATCATGTTGTAAATAATTAGAGAAAGTAACGATATAAATCCCAGTGGTAATCTTGTCCTATTTGGAATACAACTACAATCTGAACTTCAATAACACCTTTGACATAATCAAACATCCCAGAGCCCTTTACAAAGCCATAAATTACTCACCTGTAAAGTAATGACTGGAGGGAATTACAGCAGGCAATGAGCCCATTGATCTGTGCTGGTACAAAATGAAGGAGAGGAAGTACAGCAGAGGCCACTCTAGAACTCTTTTTCCTTCCTTGGAAATTTCCATAGGGTCTTTAATTTGTGCATGTATCTCTTTCCTTCCTCACAGATGTGATACAAGATGAAGAAGACCACCTTGCTCTGACACTCAAGGACACCTTCCACTCCGGTCTGTCAGCAGGTGGAAAGTGATAGGATTTTAGGCAAGCTGCTAATGTATGGTTTTATAGCCTGCAGGGAAAACTGCTTTTTAGCCAGTGATGCAAATAAATAAGTAAGTCACTTCCTTAAATTTGCATGTGCCATTTCCGAAAGCAGTTTTTCTGTTGCTTTTAAACAAAAACTAGCAGTGATTGCTTTGGACACCTCGGGTGCTATGCTGCACGCAAAACCAAGGCTGCCTCACCTCCCATTTGAAACTGCCCTCTCTCTGAATCAGACTTGCCTTTGCATTATCAGATTAGGAGCAATCTTATCCCTTTCCAATGTAATTTAGAAAGGCTCCCAGTTCTGTAAACCTTATGTTAACGAGTCCATATAGCCACAAACACTCATACTGGAATTACTGAGACTATTTTTGTAAGCAACTCCTTGAAGTACAAAAGGATTGCTAAATCAAGAGCTCTCTCATTTATCAGTCAAAAGTAAAGATTAAATTCTTTCTGCAATTAAAACCACCACTGTGATTAGGAAATGTTTTGTATTGCATGAAAAAGTTCAGTGATTTTTTTATTTATTTTTTTTTTTTTTAAATCCTGAGGAAGACAATAGAATCAGGCCTTATATTTGTAACATAAATGCATATTTCTTAGCACCACCTGGAGCTCTTGGTTTTGTAATGTTCTGGGACTCTCTGTTTATTACAGCCTTATTCTGGATTCCCAGAGTATTGCTGCTCTTGTTATTGTGGTGCCAGTTTGACACCTATGGGACTACCTTATAGATGCCATTGAGTGAAAAATTCTGCTTCTGAGATAACAAATAGTTTAGCGAGATGGGAAAGTTACAACAGCAAATATTTTGCCTCCATCTCAAAGGCATTATGCAGTTTCATAACTTTTGCCTTATTTTTAAACTGTTTTGTGCTCTTAATTGCTTGTCTTGGGTATTGGACATGATGATGGACTGAAAGCCATGGGGATTTCTTACAGAGAAAGACAGCAGAACTTGGTCCCAAAGGCTTAATTTTGAAATGCAGCAGAATGCTTGTCCTTGCCTTTAGATTTCATTTTGGACAGCATTGGATAGGGCTTTCTTGGAATCACACAGAAATGGGAAAATTTAAACTACTGAATTTCTAAAAATATCTAGTTTGGGATTATTTCTTATAGTATAGTCTGATCCAAAGAACAGTGAAGCCTGCTGAATGATTTCTGCTGGAATCTGTGGGCTGTTTAGGGGACTCTTGCTGGTTTGTAGAGGACTGGGCAAACCTTTCAGGAGTTCCCTGCTGAACTGTGTACAACCAAGCATCTAGGATACAGGATGTCACCAGCTTTCTCTTCCTTGGGATGTTCTCAGAGTTACAGTTTGTTTAAAACAAAATTGATCTCAGAAATAAGCAAAATGAGAGTCTACCCTCCATCAGCTGCTGTGTGTTTTTATTTCTCCTTTCCAGACTTTTTACTAATTTAACTAATACTCGGTGTCAGATATATTATAAACATTGACAGGAGAAGATATTGCAACTCTACAGAAGTTCAAGGATTTTTTCCTGTGTTTTCATAGCTGTGAATTAGACTCAGCACAACTTTACCATTTTAAAAAATTATTTCATTTTATTTAAGATATTGATAACTTTCATTTTCTTTGCAGTCAAGCATCATTCGAAAGGATGAAAATGTAACTATGAATACTGACTGATGGGCACAATGTGTCCTTGTCTCCTGAGATAACCTCAAAGAAAGCTTTAAATTCTAGGTCCTGAAATATGGTGATTTTCTTTACAAGCTGCTTAGTTATATATTGGTGCTGGTTTTGCATTCTGTGAAGAACCATGATGTTGCATTTATTAGTATATTTCTAATTGTCCTGAGCTTATATGCATTTGTTATTCTCCAGAAGGAGATATTGCTAATTAGATTAATACCAAAGAGTGACTATTGTTATATTTCATTTTTAAAGAAAGTAACTAAACAGCTTTTTATACTTCAGTGAAAGTGATTTAAAAATTATTAAATCAGACTAAATAAGATTGATATAAATATTTTTAACTAAGGGGAAAGGAGATAGTTATTGAAACTAGAAAATAGATTGCCTTTGGTACATGGGAAAACAGATTTAAATTGCTGTGTAGTATAACAGTTACAATTTTGCTAGGTGAAAGATGATTGTTTCACTATTGCCTTGTTTAGCAAGTATTTTCTCTGGGGCAGGGAATTACATTTTTTATTAAATATGTGGCAGGCATCCAGCACAGAAGTGCCCTGGTTCCTAGTGAGGCTATACATTAGTCTAATACAAGTGATAAATATAGGCTTATACCATATCAATCAGTAATACTGCAAGGCTATGATTTATTATAAACCCCTGATTTACCATGTATTTAAGGTGGAGGACAATCAAATGCAAAACTATGACATGCAGAGCAACTGTTCAGGCTTTAGGAAAAAGAGCAAACTATTACATACTACTGTGAAAATACTATATTGGAACAATGGATGTAAGTATCTGTTCCTAAACTTGAGGCAACACTTTCACCATCTACCTAAATTAGTTGTGAGGAAGGCAGGAGCTGTGTTGATCTCCAACAACAACAAAAAAAATCTGAGCATGTGTGGGTGAAATAGTTAATTACCCAGGCATCTTGTTAGCCAGTCAGGGAGACCTCTGGTGAATTTAGTTGCCTACAGATTATAAAGCCCAGGAAATATTGTATTTGATAGCTGTTATGCTCTGAGTATGAGATTTACTTAACTCATTCTCAGGGTACTGACCATAGCTAATCTATCTGTCCTGAAAAAGATACTGAAAAGAAAATTGTGGAGCAAAGAAGTCAACACAAGCACTTAACAACATTTTGATGTAAAGAAGAGGTTGTATAAGTCTTTTACCATATTGAGAATCACACAATGGTTGGGGTTGAAAGGGACCTTAAAGATCATCTAGTTCCAACCCCTCTGCATGGGGTGGGACACCTCCCACTAAACTGCATTGCTCTAAACCCCATGAACACTTCCAGGCATGGGACATCCACAGCTTCTCTGGGCAATCTGTGCCAGTGTCTCACCACCCTCAGAGTGAAGAATTTATTCCTATGAAATAAGGAAACAATAACTGGGCATGGAAAGAGGAACTTCAACTGGAATGACTGATATTGAAGCACTATGTACAGCAGACATGTTGCTTTTTAAGAGAATGTTGAAAAACTGAGGTAACATGGAACAAACCCAGAGAAATGAGATGAAAATGCATCTGGTCTAGTTTATGATGTGGACTTCACTGTGCAAATCTACCAAAATCTACCAAGGCAAGGAGAATGCCTGATATTACCATCCGAATGTTTGTTTGTTTTTGTTTTTGTTTTTGTTTTTTTTAAAGAAAAAATAAAAAGAAAAAAAGAAAAGAAAGAAAAATAAAAAGAGAGGCAGTTGTTCTTGACTAAAATTTTTGGCAAGGCTGGGCTTTCTGGGTCTCTGATCCATTGAATGTTTTCATGCATTTCTTAGGCATTCAATTTGATCAAACAAAAGGTATTCATAGTGCAAAGATAAAGAGGTAATTTTTATGTAAAGTCAGGATATTTGATCAAAAGGTATTTTTTGGTTTTAAAAGCTGCGATTCTGATAAATCTCTCAGATTCCACTAACAAACTGGGTTTGAATCCACACACTGCAGATACAAGGATCTGTATCGTACTAAACACTGCCTCAGTTAACCAGCTCTTCCCATCTCTACTTTTAAACTTCAAAAATATGAGCTGATCAGCATTCTGATGATTTTTGGGCTAAAGGTTTATTATTTTTCTTTTCTGATGGACACAAAGTGATTTAAATGCTCAGGAGAAACTAAATGCAATTATGCATGTTTTTATCCCTCCATACATTCTAATTAGAACAGATAAAGCTTTTGCTAGAACATTTACAGTATTTGTGGGGATAATGAATCAGGGAGATAAGAATGGACAATATTTCACTATAATTTAAACATTAAATATTTTCCATAATGCACCTGTGTGGAATGGCTCACTTATCAGATGCTGAGACAGCAATGTATTTACGAAGCATTGTTGTATAAAGCATACAGCAATGGCAGACTACAAATTACAGTGAGTCATCCAAGTAATCTTATAACTCAAGTGGAAAGTTATCAGTCCATCCTAGGTCTGAACTGTGACACTACCTGGAGCTGCACAACCAGCACCTGCTAGGTTATTAAAAAACTTGTCTGGAAATTTTATGGTAGGAGTAAGAGGAAGGAATAGGGATAAAGTGTCAGAAATTATGACCGCCTTTCATAGTTTTGTCATCTGTGGTAAATCTCCTTCTACAGTTAAAGGATCTCTTTCACCATGAGGAAGAAAAAGAAGAAGGAGGAGAAAGAAAAAACCCCTAAGAACTGATGATTCAATAAATTCAGCTTACGCTGTATTTTCTTTCCTCTTCGAATCTACTTAACTTCCTGGGATTGTTATAGTATCTTTTAATTTAGTCTGACTGTAGAGAGATTGTATTTTAGCCTGACAGTTTAACTCTTGCATAAAATGATATGTTTCTTTTGGACATTCTTCTCTAAATCAGAGGCTAATTGAGTAAGTGATAGAAAAAAGTGAAGGAAGTTGCTTTGCAGGATTTTGCTTTTATCCATGAGAGCACTAAAACCAGAAAATGATTGTTACAATTTTGAACCTCTAAGTACCATTTGTGCCCACAGCCAGGTAGTATAGGTGGAGAAAGTTGATTTTTGCTGATTTCAAGTCTCTGGCTCTTCTTCCTTTAGAGCTCTAAGTTTCAGTGTATCTTCAAATTCTCAAGAGGAATGGATCTGGATTCCTGCTTCCTTTTCTCTTCCACAACCTGTAATCCACAGCCACCATCATAAATAAATGTGTTTAAATATGGTAGCGGTGTCAAGAAATAATTACATTTTTTTCAGACTGTCTTTCTGATGAAGCATGATGGAAAAATATGATTCCTAAAATAACTTTTGGAGTCAATACAAGGAAGCAGTAGCACTGTTTAAAGTTCTGGAGAGGTGCTGGATAGTGACAAGCTATCAAGAGTGGGTGACATGCCGAAGGAACTTAACGAAAATGCTGTCAAAATAGATGTAATCCCTCATTAAATTAATCAACCCCACCTGAGGAGTTTGATGGCAGAAAGTATAATCACCTTTAAAAAGAGTGTTAGAAACTGTGGATTTCAGATTTGCTTTCCTTTTGAAAAAAAGATTTGAATTATAAATGAAAATTTATTTTGCTTACAGAACACCTTGATTGCTATCAAATGGTAAAGCTGAGAAAATACGTCTGCCACCAGAGAAAATCACACCTCTCTCACTTCTGAGAATTTGAACTGAAACACAGGGTACAAGAAGGCAAATATTAAAACTAATTTGTCATTTAAATGAGCCTTTTATAAAACCCCTTGAAGAAGGCTTTCAAGGAAATCAAGTAGCCCTAATACATTAGAGGTGAATTGCACTTACGTACCAGAAACCAGTGAAACAAGGGGAGAATCTTCTTCTCCTAGATGAGTTGGCTCACCTTGTGGAAGTGCTTCATGGTGACCTTTTCTCTCAAGGGATATGTTGTTGAATGGTTTGAAATACGCATTCTAATTTTAGACAGCAAAAACATTTGGTGAGGTAAACTTCATGCCTACCATTTGAAATAGAGTTACCTGGAGGAAAACACCAGGTTCTGCATAGTTTGATGTATCAGACATTAATGAGCTACTGAAGAGATGAACTGTACAAGATGATAACACTTGAAAGTGATGCATTAATTTCACCAGAGAGAAATGAAGAACTCAGTGTTCAGAAGTGTTTGTTTAGGTATTACAAAGGTAAATTAAATTTCAATTTCAATTGAAAAAAAAAAAATAATTTGAAGTAATTATGCGTTAAAAATAAACTCTAAGTCCCCAAACAAATAAACTCTTCTGTCATTTCTGTAGCTCTGTGATTAACAACCAGCCCTGGAACAATCTTTTTTCTATGGCTTCTCCAAGTGCCCATCAGACTTCCATTATCTCTGAAAAAAACCATTGCTCTCTCCCTCTACTTTTCTTCACCTCCTCTTTTGAAACCAGACATTTTTTTCCTCCTTCTCTTCTTGCTCAATGTAGCATTGTTGCCTTTCCCCTTTCTTGGTCACTGGTGCTGAGCTACTGAAATGAGTTTTCAGACAAACCCAGGGTGAGGTGACTTTGTTGGCCAAGCAGGACACCTGTACCTGAAGGCTGCTGCCGGTCTTTTTCTCCATCCAGGTTCTTCTCTCATTTTTCACTCGTGAAGACAAATAGCTAAGGGAAATATGGGAGCACCTATTGGCTGAAACTGATGAAGTGGGAGCAGAGAGGGAGACCTATGCTATCAAACTTGTACTATCTTGTAGACAGTATGGAGAGATCATCTGAGTGGATGAATAATCAGAACAAAATACCGGATGTTGTGTTATGATAAGGACTAGAATATAAAAAAATCCTGAAGATAACATTCCGAGATTATATAAAACATGCTTGCCACCATTACTGTGATCTCATGGTCATATTGTTGGAAAAACAAATGGAGGCCAGTGACAGAATGATTACTGTGTAACAAAGTTGCTAATGGATAAAAAAATGAAAAGATGGAGTTTGTTTAGCCTGGAAAAAACAGGAGTGAGAAAGGTCATGTTAGAAGTATATAAATCAATGAATGGTTTAAGAAACATTCCCTCTTAGTTGCCCTTTTTACATAACAGAACCAGAAAAATCACATTTCATATGATGGACATTTCTATAGTTTACTAGTTTCTGTGTATTTATCATTGTTTATTTTATTAACAGTTTACTTGGATTTTGAAAATTTGCAGTGTAAATAATCACACCTCAGATAAACTGTTAGCAGGCAGTACTGGTATTAAACTGTTCATATAGTAACTTGAAATGCTTTAGACTGATCTATGTTTTTTATTAGTTCTCTGATCAAACACAAAGAAAATTAGATATGTCAATTATGTCCATTTCTACATTTTAAAAGGGAAGATTTTTTCCCCTTCAGTGGCAAGTGTCTCATATTTACAAGTATTTTTTTCTGCTACACTTCATTTCTCTTTCAGCCAGCGGGTCACCTTATCTGTCCTTGGATACAGCCCTGGAAATGGAAAGGTGGGTGAATCACCAGAGAGCCTTAATAGTGGTTTCATTATGTGTTGGTAGACATTTAGATTAAATTATACAACCTTTGAAGGCCACAAGCATTTAATGCTATTAGTTTGTTCTGAAGCGAGAGCTCAGTAGCTATTTTAAGAACATAAAAAATATTAAGCTTTATGATCACCATGTAATCTTCGACACATGTGCCATTTCTCCCCCACTTAACGTTGAAGGGGCTTATATTCTAGTAAGGCAAAGGAAGAAAACATCTCATGAAATAATGTTGGAATTGAAAGCCCCTAGGTACTCATATTAAAAGAAATATAAACAGCTGAAGATTTCCCAGGTTTAGTAAAGTGGCATTTATATGAATAAAAGCATCTTTCTCACACACACTCAAACTATAAGCTACATCTGAATGATCTCTTTGAAAAACAGAGACTCCTAGAAGGAAGTTTAAGTGATTTAAGCTTTCCAGAGTCTACAGGAAGGCATGAAAAAAAAAAAAAAAGAAAAAAGAAAAAAGAAAGGAAAACCATCAACTTTCCTGCAATATGCCAAACTAGCACAAAGGAACATTTTTGCATAGCTTGCTTAAAATATTTCTGGAAAAGATGAAAAACCACAACCCAGACATTTCAACAGACATAGGAAAATACTGAAAAAAATGATTAGCAAACATATTGGTGGATTTCAAACAGAATTTCCTTTTGTTGGTAACTTTTGTAGCTGAACTTTTTATTCTTTGACAATGGTATGAATTGACACTCACAGATGTTTATGAAAAGCAAATTTTAGATCAAGACTCAAGATTTACTTAGGCTCTGAGGCAGCAGACTGCTTAAATGTATGCTTAACTTGGAGTCTGTGGAAACATTTGCGTACTTAAAGTTAAATCCGTTCTTATATATTTCAATGACTTGGTCCAGAATCAGAAAATCATGCTAGGTTTATGTCTAAATGAATCACATTGTGGGAAGAATGGAAGAAGAAGCAGGCTGTAAAATTTAAGTCAGTAATCCATCTGATAGATAGCCAGTTGAAGTCCAAATACTCTATAACAGTTTTAATAATTTCTATATTAAGCAATCCAAAGAATGAAAATCATTGGCACATGTCACTTGAGCAGTGATTTAAGGTCTTGAATATAAAATCACTGCAAAGAGTACATTCTGCATGCCCAAGTGCTTACCCAGGCTTACATACTGTTAAGTAGAAAATTCTGGGGTAGATATAAGACCTTGCACCCAAATGTAGACACACAAGAAAGCTAATATGAGCAAGAATTAGGTTTATTTTGTTCAAGTCTGAAGAAACATCTTGAAATGGTAAATTATTTAGTAAACACATTGAGATGCCAATGACTTCAGCAGAAAAGGTGAAATTGCCCTAGGGGTGGAATAAGCAATGGAAAATTTCCTCATCAAATAAAACTGTTTTCTTCAATTTAGCTCATAGGCACAGAGGGAAATGCATTTTGGATTCAGAATGAATAATCTTGGATATGACATTTGTACATTTTTTAAATGAACATGGAGTCTAATCAGCCTTAAGACAAAGAGAATATCCTGATTTTAATATTTTTGGTACAATGTCTTATGAATACATAGAATATTCATTGTTGCCATAATATTCAAATGCTTTGTGCTAAACCTTTCTAACATATTTCCTCAATTCCTTTTCACCAGTTTCCTATAGCTGTAGTATAATGGTTTTAGAAGATTTTTCAAATTTTTTAGTGTAGATCTGAGCAAAATCCTGAGAAAAAAGTCCTGAGCAAATAGCTTTACTTCTCCTAAAATCCAGTGTAATATGCTCATAGGCAGTGCAGTCAAGGAAAAAAAAACAACATGTTTTTCTCACCAGCTTGTCAATGAAAAATGTTCCAGTGCTACTGAAATGACATCTCTTGAAACTTTAATATAAAATCTTGAATAACTTCTTATCCCTTGGTGTTTTCTGTTGGAAGTGTTTGGCACCTTTCAGGGCTTAATATCAAGGACTTGAATTTCTGTATTTCAATCTTATCTTGGGAACTCAGCTTGGCCATTGGCTTCTCTATATTTGTCATATTCCTTCCCTGAACACTTGAAATTACATCATGAAGTACTGCTAGACAAGATCTGGTTTTCTCTATCTGTATCTCATTTTGGTAAATTACAGAGCAAACAAGATCAGGAGCCCATGGTCACTGAGAGCCACCCTCCTTGGCAGAATAAATCAGCTGTAGGATCTTGGATCTGCATAAATTCTTAAGATGGTGAGCTAACATTTTACAGAGACTTTAGATATGACATTCATCCCACCTAACTTTAAACACTGGCAATGAATTGCAACCCCAGAAAACCTTTATAGTCAGTCTGTTGACTATGCCATAGTTGCTTTCAGTAGTGACAATCAGGATAGTTCACAGGAGTAATTTCTAATGTATATTGTAGGAAAACAAAAAATAATCTTTTTGGATAATCAGTACCTCTTTGATAATACAAATGCTCTTTACTTACTGGTTAAATGGAGGCCTCTGTGCTGTAGTTATCTGTCTTGGAATCATAGAATTCTTTTGGTTGGAAAAGACCTTTCAGATCAAGTCCAATCACTAACCCAGCACTGCCAAGTCCACCACTAAACCTTAAGCACCACATCTACACATCTTTTAAATACATCCAGGGATGGTGACTCTACTGCTTCCCTGGTGAGCCTTCTTTCTACTACACAGCTACAGTCTTTTAGCAGTGAACAACGTATGCTGCAAATAAACAAATGAAAACAAATGCTGTCACCACAGTCATTATGGTTTTCCATGGAAAATATCTGTACAGAAAAAGGAACCAAATAAATCATAATATTTTATAATTCTTTGAATGGATTCTGTCTTTTTTCAGCTCGAGTTAGGAAGATTATCTTTCAAATGTCCCAAGAACTAGGATCACTCTACTGATATCCTAGTTCCCCTGGTGTTTTATCAAAAGATTGTCAGCACTGTTATGATACCTTGTGTTGAGTTCCTGTGGCAAGGTTTGATGAAGGGCAGGCTGCAAGGATAGACCCTGGGAGAAGACAGCCTGCACTGGCCAGGTCCAGAGTGGACCCACTGCTGGCCAAAACAGAGCTTCCTAACTAATATCCTCCTATGTATTTTGCTCTTTCTATACATAACTGTAATAGCCATGAGATAGGTGAAACTTCAAAAGTGTCAAAGTAGAATCAGACCCCATTTTCTGGTTAAAATTGTATTTCAAAATAAATAAGAACAGCAATAACAAAACTATGAGAAGCTAATTGATACTTCTTTCATTAAGAAATTGCCATAGGTGCTGAAAACTGGAAGAAGGCCCATTAAATGAGGTAGTTATAAATAGCATCATATATGCAGTTGGAAGGTGGAAGGCACTCGAAGTGCGAACCTGAGGATGATAGATCAGCCAGAGCTGATATTGCCAGTGTTGTGGAGGAGACAGAAAAAGCTACAAAGAAATGTTGAATGAACTGCGATGGGGTAAGAAATAACAAAAGGAGATTCAAAAAGAGACACAGGTATGAGTCCTTTTGGGGAATAGAATACAGAATACAAAATCAATGAAAAAGAAATTAGACTAGGTGGCAGGAAAGTTTATGTGACAATGGAGACTGTGAAAAGATGGAATAGATCCTTACAGTGAGGCATGGAAGCTCCTACACAAAGGAGAAGAAACTGGTAACTAATCTGGAATTCACAGATGACTAGCCTGCATAGATTTATTTCTTTGCAGTAGGCATGTTCAAGCCTATACAACTTCTCTCAGCCAAAGGAACCTCCAAGTTACCTTATCTGATTATGGTCCCAAGAAGGTGCCTGCTGGATTAGAATTAAAAAGAAATAACATTATGAAACCCTTAATGAAAAAGAAATCTGGGGAAATTCCAAATATAGATTCATCCCATTCTTTCAGTTTTATGCTTCTGGCATACTTTCTGTATAAAACAAGATTATAAATCAATGAATAAGCTGATATATTAAGTGCACTGGAGTGCAAACATATCTAAAAGCTATTACAGGTAAACCAAGGACACCCATATTATGTTCTTCGCCCAAGTAATAATATAAAGCCTATTAGAGTTCCTTTTGGGATTTCACACTTAGAAAAGAAAATGTGCAGTTTATTCCTGCTAAGGAGAATTTCTGATACTATGAGCTCTCAGGCTGCTGTGTTAAGCAAAATGTTAGAGTAACCATAGACTGAAGCTGACTTACCTCTCATTTATTTTCTCAAGTTTGTTCACTCCATACATTGCCATACATTCACATACACCATGATCTGAACCCCATATTCTCCTCCCCAAATCTTCGTCTAAGATTTGCTTTGCTGCCTCACACTAAATCTCACAAAGCTCTCTCTTCCACTAGGACTGGTGTTGACTGCCTTGTTGGCAGTGTTGCTGTAACATTGCAAGATGATGTTTATCTTGCATCAGCTTTGAAGTTGTTTCAGTATATACAGTAGTTTCTATGTCACAGAACTTCCTCCAAGTACAAAGCTTTTTCTGCAGAAGTCCTGGAGCCATGCATCTCTGTCTTTCACAGCAATAACAGGAGAGATTGTGATCAAGAAAAATGGAACATTCTTTGTTGGACTTCAAGCATGTCCTTTGATTTTTGTTGTCCACATTGAGGAGACTGGATATGCAGTTCAAATTTCTGTATCTAAAAAAATTTGCAAATCAACACTGGAAATGAAGTTATGTACTTGCAGGCATCCTTGTGAGAACAGGAGCTTCCTGAGGTTTTCTGAAATGTCTACCTACCCTTTATATGTTACCTCCATCCAGCTGTTTGAATGCACTGCCATTGTAGTCTACAAGCCTGCTTCATTTGCAGCACAGTGTTTGAGTTCTTGGCTTGCCCGGCATTTGCTATTGCTATGCTTTGCCATTTTTTCCCCCCTCTTTTATCTGAGTTGGCTTTATTCCCAGATTCCAGATAAAACATCAAAAGTGATAGCATTCTGCTTGACCATCCCATTCCAAACATTAAACACTGTGACTTCAGGCTTAGGTTCTTGAATAGTGTGCTAAAACTGCCCAATTTTCACTGCCTGCCCTCCCCTCACACACCCATCCACAGGGCAAGCCACAGGAGCACAATGCTGAGGTCAAGCCAATATGTGAAGATTCTAAGACCGCTTCGCTGCTGGTGGTGGGAAGCTACAAACTGTTCAGTAGGGTTAAAATAAACACAGTGTAGAAACCATGGAATCTGGCAGCTGTTTCAAACTGAAAACAAGTTCTGGGTTTTTTTCCCATTTTCCCTTAAGCCATGGAAGGGGACTGACCTCACACATTTTTGTGATAAGGAATTACTGAACAAATTACTGACACTGAAATGAAATGAAAACTCCATTGTCTGGGAAGTTTCAAGAGGCTGACTTTTGATGAAGTGCTTGCATCACCTGATGTTTTATTTATCCCATTTAAGTCTGTTCATTTAATCTAGTAAATCTGTTGTGTAATACTATCTATTAAAAATGAGACATCTATAGAGCACAAGGCTGTGCTGTTCTGTACTGCCTATGTTGAACTGCAAAACTGAATATCTCTGCATTTGGATTGTTTTAAGTTTCATTCTGTTGATGCCACCTATGGTCAGCTATCTAAATGGTTCAGTTTAGGAAATATTTAATTGCTTTACTTAATTTAGTTTTCAAAACTCTGAAAACTCAGAGTTTTCAGCTGTTCTACTCTCCTGGCTGAAAACTTGGAGAGTTTTTCACCATGCATGTCTTTGATATGAGCAGCTAAAACTAATGTTGAAGGGCTGCCCCTTCTCACCTCAATAACAAGTGCTTATTTGAATGTGATTTCAGCTTTAGCTTTTTCTTAAATCAAAAGTGTCCAAATGACTTTTAGAGGTGTAAAGATATAAAGCTTTGCATTTTTGGTTTCCAGTGAAGAGATATCAACAAACAGCAAAGTATTCAGTGAAGGTCATTAAGATGGTTGAGAGGCTGTGGAATATGAGAGGTGAAATAAGGCTGATTAACTTGGAGAAGAAAAAACTAAAGGGAATAGTGTCTTCCACAGCCTACAGAGAAGATAGATTCAGGCTCCTTTCAGTGAAATGCAGTTAAAGGACAAGGAAAAAAGGATGGAACATGCAACTACAGGTAGTTTGATTTATGGAGACCAGCATTTACATAAGGGCAGGCAAATGTTGGAGCAGAATATTCAGGCATGCTGTGAAAGCTCTGCCCTCAGAGATTTTCGATACTCCGTTGCTCAAAGTGCTCTTCTACCTACTCTAATTTCACCTTATTTTGTATCAGGGATTGGATCAGATGGTCCCCAGATATCCCTTCCAACTGAAATTATTCTGAGCAAATAATTCTATCAAAATTATCTACAAGGCAATAGCAGTCAAAATATCTGTGAAGGATCCTCCAGTCTGTAAAGGCAATGGGGAAACATATTAGCATTTTGTGCTTGTTTTCCTTTTCTTTGGAATTCCCCATAGCACTGTCATTTACCACTTGCCGCATTAGAACAAAACAGTGCATCTTTTGGTACATGTAACATTTTATAAACAAAAGAACTAAGTTGTTTGGATTCAGCAGAAAGCCAGAGGGACAGTAACACAAACGTGATAAACCGTTAGAGGAGTCAAACTTCTGAAAGGGTGTCTTAATTTCAGCTCAATTACCTATTTCAATGAACATTGTAAAAACAAATGTTGATTCCAGAAAACTCTAAAGGTTTTTGGGAGCTTTTTTTGCAAATTTTGGACACTGTTAATGTGAAAATATTCAACTCTGAATCTTCTTGCATCCATGACAACCTCAGTATCTGTCACTTTGATTTCAGGCAAAAACGGGAAACACTTTTTTTTTCAGACAAAAACTGGAAACACTAGGAATGCAGTAGGTATGGGAAGAGTGAGGAGGAATCACATGGTGAAAGTAAAGTAAAATCCCCTCAGAACATGTTGTACTCAAATGCATATATCCAGAGCTTCTTCAAGAGCTTCAAGATTTCTGGTGTGCAAGATTTCAGCACAAGGTGAGGTTCTTAAATCAGTGTTTTTATTACACTTTAAAAGTGGAATGATATACAAAAAGTAATGAAAAACACATAAAGAAAACACATGCTAGTATATATATATATATATATATGTAAAACTACTTTTTCTGGTTTTCTATAACACTGCTTAGAGCAGCCTATTCATCTATTGAGCAACAGAATCTATGATTCTGCCCCTCTGCTTTCTATTCTGCCCCACTACTCTGCTCTTGTGAGACCCCACCTAGAATACTGCTTAGAGCTTTGGAGTCCTGAGCACAGGAAAGATACAGGCCTGTTGGAGAGGGTCCAGAGAAGAGGCAAAAAGATGATCAGAGGGATGGAGCATCTCTGTTATGAAGACATTCTAAGAGAGTTGAGGCTATTCATCCTGGAGAAGAGAAGGCTCTGGGGAGACCTTACAGGGTCCTTCCAGTACATGAAGGGGGCTAAAGGAAAGCTGGGGAGGAACTTTTCACCAGAGAAGGTAGTGACAGGGCATGGGCTAGTGGTTTTTAACTGAAAGAGGTAGATTTAAGTTAGATATTAGGAAAAATTTCTTCACCATGAGAGTAGTAAGATGCTGGAACAGGCTGCCTAGGGAGTTTGTTGATGTCCCTTCCCTGGATGAGTCAACCTCATCTAGTGGGAGGTCTCCCTGCCCATGCAGGAGGATTGGATCTTGATGGTCTTTACAGTTTCTTCCAACCCGAATCATTCTATTATTCTAAATTCTATATTTGAACCATGCCACTCAATAGATCATAAACTCTAATCTATGGCAACGTTTTCTTCTCCTTGTTCAAGATTAAAAAAAGATTTCAGTTTGACTATTCCTTCTTGACCACCCAGTAAGCAGTGGACAGGAATCTGATTATTGGTTTCTGTGTATGTCTTTTTTATTGCGGTTATGATGCAACAAATCTGTGCTGGAGTTGACTTGGCACAGTCTCTCCTGACCTACCTCACTACTACCTGTCCCATTAAGTTCAGGACATTTTCTGTCTCTCTAGACCTTAGGATATTTATTGTTTTAGGCTGCAGGGTTTTACCTAGTCTGCAGGCTCTCTTGCTGGAAGACCATTCTTCTTCTCTTGTCTTCTGGATGTGAGGGCCACCGCTGTGTTTTCTCTTCTGTAATGCTTTTTTAAATACCACTATTTCTTTCTTCTAACACTACTTCTACCCTCCATTTCCACTTTTATTAGGCCAAATAAGTGGGATTCCTGGGAAGGGATATGAAGAAGTGAACTATTTATATCTTTTCTTCTCAGACTGGCTTAAATGAACAGGGTTAGAATTTGAGGTCTTAAAAATATAAGGTTTTAAAAATTCCCCTGGGAAATTTAAGAAAACCCACAGAGGTTTAGCTGAATCTTAAGATCAATGGCCTACATATTTTTCTAACTAAGCTGTTTATTGTCTGGGACTGGATGTCTTTTACTAAAACTAGGGAGGAAAAGGAGGATAAAAGTAGGAAAAAAGTATTTTTTTTAGGTAGGTGAAAGTAATTTATACACATGTATCTAGCTAAGCAGACCGACATATTATACCTGTACTCTTCCATAGATGCAGACTAGTTGGTCTGTGTTTTAATGTAACACAATAAAGGCATTTAAGAGACTAATTTTGGGCTGACAGCTTGTTTGTTTCAGTTCACTGGCTTGTCAAAAAGCTAAAATCCTAATCCCAGACAAGACCTGGCCTTGAAGCACAGCATTTTTAATATGCTAGTACACTATATAATTCTTTTGTCACTCTATAGCTGCCATAGCAATAAAGACAGTTTTGTAATTAAGTGCATTAAAATGCTCTTCTCTGGAAGTACAGATTTTGTAATATTACAAAATCTGCTCCTCACCTAAGCAGTCGGTCCAAACCCTTCCTTCTTTTTTTTTCATTTTCTTTTTTTTTTTTCTTTCTTTGTGTGTGTTGTGCAAAAAGCAATTTTAATGCTAAATTTGCTTTTGATATGGTCCAATAACAATGTAAAATGGATGAAGTCTAACAAAATAGCACAGAGTTAAAAGCAAGCCTGAATTCTTGGCTTTAGGATAATTTTACCTGGATTTGATAAATGACATTTCCTGCATGGTAGACAGTAAGAGTTGTCATATTTTTTCTAAGATCTTGTCTAGTGGAAAAAGTTAAGGTTTTTTTTTTTCTCCCTCTGAATTTCTCAGTGTAGTAATTGCTATGTATTTTTTTAATTTAATATAATTTTATTCTTCTAGATGAGAACCTTTAAGTTGTTCTGTCAAGATGTCCTTTGATGCCAGGTGCATGTCAAATTTGTGGACACACACTTGGGTTAGAGACTCTATTCATACTTTGCACATTAACAAATGAATCATCTAGAAACCATATTATCAAATTTAATTTGACAGCCCCAAATTCATTTAGTTGACATTACCTTTTTCTTTTTTTTTTTTTCTAAAAATCTTGCATTAATTTTTCCTTTAATCTACTGATTTCCTATGAAAGAAGGATGTAAAGAATTTGAACTCACTGACTTTTTATTAATTTTTTTCAGTCTAACTTCTTGCTAGAGATTTTGGAAAAGGTGATGCATTACCATTTGGGTTCTGGGATTGTTTTAGGTTAGGACACTCATAAAGATTAAATATACAAGTTCAAAGCTATGAATATAATCATGCTGTTTTAAAAATGTTTTCCTTTTTCTGTCAAATCTATATTTTTCTCTAAATAGTTTCAGTTAAGAAGAGTTTAACTTTGTTGTGCTTTTGAGGAAATCATGTTGACAATCCTTGTAAAGAAAATGGGGGAAGATGAGCTGAAAGACTTGTGGGTCACGGAAGGTGAAGGAATGTACGGGTTTTGCCTTGGAGATTTATTTTCTTCATAGTAGCTCTTACGGTGCTGCGTTTTGGATTTGAGATCAAAGCCATGCTAATATCACACCGGTGTTTCAGCTATTGCTGCACAGTGCTTACACACCATCAAGGTCTCCTTTGTTTCCCATGCTGCCCTGCTAACAAGTAGCCTGGGGGTGCAGAAGAAGCTAGGAGAGGGTACAGCTAGGATTACTGACCCCAGCTGACCAAAGGGATATCCCATACAATATGGAGCCAAATGCAGGAATAGAATTTGGGAGAAGAAGGGGATAGGAGATACCTTTCAGAGTTGTGGTGTTTTTCTTCCCATGTAAGCCTCATGTGGTGGAGCCCTGTTTTCCTGGAGGTGACTGAACACCTGCCCGTCCACATGAAGTAATGAAAGAATTCCTTGGATTGCTTTGCTTGTGTTCATACTTTTTGGTTTCCCTATCTACCTTTTGGTTTCCCTATCTATCTTTACCTCATCCCAGTTGAAATAGTCTTGGAGTGGTGTTGTCTTCCCAGTGGAGATTCACACACTCAGTCAAGTTGATTAGTAGATTCCTTTGAATAACTAATTTTGTCTCACATATGGTTGAAAACTAGAATTTTAAGGTTTGGTTGTTTTTTGTTTTTTTTTTTTTTACATTCTTCTCTAATGGTTTGTGACATACTTCCTTGAACCTGCTGAAAGCATTTCAGCTTAAGGGCTTGGACAATGCCCTTTGTCTCTCCTCTTTTTTGGGTTTGGTGGTTCTCCAGGCTTACAGTCTTTTTTTCTCAGTTTTGAATTTGACTTGGGATGCTTTTATAAAAGACATGTGCTTTTCACTGTTTCATAGACAACACAAATGGATTATTCACAGATGCAGATTTTGCTTCCAACAGTAGTGAAAATGGACCACCAAAGCAATCAGTGTGGTCCTTATGTTCCACTGGGAAACTAAATAACTAGAAGTGGGAATTAATCTATGTTAGTGTGATACAATTGGAGGGTGTAACAGGAAAGCTCGTTCACATCATGTATTTTTTGTTTAGAACCTGGGTCCTTTCCCTTCGACAAAGTACTCCACCATAATAATTTTATGTGGGACTGCTCTTCTGAGTATGCTGAAGAAAAATTGCCTTGTGTTTAATTGATGTTTTTACTCTGGGTTTCTTTTGCACCAGTATCTCTGCCAAGACATATTGCCTGCATTTCTTTCTGTGCAAACTACTTCCCCTGCACATGTTTAACATACATTTTAGTATTATAAAGAAATTAATTACTATTCTAATCAGTTTGCTGGTGTCAGTATACTTCTAAGATAGCCTCTTTCTCTCTACTATAAGCCAATCTTCCTTCAGATCTTGTGCACTCAGACCCTTAATCATTTTTCATGGCCTTTGCTGCACCTTTTCATTATCAGCAATGTCCTTCCTATAATAAGTAGAGTTGATTCAGCGGATACTCATTAGATATGCTGTCTCCTCCAAATACCAAATGTTCCTGCAATATCCAGAGGAATTTCAGTGAATGGTGTGAGGAGGTGAAAATGAGGGGACAGCCATCTAATCTTCCTGACTTAAGTGTCATTTGGTTTGCTATGACTTTGAATATCAATTTACAGAGTTGTAAATCAGCTGTCATGCTTAACTGTATACTCTGCTGGCTACATGTATGATCACATCAATTTCTAACATGTTGCCATCATCATAAGGGGAGGGGGCAACATCAGAGGAGGGCCACAAAGATAGATGGAGGGCTAGAGAACCTCTGCTACGGAGACACAATGAGAGAGTTGGGTCTGTTCAGCCCAGAGAAGAGGAGGCTCCAAAGAGAATTTGGTACAGAGGCTTCTGATTGCTTCCAGTCCCCAAAGGGGACATACAAGAAAGCTGGAGAGTGACTTTTTATAAGAGCATGTAGAGATAGGACATGGGGGAATAAGAATTTTTAAGCTGAAAGAGATTAGATATTAAGAAGAAATTAATGTGGGGATGGTGAGTCACTGGTGCAAGCTGCCCAGGGAAGTTGTGGATGTCCCATCCCTGGAAGTGCTCAAAGCCAGGCTGAGTGGGTCTTGGAGCAACCTGGTCTAGTGGGAGGTGTCCCTGCCTATTCAGGGGGGTTGGAACTGGATGATCTTTAAGGTCCCTTCCAATGCAGCTGTTCTGTGATTCTATAATTCTATAATCTTACAGAGGAGGAAATTCTGTATTTGCTTGAGATACACAGATGTGAGCTGACGGAACCCCTCAAGCCCCTCTAAACAGATCCTAATTTTCTGTGTTAGGAGGTGGATGGGGCACCAATACCAGCTTCTGCAAATGCTGACTTCTTTTTCTGCTCGTGGGCTTGATCTATAACTAACATCTCAACCTGGCCCTGAGTTTCTTTAGTAGTAAAATCAACACCAACAATATGAGGTCAAATTATGGCCCATGTAATTGTGGTGACATTAACAGAGCTGTGTGACAGGTAAATTAGTAGGGAATTTGGCATAAGGATACCAGAAGGGCTCAATATTCCTAATGTAGCCTCATTACTGCCCTATTTAGTAGAAAAAGACTCTGATTATATATACAATGTAAATCCCAAGGCCTTTTCTGCTTCTGCCAAACACTGTAGAGAGGGATTTACTGCATTATCCGTTATCACGTTCAAGTCTATTCTTGGTTTGTATTGTGCTTCATTTTAGGCTATGGTCTCTGTGGATAGTTCTGATCCTCCCTTCTCTCATTACTTTATACTTCTCTATGCTGAACTGCATAAGCCAATTATCAGACCATAAACCTCATCTATCCAAAACATTTTGAATGCATGTGCTCTGTGCCTTTGTGGCTGCTGCCCTCCTCCTATTTTGTGCCATTATCAAACCAAGGCATATTTTAAATATTGTCATACACGCCCCCCAGACCCTTTCAAAGTCATTCTTAATTAGATAATGATTAATTAGATGTTTGTAAAGTACTTTGAAAAAACAAAGTGCTATAGGAGTGCAAAGTATTATTAATATGCATCATTGTCAGAGTTATGAATACTGCGCTTTGCTGCAGCAACCCTGTCATTACTGTTCGTCATCCTGATTTGTCTGCTTCTTTCCAGCACAAACCATTTCCTCTTTACAAACCAGCTTTTAATCCAATTCAGCACATTTACCCTTTGTAATGTGCTCTCTGACTTAGTAAAGAAATCTCTCTGTAGTGTCATGTGGCACTAGGAGCAGTTGTGAAATGCAGACAGGTTATATGTCCATCCTTTCCCCCTGCATTAACAATCCAGCAATGTGTTCAAAGAATTCAAGCCAAACTGACACACATGCTTTTCTTTTTAAGAATCCACATAGTATCACCCTTACCAGGGGGTTGCACTGTATTGTGAGTACCCCTGTTGTGCAGAAAAAAATGCAAAGAACAAGACTGCTGACCTCGTCAGATGAAGCTCGGCAGGAATGCAGAATATTGTCTCGGTTAGTTTCAGACAATGAATTAAAACAGGAAAGAGGGAAAAAATGTTTAAAAGGGACAGGGCACTTTTCTATGATAATGCCCTGTTCCACTCCAAGACATCACCTAACTCTAAGTTTAGAGGGGTGCTAAGGTTTTAAAAAGATTCTACTAAAAGGCAGTAAAACAGTCCTAAGCCTAAAGCTATCTAAACTATCAGCCTTTTCAGCTGAAAATTATACCTTCAGTTAACAGAACTGATGCAAACACACTCACTTGGCAGCCTCTGCTCATCTACATCTGTTAGAACAGTGTGATATCTGCTTGCCTGTTGGTCAGAGCCTTGCTTCAACATACAGGTTCCAGACAATTATAAGTTTACATGGGCAGACTTGAAAACACTGTGGAAAAATTCGCTTTTCTTCAGGAAGTCCCTTCTCTGTGCCAACAGCACAACATTGGCAACATATGCCAGCTACAGTCAATTACACTAGCTTATACTAATATGACATGCAGAAGTAAAGGCAGGCAAAGAGTCCATGGCTTGTACTGACTGCCAAAAAGAAAAGCTGTATTGCCCTAGGTGCTGCAAAGCCCATAAAGACCACATTGGGGTATAAGCTTTAGAGCCAGATGGAAGGAAGAAATATTGAAATAGTTAATAAAAGAAATTTAAATTTGGAGTCTGTCCTAAGGAAGAGCCAATAATCTACCAGCCTAGAGCTCTGTGGTAATCAGCAGCAGCCTTATAGCCCATGGGAGTCAAAAACAAGATCTATATTCAATAGTCTTTATGTCTAGGAACAAACCCTGAATGGGACTGTGCATACTGCACTTATAGCTTTGCCTAGCAGGTCAACCATCTGACTCCTGTCCACAGTCAAAGCTGAGACAAAAATCAATAGGAAAAACCCCCTATAGCTACATGATCCAAAACCAATAAAGCCGTGTACATTTTCTGCAATGAAAGTTGTTTTGCTTTTATGCTGCTGACCTTCCTAAGGCTAGATATGCAATCAGTGATTCTATTGTTTTCTATGTTCCTTTTGTTTGTCCTAGTATATGTCAACCTCTGCAGAACTGAGCCTTTGTTCCCTATATTTAATAGTCATATGAACACTAGATGGCCTCTTTAAACATGCTTTTAAAGACACACATATGTTTGTGAAAATAATCTACAGATGTTAGAATCATCCTCCAAATGCAATTACAGATACCAATAAAAAACATCTAATATAGATGTTCCAGGAGAGCGAACATCTTCAGGAGGTAAATTCAGCACACACGACACAGCTCCAAACCATATAGTCATAGTTTCAACAGTCTCACATAATAACATCTAAGGAGGGTGTCTGGGCTAGGCTGTTGATGTTCTTTTGTTCTCATTACAATTTAAAAAAACCCTCAGTCCTGGTCTTTTTCGATAAATAGGAAATATTATTCCAAAGACTATCTGTCTGTGCAGGCTTTCAAAGAGGCACACATCTCATATTTTAGTGTAGATTCATGGTGGTGATGAAGTTGGTTGTGCTTTCAACCAGTAAAGGCTATTTGGTCTCTACTCTACAAACATGTCCTCAGTATTTGTTTAAAAATGTGCCACAGAAACATAACACCTTGCTGCTACAGATTTCGGTAGATTATATTAATTTCTTCTGGGAGCTCTACAGAAAAAAATACCACAGAAGGAAATGTGCTGAGGTCAGCCCTTGTATCTAGGATATAGTCACAGGAGCACAATCTAAGTACCTACATCTTCCAATACAAAAAAACTATAAAGAGAAAATGGAGGCTTAGTGAAAAAGGGTTTCAAGCTGTGGGGTTCTGTAATAAAAACTGTTTTTAGCTGGGCTTCTCTATGCTACCAAAGGATGACAGATAAAAAATGCACAAATCCAGCTGTATGCATCAGCCTGAGTGGTGCAGTGTAGCCAACTGAGAGAGGTCTTGCAACCCACTGTTAATACAGCTGGGAGCAAGGCAGGCCTGGAGCAGCACAAAGGGTCATTCACATGCAAGTCTATCACAGAGTCTTTATAAATCAGGTTCTGTATAGCTACAGCCTTGTTTGTTTCATTTTATAGGCTCTAGTCTGTTATGTACCTGCTATGTACCCCCACATGTGAAGTCTCCTACTACTCTGTTCTGGCCTCTTCTTATGCTCTGTTCATAATTTATTTAATAATTTCTTTCCCAGTTTACTTGAGATTTCTGACCAGTTTACTTGAGATTTACTTGAGCCAATGGCATTTTCCTAGAGAAGCTGTAGTTTACCCTCTGAAACGATGCCAAAATCAGGGGTGACTCCAGCTCTACAGGGAGAGGGAGGAAGGTGCCTCTTAATATCACACACAGAGAGCAACTTTAGCTAAGTGGTAGATGAAAACACCCTTTTTTTGACTCCTAGTTCTATTTATTGCTCTCTATTTCTGCCCTACAGCCACAAGGACAACAGAAAGGGAGACCAGAGGAAATCCAGGGCCAATTTTTCAGCATTGCATATATAACCAATCTGTGCCAATATATTTCAAAACAGAGAAAAGTCCCTGGCTCTATTCTGTTCAGTGTTAGGAAATTCAAACCAATGAAGTCACAGAGTTCAGAGGTACTTTTTGTGAGTCGGTGGGGTCCCTCCCTACCAGAATTTTGTATTCTCTGGTAAGATCTTTCCAAGTATCACTTGACTCTTGTGCTAAGGATGGATGGTAAGCATGGCAGCACCAAGCCATTATGGGAGGTATATTCCATACACTAGACATACATCTACATAGGAACTCCCAGAAAACATTTCCCTGGTTAAGCTCAAGCTTGAAGAAATGGACATGGGGCAGCTGGAGCTGAGCATGTAAAACATGTTTAGGAACATGTTAGAATGTCCCAGTAGCATTTATTCTGAGGTGTCATTCGAGACAGTGGTCAGATCTTGTTGTGTGAGTGTATACTTCATCCCTAGTTTTATAATGACATAGCTCGAAGCAGATTCATTGTTTCAAAAACAAGTTCAGTAAATATGCCACAAAACTCACGTGTATTTTTTTAGCTCTTGCATCAACAGGTATATGAAAACTCAGGGTGAGTGTGAATGATGGTGTACAGGAGAAAGGCAAAGGTCCTTTGCAAAGTAAAGGACAGCTTTTCTGTCTTATCTTGTTGGTATTATCTTGATGAAATAATGAATAACATATCCTGTTCTTTTTTTGCCTGCATGTTACTTTTCTCTTAACCTTCCCTTGTGTTGAACATGGTACCCCCCTCAAGTCCACCACTGATTTCCATTGAGACCCAAACAAGTAGAGAACATAAAAGTCACTGCTGCTTGAAAGTGTCTGAAATAATGTAAGGGCTGTGTTGCAAACCATCAGAGTGATGTTTTTGTAGCAGGAAAACAAGTGTTGCATGTCCTAGTTTGTAGCATGAGGTCATGTGGAAATATCTGAAGATGCAAAGTCTGCAGGAGACAGGTGGAAAACCCTGCATGGTAAAGCAGCCAAACTTGATGCGATTTTGTTCTTTCTGCCTACCAAGAAATTCTCTTTTGTGCATTAGCCTCTGATCAGTGCCTCTGAGCTATTTGCAGAGTGCTAGCTGACAAAAATGTGATGAGACTTAAATGCTCTGGAAAATCAAATACTAGTGTTTAAGCTTAGATCCTGTTTTTCTGGTTTAAATTACCTCTAGTAGTAGTAGAAGTGGTAACAATATCTATTTTAATATTAGGTAGAGCAGTGGAAATTATTCTGCCCTTTTGGGATTAATAACTTTGGGATCCTTTTTTCAATAATATCCTTGAACTTAGATCAGCATTTCAAAATTCAAGCTGGAACTTAAAATCCATTTTTATCTGCTTAAATAATGAAAGCTTATGTGCCTGGATCTGTACCACTGAGTCTGGGTAAATCTTAAGGTCATTGAATATTAAATGAACTTAGTATCTTAAAAAATGAGGTCAATCCTTTATTTCAATAAAGTGAATTTAAAAGGTTTTCTTGTTTATTTTTATTTCTTTCCTTTCCTGGCTCATAGTCAATAGTTACTCTTCAATTATTACTTTCAGACACTAAAGAAACCATTCCTTCAGAAATAAGAATACAACAAAAAAAGAATTAAGTTCTGGGATCAGAGCTGGCATTTCTGAATTAGATAATATAACTGAGTTCTTTAGATACAAAGTATATATTATAGATATGATACAGTGTCTCTTGAAGGAAAAAGTTTTCCTGCTGCTTTCTTGCACTTTTGGGATAGGCTAAACAAAAAAATTTCCTTTACCATTAACTAGGAGCCTATAGATAGCTCTTGTGACAATGCACAATAACTTGATTGTCAGAGTAATTCGATTGTCTAAGCTTTTAAATGCCCATATACCAGATATTTTTTGCTTAGGTACAATTTTAGTGTCTTTTTGAACAATACATTGTATGTTTTCCTCTAGGTTTCCTTTTGAAAGATATGAAGGTCCTTTCCCTATGCCAAATCAGAGAGACAGTTGTAAAACTGGATTTATTGACAAAAATCTCAGAAATATTTTAGTTGTTTGGCTTGGAAGAAGTCTATAAGATGGATTTGTCTGAGACTTCAGATCTTTTCTCATTGCTACCAAAATAATGAGAAAAATAAGCAACAATACAACATTTTTTAATATAAGAAAATAATTTTTGTAACAGTAATGTAACACCCATTATTTTTTAAAAAGCAAAAAATAACATTATTGTCATTACTGCAACCAATTTAATTGAAAAGATTTAAAATTACTTTTGCAAAAAATATTAGAGTTCCCTAAATTTTTGTTACCCAATTTACTATAACGATTATTTCCTGTGAAGCGATCAGTAGGTGATATTTTACATAGGACTGAATAGTCTAGTTTGCAAATTCTCATTCTATGGCAAAATCATCTTCTTAAATATATACATATAATTGTATAGATAAAAAGAATGAATACTTTTATAGACAACAAGTATACAATCTGAAGCCTCAGACTGAATGGGGTAACACAATTTCGGATAATGGGATTGCCTTCATCTCGCTAAACTACATCCATCCAGAAATTAGATGTCTATTCAAAGGTAATTGCCAAGCCTCTCTCTGTTGTCATTGTAGCAAGAGAGAAAGCATAAGTAACTTTCAGGCTTAAGTCAGTTAAAGTTTGTTTAGATAACATCACTGCTTGAAAATTATTAGTTAATATCAATAAGAGAGATTAAACTAATTTTGTAGGTGTTCAGATAAAATGGAACTTGGTTGTGCTGAAGGAGAGTGCAGTGATCTCCAGAAAAACTGCTGTTAATGTTTCTTATGGATGGTTTTTCAGATTCATCTTATTTAATATTTTAACTAATGTTGCCTGTGAAAAAGTTTAGAGGTTGTTAAAAGTGAGATAATGACCAAAAAATTTGTTGCAATACAGAGGAAGATAAAAAAGTCTCAGAAATAACTAGCTGACCTTGAGACCTTTTTCATGATAAGATGGTTAGACTATGCATGCAATGTAAATTAAAGTTATAAGTCTATTGGAACTTGTAACAAGACTTTTTTTGAAACTAGAGGCCCATCTTCAAGACACAGTAAATCAAAGGAAGATCCTGAAACCACAAGATTATTTTAGAATGACTGAATAACCATGGATATGGGATGAATCCCTCAAAAAGTTAAATGTATTCATTGTATGTATCAGAAGAAACCTGAATTGCAAAGAAATATACTAACATTGGAAACTATCATGGTGAAACACCATCTGGAAATTTGTTCTTTTCCATAGCTGTTCAAAGTAAGGTTATACCCACACTCAGAAAAAAAAAGATTAAAACTGAAGCTGAAAGTTTTTTAAAAGACAAATAAGTTACCATGGGGCCTGGATAAATTTAATCTGGATATTAACAGAAAGATTTTAACCACGAGAGACATGAAGTTCTGAAGTAGCCTTCCCATAAGAGCAATGAGAATAAAAATGTGAAACAATTTCATAATGGAATTTATTAAATTTTTAATGAGATTGTATGACATGGTCGCCTGAATAGGAAGAGGCTTTAGAATTTAAGAGATCTCTTCCACATCTGTATGTTTGTGTCCCTAGATCTTTGTTGTAGGCTGAGTTGTGCTTTATTAGAAGAAGTGGTGATATTTTAAATGTTGTAGACTACTTTTCCCATGCAGGAAAGATTCACTAGAGACTTTTCTCATGGGTCTGTTTGACAAACAGGTTAAAAATAGGTGTTTGTCAGATAGGTCATCTGTGACTTCTGTAGCAAGAGGTACTCTAAGGAAAAAAATAATTGGCTAGAAATGCTTTGGTTTAGAAAATAATAACAAAAAAGATGTATGAGTTACATACTGCATTAAGTTGAATTTCTCCTCTTTTATACTCAATCTTTAATTAGTTTTATACTGAGCATACTTAACTAGTTTTTCAACTAAACTTTTCAAAAACAGAATGAAAGGGGAGAGATTTTCCCCTACTCACAGATTCCTCTTGAAGGTACATAAGGAAGGTCAAAGAGGGCTAATCCAGCTACTACAAGATTAGGAATTTAATTCTCATATAAATCTTGGAATCACTGTACCATTTTACAGGTTTATTTATTTTTAAAAATCAAACCTAAAAGGCCAAGATCTTATTCTCAGGTAACATAATTGTTGTAGGTTTTCTCCACGTAAAAAGGGAAAAGAGGAGAGGAAAATGTATTTCTTGTTAATATTGTGATCTATGAGAGCTTTGAAAAAGCCAGAAATTCCAAAAAGCAATTGCATAAATAAACAATTGCTTTTAAAATAAGGCTTAAGTAATTCAATTCAGCTATGGGAAAACCAGTCCAAGGATTGTGCTAATGAGGAAGTGTCATAAATATTCACATTTTCTTACCATTAGCCCTAAAATTTACTACCTACAGATATGGAGATAGATGAAGAACATTACACTTAAACCTCCACTGAAGAGTAACGAAGAAGGAAAGAAGGAAAATTAGCTTACCCAGCTACATTTTTAGAGA
Organism: Florisuga fusca; assembly: GCA_038090715.1. Taxonomy (NCBI): domain Eukaryota; kingdom Metazoa; phylum Chordata; class Aves; order Apodiformes; family Trochilidae; genus Florisuga; species Florisuga fusca. The sequence continues at coordinate 18,895,513 of JAAWXA010000011.1, forward strand.
GCAGCCACTAGCAACAATCGTGCAGGAACATCATTGATCTTGGGCAGACAGACTGGGAAAGTCAGAAATAGAGCGATATAAAAAGTAGAGCAGTGGAAATATACAGTGAATGGCTGTGCTGGCAGGATATGCTGCTACTGTGATAGAAACTCTGAGGGTGTCTATTTATTACTTGTATATGATATCATGAGGACAGAGTTCACAGAAATTAAATTTACCAAGAACAGGAAAAATATTCTATTTCTGCATCTGTACTGCTGAGGCCAGCAACTCAAATAATAATTTTGTCTTGACCCTGTACAGTCTGCAAATGGTTTATGAATAGGAATTCTACAGGCTCCCTGTTTTGCATGAACATTCACTCCCTTTGTTTGTACACACAAAAAATGGTGATGGACTATCATTATCCAAATTGATAGCAGCTGTGCTTACTAAAAAAGTGTTTTCCTCAAATCTGTTGACATGTCAGTAGTAATAAAAAAAATAAAATATGTCATATGGTACACTGAAACTCTTGAATTACTTGTCATAGCCCATTTAAATGTGTACTGCATTCAATCCAAGAAATCTTCTATAAAATTAATATATTTGCAAGGTCTTTTAGTACAGATTCTTCTATCCTCAGGGGAGATATTTTGAAGATAGCCTTAAAAATCTAAATATTTAACTTCCTTTCATATTTGCATAATTTAATTGGAAGTTTTCTTTTAGCTGCTCTATTTTTTTATTTTTTTTTTTAATTTCCCAATATTTTGTTGCTTGATATTAATGTACTGTCATATTAACTGACCAGAGACCAAACCATGAATTCCCTCTATAGTACCAGATGACTTGCTATTTATTTATACTCTATTTTGCAGGAAGAAACAAACTCTTCCTGCAGTGAAAACCCACTGGAACCAGTGTGAATAAAGCATTGGGTCAGGTCCTAGCTAATAAGCCTAGCTGAGTAGCTGGGTATATTTATTAAGTGTTGATAGCTTGTGTGTGTTGCCAGCCTAATCACAGTCATGGCTTTGATAGCTGCTATCAGCTCATTCTCAGAGGCCACCTGCAAAATATCACACCCTAAGAAAATCACCTATTACTGCTTGTAGGTGTCAGCAATGACTTTGTTTACTACATGTTACTATGATTTTTTTTTAAACTTAGAATTTAAATGCTTGCAGTTATAGTCTATTAAATTTGACATCTATCTCACCTTCTCCATGGGTACAGCCTTAGGTTTCTAGTAAGGTGCAGTCCTGGCCAGAGGCAAAAAAGCAAATGGGAAAAAGGCTTTTTGGAGTCACGTTGCAATATTTGGGGTCATATTGAAGAAATCAGTGGCTACTACCTCAGGAAAGCCTTGCCTTTTTTGAGTATCACTTGATGGTACATCAAATTTGACTGCATGAGGCCTATAGACAGCAAGTGCAATAGAGATCTTTTTCCTAATGATGATACAGTCAAATAGAGAGTGGATGAGTGTTCCTGCTCAGGGCAGTTTGCAGTCCAAATTGAACAGAAAAGGAGATCTCAGGGAGCTGAAATAACTCACTGTCGTTCAGAACCTGAGCCAGATTTAATGTGAGTCTTCAGTGCAGTAAACTTGTCTAGTACATCACCTTACCTTCTGTTCTCAACAAAATGAAAAAGAGAACGTACCAAATCAAGTGATGTAGATAAAATAGACTCTAAAATGAGGACATCAGAGACAGGCAAAAACCACTGGAAACCTAAGTTCAAATCAGGGAGCATTCTGGAAAGGCAGAAGGTCACAAGAAGCAGCAGAAAGAAAAAGAAATGATATCATTAGACAGCAAATAGCATGTGTGTTTTCTATTCTGAGAACAAAATACCTGTCATCTCCTGGCCATGCCCCCTCAGAAATTTATAACCTCAGGTAACAGAAGACACCATAAAGTCTATTTCATTGGTGGCATTGTGACAGACTGGCCAAGTCCTCCCTTCACAGTCCTGGGAACTAAGACTCACGGTTTCCAGAGAAAATTCAGGAGCTGAGGTCACTCATTACCTGATTTCTATGGTAACAGAAAGCACTTCAGCCTCTGGTCTGCTCCTTCTGCTTCTCTTCATTTACTGGGGAACTGAAAGTCCTGGCTGTGAATCTATGCTCCAGTTGAGGCTGACATCACTTCCGATGATGCATGGAAAAATAAGACGTGGCTTCCTTAAAAACAGCAACATGAAAAATTCAGGAGAGTGATGTCTGTTGGTTTTTTTTTTTGTACTAAGTAACTTAAAAAAAGAAAGAAGGTGGTTTTGAAGGAAGGGGGGTGAAAAGAGAGGCTACCTACTTTTGTTGAGGCAACACAGAGTGCAAAGATATATGGAGGAAGTATAATTGTCAGTCACTTTCCCATGAAGGATATTTTATGCAGTAATCAATGAGACAAACAGGCACTGAATAGGGCTTTATGGGAAGCAGTTTTGGCTCAGTTGTACCTCTGCCTCTCAGGGTTTCTCCCATTAGTCACTCAGCTGATGAATTTGCTCAGCAGTGATGGCAGTTTCTAGAAAAGAAGCAACAGCCCTCAGAAGATTCAGCAGTTTAGTTTAAATACATTTCCTCTCCCACGCCTGCTCCATGCTGAGCTCCTGTCTCTCTCTCTCTGCAGCTGTTGCCTGTTTCACAAATACCCTCTCCTTGTTAATCACCCCCATCCTTGGAGGCAGATGGAGTCAACCAGCACCATTTTTTCACATCTATGTCATGGGAAGATATCAGGCATTTAGAGGCTGTGGAATTAAATGGAAGAAACCATCTTATTTTTTGTGCAGGATTCAGAAATATTCAGTAGTTTCTTGGGACTCAGAAATTTTGATTTCAAGTCTGATGTTTTCCTTGAGATTGTGGTTGCCCTCTGGTGTGCCTGGACTGGTTACCTGGTAAACGTTGCCTCATCTATCTGAGCTGTTTCTGCATGAGCTAACAACAGACTGCGAATGCTATGGAAAATGGTGCAGAAAAATTCAGGCTGTCTTTGCCCAGAGCCTGTTTACATCTAAAATCTGTGTAGCAGCATTGCATGTTGTTTTTCTCAAGTCAACTTGATCATGAATACTTTTTGGCTTGAGCTGTCAGCAGTTTGAGAAGCTCTCCACTGCTTTCTGTAATTTGTTACAGGCACTGTTTTCCCCTATTTAAAGTAGAGATAATGTTTCTCACAAAACATGCTGAGATTTGTGCTGGGATGTAAGTTCGAGGTAATACTGCAATTTCTCTAACACTTTCTTTTCTGAAGCAGGGCCATGTAAATAGGTTCTTCAGCGGAACTGTGGGATTTAAGTCTACTTTTGTGACCGACAAACTCTAATTTCTTACACTACAACATACGATTTCCCCATTTACCCTTTACATGGCATTTGATGAAATAAGGTATTAAATAATAATTGTAGTGAAGGGCAGTGTATTCACCCACTTTCAGAGATTTCTGAAATGTTAATACATGGAGCTATTGCTGCAGCTGTCTCAGATGTGCCTGCCTTGTGCATGGTATGTACTGGATGCTCTAATTAAACCCATTTTCATTTCATCAGTGAAAAAAAAAAACAAAACCACAACAAAATTGCTTTTTGCGCCAGGTTGGTTATTTAATTGGGATGGGGAAAATGTGGAAGCAGAGGAAGAACAAGTGAGTTATCCCCAGCAGGAGACTGAAAATAAACACTTTTTGCTTGGAAAATCATTGATATCAGTCATTGTCTTGAAATTAGCCTTTAATGCTACTCACTGGATTTTTGTCACAAGCTGGTAGTGAGGCCTGCAGATGCTGTTGGAGTTATGCAGCTGATGTATGATGAAGTGATTTCTTCAAGAATAGTGGCTTCCTCTGGGGCTTGGGTAGATAATGGGACTGAAGAGTTTTCCCTAGAGGTCATCAGTTGCTACTGAGCACATTAAAATGAGAGAACAGATCAGTGGCTTATGTAAAATGAGATGGTGGCATGAATCTGACTACTTAGTACACAAGTATCTCCATCTCCATGCCAATATTGGAGATCTAGGTATTTTGTACCGTGAAAACCATTTTCATGATGCAGAAAGTCTATCTACTATAAAGCTTTCTAAAGTAAGACTCAAGCTTTCTATTTCTGGCTGTAAGGAGCACCTTATTTTTACAGAATTTACTCTATTTGTATAAAATATTTATATGTTAATAAAGAACCAGTAAGAAGCTATGTGTCTTTTCCAGAAAACAATTCCCAGACTGGGGTGTAGAGCCACCTTCCTTTATGATGGTCCAGGAAATACCAAGTTTTCCTATACCAGGTAAGACTATTTCAAGAGATGAAGCTGGGAGAATATTCTGTATCCTGGCCATTATGGTTTGTGATGTGACTACAGAAGATCATGTGAACCAGAATCAAAAATACCGTAACAACCACGTCAGTCCCAGATGGAATTCTTACCTAAGAGGCCAAATTCTTTAAAATAGAAATTAAGGAGGCTTCTGTGGGTTGGAATGAGAAAAAGGTATTATTACAGCTCTGTCTAGAATTCTGTAGGAAATATATGATTAGCAATAAATGCTTTATAATGGACCTAAAGATAATAGTCTTCATTGATTTTCTATGGTTTTCCATAAGAACTTGGATGAGTCGGGAAATGTTAAATTGCCAAACCTGCGAAATGTCTTCTTCATGGCACAGAGAGGCTTGGGGAAGATTTTGCTGCTGACCCTGCTGTGCAGATACATGGAACACATTCATCTGCTGAGTTAAAATAACAGTGTCTTGTAGGCATGATTATTTAAGAATATAACAAAATGAAATTTATTATCAAGAACCTTCAAACTGAGTACAGGTTCAGGAACCACCGTTCTCAATTTAACTTTATTATGCTCAGTAGATACCATGCTTCCTTTTCCTGCTTCAAAGGTACCAACTGTTATTTCTTTCAATGGTTTTGACTGATTAGTAAGATTAAGTCAACCACAAAGCAGTTGTTCTCTACCAGTAGGTGGAAGGTTGGTGTCTCTGGTTCAAAACTGGAAAAACTTAGTGTCCTTTAAAGCTTTCTGGGCTTTTACAGTTAACTGATAGATTTAAAACACTAAAAATACCATCTCTCCTTGCAAATCAGGATATCTTCCTCTCCACACCCTTCCCCCCCCTCCCTTTTTTTTCCCCAAACTCCTCACATGTACCACTTTAAAAAAGAAGAATGAAAATGCATTTCATTGCCCTCATATTAAAGTCAAAAAGAGCCTCACACTTACTCCATTGACAGAGTCATCTTTCTGATTCTGACCCTATAGGAGCAAACGATTTCTGAAATGTCTTGTGTTTACAGGGCTTTTGGAGAAGAGATGATACTTTTTATGTAACTGCAATTTTGTTGAAACATGTAACTGTCATGTTATGCAGCAAACAAATTATGTACCATATTACAAGCATGGCCTTGAGATACTTTTTAAGTCCAAATACAACTTCACTTTTTTTTTTTTTTTTTTTTGGTTTCTACAGTGAATTTCTTGAAGCTGAGTGACAGTAAGGCAAAACAGTTTAGCATTTTGTAGGAACACTTATTTCACATGATCTCAACAGAGAATGAGTCCCTTCATTATTAGTGCTTTCTCTCCTTTAAAATAATTGATTAAAAATTTATCCGTTCCACTTTCCCTACCAGCTGCAATATCACTATCTCACACCTGTTCTGGAACTGTGTGTATAAATATATAACATATGGATTAACAGTTTTTCAAGATTTGTTTCTAATTTTGAGGGGGATATATCACTTCTTTAGCTGGAATTCTGCAGTGAAGTGATAGGGGTTTTTTGGTTCAATGTTAAAACCAAATCAAAACAATACATTTTAATATTTGTGTTGGCCTGAAAGCAAAAATAAATTTTCACTGAATAGATTGTGTGGGAAGTAGAAAGGGAAGAATCACTCCACTCCTTTCTTCACTGAATACATACTTTACAATAAATGGAATTGCAGAGACTGAGAAAATCCTAACCTCAGTTTCGACTTACATTTAATCACGAAGGTAGTAAACGGGAAAGCTCATTGATTCAGGCTGGGAGGCAGTTTAAACACATGTCTTAATAGTACAGTAGAGCATATAAAGGCTTCTTTAACCAGTCCTTACTGGCTTTGAGAATGGCATCTAAAGCCTATGGCTAATCTGGCTTGTAAAAGCAAAAGAGTCAGGAGCATTAAAAAGAATTGTAATGACATTTTCAAAAAACAGTGTCTAGTTTTAGCTGAGTTGGAACCATTTGCTAAATTAATGTTTCATTTCAGCATAGTCCAAAGTTGCATTTTTTGTGAATAATCCATCCAAACTCCTGCCCAGACATTCTTTCAAGTTTAAGGAAGAGACATTTTCCCTTTACTCTATCTAATTCTTCTGATTGCTTGCATCATTCACATAGTCTTACAAGATTTGGGGCTCTGTCATTCTAGGGAATGTGCGCATGAAAGATGACATCTTCCCCAGAAGAGATTGTGACTTTATCTGGGAGCTGAGGGACAAGACGGATAGAACAGGCAGATAAGGGAGAAGAAGGCAACAGAATGTGATTCATACAAGTGTAATAACCAGCGATTTAAGCATGGGAGGTTTTTTTCACAAGTCAGAATGTCTCCCAGCAGAAGTGCATTTTAAGGGCCTCAGTACAATTACTCCATTGATGTCCCCCAGCTCTGTTCAAAGACAGGGCTGTGAGTCTAAAATGTCCCCATTCCCTGGCTATGTGGAGAAAGACTGGGAGCTTGGTGTGATTCTCCCTGTTCTTGAGACCACTACTGAAAATGTGGTATCTCCTCAGTCACAGGCTTCAGCAGAATGCAAAACAAGCCTTTGTGTACCTTTTATAGTCTGTATCAGCTTTAAAGCACCACATAGGTGCAGGATGTGATCATAAAATCAAAAGATAAATGCACCGTCCTAGATGTTAGATATTTTTTTTGTTGTTTTTTGCATATCTGTGCAGAACTGTATTTTCTAACATAAAAGTTTTATTTGTTTCTAAATTACATCCATAGGAAACAGGCTTGTTTCCAGCTTCTTGAAGGGTAAGGAATAGTATAGGGAAAAAAGAAAATATTTAGGTGAAATACTATGATTCTAGTGTGCTTGCTGCTGAACTATTATTTTGTGGGTTTGGCCACTGCAGTGTAAGAATTTTGTAATATTTCAAAAGGGGGATAAGGAAACCAATTCTATTACTACTGACAAATGAACTATGATATGAATGCAGGATAAAAAACTTAAATCTATGGTAGCCTTGAATTAGGGAGAGTGAGTGGGAAGTTTAAAATCTAAATGATACAGACTATGTCAAGCCAAGTTATTATTTTCAGCCATGCACAGATAATAGAGCAAAGGAAGTAAAAATGGAAATTAAAAAAAAAAAAAAAGCTATTGGAGGAGATGTGAGGAAACACTTCTCTATTCAAAAGAACATAAATGTGTGAAGTGGCCTACCAGGCAACGCTGTTGAACTTAAACACTAGGGCTATTCAAGACACTATAAGGCAGTGTCTCAGAGGCATCATGGTATTGAAAATGTAATGAGGCGTAACTTATCCCCAGAGATCTCTGATCTTATGTTATATATGAAAGCTATTCTTGCAAACCAGTAGCTGAGCCTGCATGCAGTCTTGCAGGAGGAGCATGCAAAGGCAAATCCATGCTCCTTGTTTAGTTTGGGGTTTTTTTTCTGTTTTTTTTTTTTTTTTTTTTTTTTAACACTGCTTATTTATAACCTGAGCCTGCCAGCTTTGCAGGGAAACTGTCCCTATTTTGTCTCTGGTGCAGCTTCATGTTCAGTTTTGGCAGAAGGTCCAACAGGTTAAGAAGAATAGATGAAATCTTAAAAGAGACGGTTCAGGCAATGCATATCTACATCTTTCTGATCGTGCTGCTGCGGGGGTTGGAGAGAGGATTTTGTGAAAAAGAAAAATTCTGATCTGCTTAACTGTAAAGAGTCAGAGATATGATAGTAACACACTGTACTTGTTAATGTGGCCTCCTGTGATTTCAATGCTGATTCTCTTCACGCTCCAACATTTTGAAAAAGGTGTAGCCTATTCAACTTACTCTCTTGACGTTTTTTCTTTGTGGTTTTTTTTTGTTTGTTTTTTGTTTTCCAAGTTTGTTTTTTGGGGCTTTTTTGGGGTTTTTTTTCCCTCTTAGATCTGGAGGGTGAGGAGGCAGCTCAGCTTGTATAAGGGGGGACAATTTTCTGTACATTGAGAAAGATGAGGTTGTATGCAGGGAGCCAGTGGGTTAGGGAAGGCAGGGGAAGGGCAGGGAGAGATGGAAAGAAGGGGTCTGGGAACAAAACCTAATTACACCCTGGAAAAGTAGAGAAATTTGCATCCCTTCTGCTCTGCTTTTAAAAAATGGGGCAGGGAGATGTATGTTCTCTTGATTTACACACAGGACATCAGCCCACTTCTGCTGCCTGTAGAAAATCAAAAGGAGGTCTGTGCTCTGGTGCATTTCATTTATCTCTAGGTTGCAGTACTGACCCCCAAAATGAAAGGAATGAGGCACAGTGCCTCCTGGTCCAGATAGTACCAAGACACCAGGTAGCAATGTAGGCTGCTTTTTTGCCAGAAATTTTTATGTGTAAAAGATTCAGCAGGTTCCTTGCAGGCATCCTTTATGGATGGTGGAGGAATGACACCACTTTCTTAGCTATGTTTAGCTGTAGCTGAGATTTAGGACCTTCATTAATCTTCAGTTCTCCATAAGGGAGGCCAAACAGGGCTAATTCCTTTGGGTGGTACTGGTGTATGTGTTTGGTCTTGTATCTGGGGAGCTGCAGCCTGGACCTTTCTCTCCTTGATGGGTTTTCAACTCAGTTTCTAATTTCCAGCACAGTATCTTAACTACCACACTTCAGATTATCCTTTAGTGAAACACTTTCTGTCTTCCCTAATGTAAGAGTAATTCAGAGTCAGACCAATGGTCCATTAAGTCTGTTTTCTCATTTCCAACACTACCCTGTAGTGACTGCTCAGGGACAATGATAGGAACTCAGCACCTGTATGAAGCAGTCTATTCCCTGATATATCACCTGGTTACACAGGAAATGTGCTGGGGGTTTTTCAAACTAGATTATGCTTTCAGATCACTGGATTTGTTAATTTTCAAAATCTATTTTTAAAAAGTCCTTTTATATTAATTGCTCCTCAGCCTCATCTTGTGGTATAGAGGCCAAAGTTTATTTGCATGCCATTTGCAAAAAAGCAACTCTTTTTTCTTGTTTCCATGTTACCTCTGTAATCTGTATGTAAACCTGTTCACCCACTCAATGGCTGTCTCATTTCTTAACCTTGTCTAAGTAAGCTTAGTCTGGTTTCATGAAAGGGACAGGCCAGACTTCTAATCTCCCATTTTTTTCCCTTTTCCTTATCTTTCTCGTCGTGCTACAACCTTTTTGAATTGGTGTGATTGAAACTGTGCACAGCATTTGAAATGCGAGCACAGCATGCATTTACATAGTAGCATAAAAAGGATTTCTGTTTTGTTCTCTTTTCCTTCCTTGATAATTCCTACAATTCTATTGCCTTTTTGACTGCTGCTGAGAACTGCGTTGATGTTTTCAGAGAACTATCCACAGTAACTCTAAGATCTGTTTCCTGAGTGGTAATAGCTTATTTACAGCCCATCATTGTGTATGTACACTTGGGGTTATTTTTTCCCTATGTGCACTTATCAACATTGAATTTTATCTTCCATTTTATTGCCTATTCACTCAGTGCCATGAGCTCCTTCTGCAAGTCCTCACAGTCAGCTTTAGATTTAAGTATCCTGCATAATTTTGTATCATCCACAGCCTTTCTTACCTCTCTATTACTGCCTTTTCCAGATATTTTTGAATATGCTGAATAGCACATGATCTCTAGTAATCTTTCACCATTGTGAAGACTAAGTGTTTATTCCTACCTTTTGTTTCCTATCTTATGCTTGGTATTAATTCTTAAGAGGACCTTCCCTCTTACCCAGGCAGCTCAGTTTCTCTAAGAGGCTTTTGTGAAGGAACACGCTAATGGCTTTTGCAAATTGAAGAGTACTGCACAGATTGAATTACTGTTTTCCATGTTCTTTTAAGAATCCACAAAAAACACCTGAAACACAACCTCTTTACACAGAAATTATGCTGATATTTCCCAATCATGTCTTATTTACTGCTATCATTATTTTTGTTTGTCTTTTTTTTCCCAAAACTTCAGGATATGTGTTACCAGTCACCTTATCCCTCTGAAACCCCTCTTAAGGACTGCTAGAAAATTTGCCACCTCCCTTTTCTCTGCTATGGCAACAATTAAGAGATAGGACTTAATGCTCTTACTAATTGAGCAATCTGCCATGGAAGATCCTATCAAACTCTTACTATTCATGTTGTTTTTTTTCTGATACATCTGCCATTGTCCAGTTAGTCTGAGGCACTTCTTCAGGCTTATTTCCCATATACCACCTTACCCACCTTATATCACCATCTTACCCTATGCTTTCTGAATGGTGCTTTCTGCACATTGATCACTGTCCTATCAGTGTTAAACACTGACAATCACCCACAGGTGTTAGCTAGCAAACTTCCTTTCATTATTAACTCCTGTACCTTTAAAAAGTTATTTTTCCAAGTCTTTTGTCTTTTTTGTCTTATTAGAATTCAATATTCAGTTTTCTAAGGCTTATATACATTTCTGTATTTCTTAAGTAGATACAAATTCAATTTTTCTGAAGGATTTTCCCTTGCCATGAACTCCTTTACTCTTTAACAATGCTGAGCTTTTTTCTGATATCTTTGGAGGTGGATTTTTTTTTTTCTTGAACTTCTAGTATATTGGTTTAAACATTCTCTTGTGTTGCTAGCAAACAATTGATAAAGTTATGAACTCCTGGAGTTTTTTCAACTAACTCCCCTTTTTTATGGTTCCCCTTTAAAAATTAGTAAGATATTACAGTGTTTTGGTTTTTTTCTTTTCTTTTTCATTTCTTTGTTTAGTTGATTTTTATCAATGACTGTCCTTTCTATAGTCTTATTTTGAAGAAGGTCCTTCAAGGATCTGGGAGTACTTAATGTCACTTGGATTTCTTAAAGCTGTTGTTTATTATTACTGGAAATGTAGTCTTCCAATAACATGAATTCTTGGTTGTTGTTTTTTAATCTATTTATTTATTTTTAAAATCTTCTCAATTGGAGTTTTGGAATTTTTAAAATCTACTGGTCATTGGTATCAGACTACTATTTGTAGTCAGAAATACAGATCTGCAATCTCCTTTTCTGAGCAGGGAAATCCGTCCTATGGATTCAGGGGTATGGTTTGATCTTGTTAATATATTTTGCCTTTGAACTTGTGAATTTATTTCAATTTTTGACTGTATGCTTTTCCCCTTGCTACCTGCATGTTTCTCATTCCTGTCCTGTGAGACATGAGCTGCCTTTACCATCAGCACACCCATCCACTGATCGTCTGATACCAGTAAAAACAACCTGTAGTGTAACCAGTTGAGCATCTACCACTGTCTTGTGATTTAGGCAGTTTTTAGTTTTAGTTGTTTGCTTTCCTTCTTTCTCTCTTTCACTATTTATCTATTAATTTATTGTAATTTTGTCATTAATATGCAGTTTCTTTAGCTGATCTATCCAGAATATTGAACTCTCAGTGTGTCCAAAATATCCTGAACTCAATGGCTTACTCATTGAACAGTTGAGAATGCAAGACTCATGAGGCTAGAAGGACATCAACTGAAACAAATGACTTTGTTAAGTGTTTCTAAGATGTTCATTTCACATTAAGCAAATCCCAGAAAAACTAAACACCAACCACCTTCTTCTGATGCTCCTAACTCTCTTCCCAGGTGATAAAAGAAATCTGGATTACCTGTGTGAGATTAGGGAGCAAAAGATTTAAGTGTTGCATTGTCTACTGCTTGTGATTTCGCTCTTGCTTAAAAAATTATACAGACTCACTATATATCACTGTCAACACTTCCCTGAAATTTATTTTAAGTTTCCTTTTGTAACCTTGGCCCACTATTTCTTTGAAATTATCTCGTAAAATAAGAAGTAATTTCTTTCACACCTAAGGAGAATGAAAACATCTTTCAAACCTTTGCAGGTGTTTTCATGTCTCATAGTCATCCCTCTGCATGCTACATATTATATCCTTGTAATTGTTCTGAATAGGTTGTACTATAAAGTTGAAAGCTCACAAGAGCACTAGGGATTGTCTGTCTCCCCCTCCCTCTTTTTTTTTTTTTATTATTTCTTTTTTTTTTCTGCTCAGGTTCAGCTGGCTTCATTAAAAGAGCAGATATGCATCCACAGGCAGAATCTGTCCCTGTGAATGTGAATAAAGCTCTGGGCCAAATGATATTTTTAGTCACACCAGTGGGAACCTGTTGACTTCAGTTTTACCTTCAGGAGGTAGCCTTTTGTGTGTGCTGGATGAAAAGACACAGTTCAGACATTCTTAGAAATATTCTGCTCTCTTTAGAGCAAAGTGCCACAAAAGCCAAATCCCAAACAATCTCCTAAATTGTCCATCTGGAACAGGTGTTTACAGTCATATAAACAAAATAAAATTGCTTTTTACAGACCTTAGTGTCAGCATTCTACTGAAATGCCTGGCACCTACTTGAAAGCCAAGCAAACAAGCAAATAAAAACCTGAAAACCAACCAGAAAAAACAGGGATGGAGGAGGAGGTGGACAGAGGGGAAGAGGGGAATGCATCCAGGTGAACTAAAAAGTCCTTCAAAAAGGAAGGAAGGAAAAATCCTGATCAGGCTAATAGAAATTTCTTGTTAATAACAATGTCATTTTTAACTCCTCACAACTTTTTACCTCATGGCAAGATTTACAATTGGCAAATTGAGTATTAAAGTCATCCAGCACACAAAACTATTAGCCCTTATAAACCACAGAAGTGGAACAATTTTGGGGTAGTTTAAAATCTGTTGTGGAGTCAAAGCAGCTTAGAATAAAAGGAGTGAAATCAGAAGAAATCGTCTTTGTCCACTTTTACCTGACCTGGCATACTATATTCTTCAGAAAGACACAAATCTTATTGTCTTCAGTGGATTTTTTTGTTTGTTTCTTTTGTTTTGTTTTCCCAAGCTCTTTAAGCTAAGTTAAAGCCTTTTTTTTTTTTTCTTCTATTTTCTTCTTTTTTTTCTTTTATTTTCCTTTTTTAAATCATTTCTGTTGCTAATTGTTAAAATACTATATGCTACTTGATGGCATAAAGCACAAAACCCTAACGAGAGAAGTAACATTATTATGTTCCATATATGACAGGTTATGACACCCTGAAACAAAGGGATAACAGATTTAGATGCCCAGAGGTCTGAATTTTTATGACTTGTGTATAGTTAGAGATTCAGTAGAGGACTAAATCTCAGTTTCCAAGGGATTCCTGAAGAGAAAACTAAAAGTGGGTAAGGAAAAGGAAAAGGGTAAGAGACAAAGAATGGTGTTACAGGATGAAGACAAAGAGAATACAGTTTCCTGAAGGAGTACGGGCACAGTCACAAGCTACAGATAATGAAAGAGTAGAGATAGTAAACTCAGGATTCAGTACATCTTAATGCCTTATTTGTGGTTTTGGGAATACAGTTCTCACTCTTCTGTTTTACAAGTTTACATCTACAGACATAAAGGGATTTAAGTATAGCTGGTTTTCTTTAAGCTTGAAAGAAGGATTCACCAAATTGAAAAGACTGAGGACCGGCAGTCTAGGAACATGTCTAAAGATAGCACTGCTTTTACAGGCTTACCTTAGCTAGCTTTAAACTAGTTAATCCTGGTTGGGATAATGCAGTTGTGATAGCAGTTGATTGTGGGCAGGATCATGCTGAAGTATTTACCCAGATGTCAGTCAGGCTTTGCAGCCTGAGTTGAGCTCAGTGCTGCCTGACTGCATAGGTAGTAACACTTAGCTACTTGAGAGCTATTAGGACTTGATCTATTTGTAAGAGATTGCAATGTAGATGTAACTACAGTGACCAAACTCTTCAAATGTCTTTAACCACGAGATGGTATTATGGCATTTCTCCATTTTAGCTTGTATATGTTCTTGTGTAAAGCTATATTTCTTAAGTAGATCTACTTTGGCGACATTTAAGACAACGTTCAGCTGACTTGGAAATACTCACTCCCACCAATTCGTACGGTAGTTTATACAGGGGTTTCTTTCCCCTTTCATACATGGACAACTGTATAAATTAGATCAATCATTTCAGTGTAGTCTGTACTACCTTAACATGATAAAGCGTCATGCACTTTTTTCATTATTTTCTTGGTTACCTGCATTACACTGTACATTAAAATTACTTCAACATGATCCCTTAGTAATATTTCCAATATCTTTCTCTCAACTGCAATGAGACTTAGAGGCCTTGTCCCTGGAATCTTCCCTTGATTTTTTCTTGAGGCTGGGAATAGCTTTAGTACCCTTTAAATCCTTGGGTACAACCACACTCCTCAGTGGCCTGTCAAAAACCTTTGCTGAAGGCTTTCCTATTTCCTTTGCTACTTCCTTCAGGATTCTGGGGTACAATTCATCTGAGCCTGGTGCTTTGTCAAATGTAACAGTCCTAATTGCCTTATTATCTTCACCAGTGCAATAGCAAAGCCTTTTAACATTTTACTTTCCCCTCCAGGAGAATGTCTCTGAGTCCTGGAGATGCTACCTTACTTTTTTTTTTTTTTTTTTTTTTTTCCCCAGTGAATAATGAGGTAAGGAATTCATTTAGGCCTGCAGCAGAATCAACCTCATCTGTCACTAACTTTCCACTTATGTTCTTCAATGCCTCTACTGTCTCACAGCCTCTTATTGAATTCTGAATATATATTTAGAATCACAGAATCATAGATATAAGGAATGGAAAATAGCTATTAGGTCATCCAGTTCATTGCCCTGCAACTGGAGGATTGTTCTATGCAGTATATTTCTTCTTTCTTTGTTCAGTCAGTTTTTTAACATCCCAAATGTTTCCTTTGGAGTCCCTTTAATGTCTCTCACAAGCAGCAAGTTTTCCCTGATGGTTAGCTCAGTTTTATCTTTCTTAATGTTAAGAAGATGTCTAAATTAAATGGTCTTGTATCACTTCCATTTTTTTTCACTGTTAATCTTTCTTTTCATGTTTTTCAGCTTTTCAGATAGATATCGTTGACTGTCCTCTTTCAGAGAGACATTTTGACCTTACGTTCACAATAACTTTCTGGAGCCTGAATTTGTCATAGTCTTATAATATCTAAAAATGATAATGATTAAAAAGATCTCAGAATAGGTGGAAGTTGTCTCCTGAGTAATATGCCATTTCCAGCCTGTGTGAAGGGACCTCAAGTTCATTTGTAATACCCTGCACTGTTGGCATTCTCTGCTTTCTGTTGTTGGCATGAACCTTAGTGAACACGGCATGCTACAGCAGTTCTGATCCAGGCAATGTGCTTTACATCCCATTCCACTCCTTCCAAAGCCCTGAACTCTAAGGTTGTATGCATGCCAGTTAGCACAGATTTTTTATTTATCTGTTCCAATGTCATGGCTCCTGGTGTCCAGGCAATGGGCAGATACTCAGAGCAGTGTAGTGCAGAGCTCACCCATGACCCAGAAGGAAATTGCTTTCTTTCTGCCAAAGGGCTGAATACAAGTTGTCTGTCCTAGATAATCTCAGATGGACTGGTGCATGTATTATGGCACCTTCCTTAAGAATGGAGTGGCTGGCTCAGATTTCCAGTATCTAACACTGTCAGACACAGGCTTCCTGCACAGAGACTACCAAGTGTAATACCTGACAAAAACAGCCGTAAGTTGCTACCTACGTACCAGCTCTTCATGGACTCCCTGGGGAATTGCTGCTGAATAACAGACTTTCTGAAACACCCTCATTAATTTATATGCTGCAGCTGGCCCAGAAATATGTGGTAGGAATTGGACTGTACCCCCAAATCCCTTTGTCTCCTCTTTTTCTAGCTCAGACTCAAGTATTAACAAGTGAACATAATATTCTAGATTTCTTATCATTAGAGCCATATTGGTAGCTTATTGTAGACCATGAGATTTTTAGTAGTTATAGATTGTTTATCTTTACTTTTGTTGCTATTTCATATCATTTATTACTCTCCTGAACCTTACTCCTTCTTACATTTTCATAACCTTTTCAGGCTTTTCCCCATTTATCTTTGGTTCTTTGATATTTTCAGGTGTTCAGAATGGTTCAGCAAGGTTTTAATTTTCCTCATCAAGCTGTGAACCTCTTCTTTTTTCTTTCTAGACAACTTAATATGATTTGACATTTCCCCACATTTCCAACAGTAATGTAGCTGCTTCTACATGTAGCCACTGTGATTGGAAATGACTGCATATGATTATTGTTAGACATAATATTGTTATTGTACTGCTGCTGGGCATTTCTTTGAAAGAATGGGAACCCAAAAGACAATGTGTTCTGCTCACAAATATTTTACTCCTAAAACTAAGGACAAATCATGAGCCAAGTAAGCATACCATGAAAATACAGTTCTGTGCAAGATGGAAAAAGTATTGAGCTGTTAAAAAACAGGCAGCCAGCATTATAAATACCTTTAAAAGCATTTCAAAGTCAATCCAGTATACTTCTAAAGTAGGAAGCTATGAAAAGCACATATTCTGCATTTTACCTTCTATCTTTTCCACTCTTCCCATCACTTTAATAATTCTCTTCAGGATGTGTCCCAGCCTACAGTGTATATAAGGAAGTGCATTATACATATTTCTCATGGTATTTGGATTGCCTTTTATAAAAAAACAAAGACTATTACCTGCATCATGCATTCTGGCTTGCACCACCATTTCTTCTTCATGTGGCTGGAGAAAATTTGGATAAGGTATTATCCAGCACCAAGCATGCTTATAATTTCCAGAATTATTTGTGTATTTCCTATAGTGAGACCTAGCTGAGAAGGTATTTTTCTGAAAACACTGTGGGAAAATATTACCTTGCTGACTCAGAAGGTTTTAAATCTTGACTATATAATTAATGAAGAGACAACTAATCTGTGTTAAACCTGAAGCCTCTGAGTCTCAGTAAGCATTCCCTTGCTCATGTCAAGAACACATCATAAAGTACTACTTCTTGCTCACCTTTTCGCTGTTATTCATGTATTTTTTCACATCTGCTATGTGTCTCCACAACTAGGCATAAAAAGCGTTTCTTTATGAAATCAGGGGTCTTTCAGGCAGGAATGTGTTTAAGTATAACTAGAGCAGAGGTGTGTACTGGGCTGTCAGACTTTTTAAGCACATGAAAGCTGAGCTGACCTGGGGTAGATTTTTACAATACCTGGGCAGAGGTGTCTGAGTGGAGATGGGCTGTCACGTCAGGGATTACAGTTACTTTAATATCACAAAGGAGCTGAGTTAGCCTACTCCTGACCAGAATCAGAGACAATTTGCAAAACCTGCAAAAGTCAGGTCACTCCTCGTATTTGTGATTTTAATTTACATTTGTGGCATACGTGAGGGAATTGAAAAGAACATACAGGTTTGAATGCTTGGTGCTGAGATTAGGAGGAAAAGGTTTTATCCATGAAAATCATAAGCAGGTATTTCAGGACAGAGAGAGGGTACCTGGTGTGTGAGGAATACAACACTAAGAGATGACTTATGGTTTATCAAAAGGAGAAGCAGGAGTCCTTACCAAAAGGGGTTTCCCAGATATAAGAAGTCTTTTGTTTAATAGAGGCTCCCAATTTATCATGATTTTAGAAAAATCTACCCAAGAAAAAAAGGCACTTCATGAAGAAAAAAAGGCACTTCATGAAGAAAAGTGATGAGATGAACCCAAGCTACACTTTTAGAAATTTAATATCCGTTTTATTTTCTGGTTTCTATTAAGGATGGAGATAAGCACACACAGCTGCAGATCAAAAAAAAAAGACTTGAAGCTAGATATGCTTACCCTGTTCTGTGCCAGATCTTTACCAAAGCAGCTGCCAGTGCTGTGAGTAAATACATCTACTTTGCACAAACTTGTGAACTTAGGATCAAACCAGTTTAACTTCCTCTGCAACAGGGGCTAAAATGCACCTGCAAAAAATTTGGTTTTATCAAAACAATTTGTGTGTTTCAGTTAAAGCAGGTGAAAAAACTGAGAGCTTGTATTCAGATCAAGTGCCTTCTATTATGGTTATGCTGTCAATCAGCCTCATTGTCATCAGCATCAAAATTAACAGTGAACTGCTAACATGATGGAATTGAAACAAATAATTACCATTTACCTGCTATTTTAATATAAGTGAAGCCAAATACCAAAAATCATCACAAATCTTTCGGGGTAACCTGGCAAAGTTTTAGCCACATTTATTTTCACAAAGCATATCATTTGTCAAAAAAACCCACCCCAAAACAACAAACCAAACATGCAGAAGAAAAATAATCCAAATATATCTATTTAGCTCCAGATTCCAGCCTGAGTCTAAAGCAATTCAGATTTAATCTCAGAGCGCACTTACTGCCAAGTTCAAATCCTTTCCTCTCTTGTACATTTGCCAATTTCTGTTCTAAATTTATTTAAAATAAATGTTCTTTCACTATGAAGTCTTGCAACAATAGCAGCTGTTTAACAAATAAACTAAAAAATAAAAATATTGTAATTGTGAAATAAGATATATTTAATTAAATAAAATAGAGAAGGAAAGTGCTATTACAAGAACATAAAACTGTAAGGCACACGATAAAACTAAATTACTATTCAATCTAATCCTTGAAGATAAAGATGGAGCCAGAAAATTGCATGTATTGTGAAATCAACATAAGCCCTAAGCAAATATTAAACAGGGATATATAAACTGATTTGTTATAAATACAAGTGTGAATGCTAGGATTAGTTAAGGGAATGCAAACCAAGACACAATAAGGTGTAAAATAGTCCAGTATTTCTCTAAAATACTGGTAAATGTACACAAAATAGTATGTAATGCCCTGGACATAATTTAAGGTTATCTGATTCAACACATTATGGATGGGAGCATATGAAATAGAAGGGAAAATGGTTCATTTCTTTCTAATATTTTTTGATAGATCTGGTTCAAAATATTTCCTTCTGCATTAGGTAATGAGGTCTGACTTTTAAAAAAAAATTGAAGATGGTGTATAAGATGTTTCTCTGTATCAAAGGAATCAGATTTTTTTCCTATATGAGCAGTCAACTATCTAAAGCAATTCTATCTACTAAATCTTTTCTGAGAAGTTTTCAGAATATGTAGGAACAGGAGAGAGACAAGAGTCATTTGTGTCCATGTTAATAATGGTTGCATAATTGCATATACTGCAAATATTCATATGTGGTTACTTTAAGTTTAGTTTTCTGTGTGTTTATCTTAAGCTTATTATTTGCCCACTGGAGAGGTACAGATCCAAAATCCCAAAGGCCTTGCCCATCTCAGACACCAAATGGGACCTTATGGTGCATGTACCATACTGACCAGTAAGGCAGATCAATACCTGTTAGACTGACCTTGTTGTCTCTATGGAAAGAATTTTATGTATTTTTCAGAGGATCTTTCCTACCCTTAGTTCTTTATTTTATGACATTTCTTTTCTTTTTGTGGAAGAGTAAAAGTTACAAATTGAGAGCTTTCATGGTGTATCTTGGTATCTTATTTCGTATTACAGATGAATAGCCTGAGCTGCTTCAAAAGATCACTGTTTTGTTTCTGGAGTCAGGCATCCAGAAGTAATTGTCACAGGCCATGCTCTGGGCAATGACCAGATACAAAAGGGGTAGGAGGCTGGACTGGGTGATCTTTAGAGGTCCCTTCTAACCCAAACCATTCTATTATTTTATTGTAGGGATGATTTTGGCATCACCCATTCTCTGCCTTGAATGAGGCAAACCTTGCATGGTAGAAGGTCTGTACGTGTACAGGTACAGGTGGGAATGAAGCAAGCAGGCATCATGCTGGGACACATCTGTTTTACAGGAGGACTGGACCCAGAAGACTTTCTCTGCTTCCTAAGTGGAACCACTGAAAAAGTCAGTCTTTCATCATTTGTCCTCCCAAGTGTCTCCCTCTCTTTTTTAATTCCACTGCTCTTGATCCTCTGTTGTGCACAATACCGATCTCTTAGCTTTTATACATGCTCTGAACTGCACTGGGGGATTTTTTTTCCCCCCTTTGGCAGTGAAAGTTGACAGTGGAGATGTTCTGTGCTCATGTGTGTGTTTGAGAGCTGACCTGAGCCAGTTTGGAGTCCTCAGCTTGCTTTGGTTAAGGGTATCACAAAACCTGTGCATCCTAGATGGGGAGGCAGCAGAGGTTTTCTTGAGATTTTTTTGTGGAGATGAAGGAAAATTGTGAATTGTTATTCCAAGGGACCTGAACATGTGTGAGAATCTGCTGATCTCACTGATTGGAATTTGATTCAAAAGGACAATTTTAAAGTGAATAGCTCTGGCTAGGGTGGAATGTACCTGGCATGGCCAGAGCTGAGCAGGGGGTGATGCATGGAAAGAGATAAGAACTACCAGATGGGTGGACACCCCTTTTCTGAGGGCCATCCTGCAATGCTGGGATGCCCCTCCAAAGCGGCTGGCTGGAGGAAACCAGCTTGATTGTACTGATGCTGATGTACCTGGGTAAGGTGGCTGGAACTGAGTGGGGAGTGGCGCCTGGGAGGAGATAAGACCTGTGTGCTATGCAAAGACGAAGGCGACAGCCTTTGGACAGAAGTCCCTCCTGACAAGCCTGTCTGCAATGGCTCTGATTCTAATGGACCTGGCCTGGGCTAAAGCAGAACAGGGGTGATGCCTGGAAGGAGATAAGAACCGATGAGTGGGTGGGGGACTGCACCCTTCTGCAGAAACTCCCCTCCAGGTGAGCCTGTCTGCAATGGCTCTTATGCTAACGGACCTGGCTTCTGTGGCAGCTGACTGCTGTCAGCTTTTGTTCCTTTGGAACAAAAGGAACTCAGGGGTATATATGTCTGTCCATGCTGTGGCTGCTTCGTCATCTCTTGACCCACTGCCATCTTTCATCAGACCCTGTCCACGATCTTTGTCAGACCATGTCCACGCCATCTTGAAGAAACTTACTGGACAGCTGGGCCCCTGGTGGTGACTCTCTCTCTCATTCTTTCTTCCCACTTTCTTATCCCTTTTTCTCTCCCACTTCTCTCTCTCTCTCTCTCTCTCTCTCTCTCTCTCTCTTATTTTCCCCTGTCTCTCTTTTGCCTGGCTCTATCATTTTGCTTGTGTCAACTGTCAAATAAAAGCTTATGCTTGCACCCGACCCTTCTACGGTTGGACCTTGTCTCATGGATTCAAAACAAAATAAATTCTAATGTTGTCACGGACCATAACAACATGAACACGTGCAGACACATGCTACGTGTATTACCAGACTAGTGATGCATGAGACACTTCCAGATGATACAGATATACTCACTAGTGAGTAGTATGGCTATCTGATAAAATTTCTATAACAGTACAGTAGCAGATTACAAAGATATTTTATGAGAAATATCTTCCCATTCCAGTTGAATACCTTTCCCTCACTGATTCTATTAACTCTTTTAAGCTTACTGCCTACATCTCAGTCCTAACTGAACACATCCCCGATTCCCTCTGCCCAGGCAGTCCAAGTTACTATGTCCTTGTCCTTCAACAGTAGCCCACATCCTTCCATATTGGTTTCGATTCTTGTGTTCCTGCTTTATTGAAGACATTTCTAATTTGATGGAGCTAGTAGTGTTTCTTGGCACTCCTGTGCATACCTTTCAATTGGGAAGATAACCTACTCTTACTTTCCCACCTCTCCATCTACATTATGTGCTTCACAGGAAAGAAATATCAGGACTAGAACAGACTGCCAAAGGAGATTGTGGAGTCTCCTCTCTAGACACTTTCAAGACCTGCCTGGATGAATTTCTGTGTGACCTGCTCTAGGTGATCCTGCTTTGGCAGGGGAGTTGTACTTCATGATCTCCAGAGGTCTCTACAACCCCCCACCGTTCTGTGATTCTATGATACAGTGTGTAAAACCAGAAAAGGGCAAAAGTGAGGACTGAAGAGGGAATACATCCTGTTGCAGTTATAATTGCAGAAGTCCTTTTTGAGGCTATGAAAACTCAGTTATTTACTTTAAAAGTTATATTTTTAGATTTGACATCTAGCTTGATCATATTTAAGCAGATTCTTCGCAGAAATATCAAGGAACAGATCAGGTAATCCTTCCTCATTTCAATTTTTTTCCCTACCTCAAAGCATGATTAACATTTCAAAAAAGAGTTGCCATGAGTGTTTGAATGGATAGAAAAAGTATTTAAGTTATCCTCGTCTTGTTTTCACTATTAATTCAAATTTGATAGAAAATAAATATGCACCTAGCACAGCAGAGATGATGTCAACAGGATAGCTGTTACTTATACAGTTACACTGTGTTGAAAACTGAGAATTTTAATGTGAAATTTTAGTCAATTTTACCTTTATGTGAGTGTGGATTTTATGTACTCTTATTTTTTTGGAATGTATTTATTACTAAGGTTAATTTCCTTTCCCACTCATATGTTGTCATTCTTTGCTTAGTACATCCTGAATATTTTCCATGGATTTATTCTGAAAGTTTTTACTGCAACACAAAATCAGGTGAAGCTCTTCAACCTTTCCTCTAGGGGCTTGGATTCACTGTGGTTTAACCAGTATACAACTTGGTGCTCCAGGGCAAAGAAAGAAAAAAAAAAAATATATAAGAAAGAAAAAAGGAGGGAATACTGGATGGAAAATCAGAACACCAGATGAATGGATTCTGATCTGTTGTCTGACAACATTTTCAATTCTTTTGACTGCTGCTCCATGAGCCTGGTATCCCCACGCAACAAGCTGTTAATGTTTTTTGAGTTCTCAAGTTCACTCACATTGACGCATCTTTCTTTTCTTTTCTTCTTTCCCGCTTTCCATCTGTCTGTCTGCAGATAACTTATGCTTTCAAGATTTCTTGCATGGCCTCTAAATTTTTTCCCAGTCACATGTTTTTTTCACTAAGCATTACCCCAGAAGACACTCCTTTTCCATTATTATGCTTGTTATCATGAAGCTAAGGAAAAATAATACACTAACAGAAGTTAGAATTAATTGGTAATTTTTAGTTCAATTTTTAAGCAAAAAAAAAACCAACTGAAGAACACAAACCCCTAGGAAACTTCACAATCAGAGGACAAAATGAATGCTCCTATTGTTTCATTCATCTATGAGATTTTGTATCTGCAGCTTTGATGTTAAGTGAAGATTACCTGGGTTGTTTTGTTACAATTACTGGGAGCAAAGTTGAAGGACTTCAATGATGCATTAAATCTACCAACTTTGATGTGTTGAGCATCCCTGACTCAAATATGAGTTGTCAGAACTGACTTAGAATAACTGGATACATATCACAATACAACTAGTGTGACATCAAAGCACATATTTTGACATTATTTTTAAGATCAAATAAGTTAAAAATTTTGATTGACTGGCTACCACTGGCTTTATTGACAAAGTGTAGAAGACATTTCTTTTTTTCTGTCTCAGTTATTAAGCTAGATTGCTAACACTATCATCCTTTTCTAAATACTAACAAGTATCATAGAACAATAAAATATGCCAGGTTGGAAGGGACCCACCAGGATCATCAAGTCCAACTCCTGTCCCTATGCAGGGCACCCTCAGAATCGCACCATGTGCCTGAGAGCATCATCCAAACATTTCTTGAACTCAGCCAGGCTTGGTTCTGTGACCATTTCCCCAGGAAACTTGTTCCACTGCTCAACTTCTCTGTGGGTGAAAAACCTTTTCCTAATATCTAATTTAAACCTCCCCTGATTCAGCTTCCTACCATTTCCCTGTCTTCAGTCACAGGAGTGAAGAAATCAGTGACAGTCCCGTCTCTTCCCCTTGTGAGGAAGCCATACACTGCAATGTAGTCATCCCCCAGCCTCCGTTTCTCCAAACTGAACAGTCAAAGTGACCTCAGCCTCTCCTCATAAGTCATCCCGTCCAAACCTGTCACCATCCTCGTGGTTTGCCTTTGGATGCTTTCCAGTAGCTTGATGTATTTTTTATATTGTGGTGAGGCCGTACCAATGCAGAGTAGAGCGGGACAATCACCTCCCACAGGAATACTGTGAAGACAGGATACAGGAAGGGACTTGGGCAATCTGACAGAATACTATGATGTCAAAAATTTATATTTCCAGTTGTGGGAATGGAAATGATAACTCTCAGTGGAGTTTGTGAAGTGAATAGAGAATGAAAACATCTAAATTTGCATTCACAGAAACCAGCATAGGCCAGGGTGGAATTTAAATTCTTAATTCTTCTCTCCATTTTCATGGGTATGAAACCTGGATCTAGTTTTCCAGCACCTCTGTGCGGGGATGACATCAATACTCTTGTGTCTGGTAGCGCTTGTTTCTTTTAAAATGGTGGCAATAATCTCCTCATCATTTGCATACCATGCACTTTATGCATTTGGAAAGTGATAGACTGACACTGGAGGATGTCCTTGGGCCCATGGTGAATTCTGGAAAGTTGCACTTTGTTCCAGTAAAATTATTTTATGCTGTGGAGTATTCAACACCTTCTGATTTGTCTTCTCATTGCAATTAACTTTAGAATCCAATAATGGGAGAAAAAAAGAAATAACTCCTTGAGTTTTTTGAGCAACATATTATGCCAGAACAAATGTTCCAACTTTCATACACACATTCTGCTTGATTGCAGCCTTCTGTGTGTTTATTTTTTTTTCCTTTCTAACTTCAGATATTTACCAAGGCTTGGTTCAGTCCATCTTGCACAAAGTAAGTACATTTTGAAAAATCTTTGGAAAATTTAAACTTGAACTGGCTAGAGCCTAGTAAGTATTTTCTGAAGTATAGTTTTGAGAAGAACAAAAAAAGCAAGCTAAATTTCCCCATTTTAATCTGAAAAATGGTAGAATAAATATACATATGAAATGTAAAAATTTAGCGTCTTGTGTTCATAAAATTATTTCTCTTTTACATAAAAATAAATTCACTCTTTGGAATGTTGCAATATAACCTGTAAGACGTGTGTACTTAAGACTGACTACAGTAGAGGTTGATTTGCATTACATATTAGACTCAAAATTTGTGATGGTAATTGGAAGAAAATAACGAGGAGCCTAAAATGACATTATATTATGTCACATATAGTAATTGTCTTTTTCCAAACAATATTCAAATACTGTCTAATAACCAGCATTTCTCTGAGGGTGGGTGTTTAGAATTACAAAATCCGGCATATAGGATTAAGATAGTGTAGACTAGTAAACTGTTTCTGGTAGTGGTCTATATCAACTTCTTGAGAGAAAGACAGAGGCATTCTTCTGCTACAAAATTATATAAATTTTCTCACTATGATTTTTTCAATTGTATTTAGCCTCCTCACTTGAAATTTAGCCTTTGCCCTAAAGCATTAAGATTTTGCAAGTAATTTAAAACCAAGAAATTCCTATAAATGCCTTTAACTGCTTAGTTTTCAAAGCTGAACAAAGTTCAAGTGAGTATAATTTCTTTCTGCTTGTCTGGACTTTTTCTATGCTGTTGCATCCAAAACTAGTTGGCACATTTGATGAATTTGCTGATTCATAACCAATGCTGTTGTCTCTGGCTCTCTCCACAGGCTTATTTAGGAAAGAATAATAATCAGATAGTAAAAAAAAAAAAAAAAAATGTTATATCTACCCTTATAATTCTGTGGCTCAACATTAATAACCTTGTTCTGGTTTATTGTAGTGTTGCTCAGACTTCATACTGCTCTGACTATAATGAAGCCTAGAAAATTAGAACTGTAGAGTAATTTAGGTTGGAAGCATCTTCAGGAAGTCATCTAACCCAACCTTGTGCTCAAAACACAGCTCACATAAAAGCTGTATCTGTTTTCTCAGGAGTACGCACAGCAAAGGTCTGAACATCTCCAAGCATGGAGATACCACACACCACACAGTACTTATCCCAGTGACTGAACATTCTTTTAAAAAATAAAATAAAAACCAAAAATTTATCACATTCAGTCTTTGGCCTAACTTTCTCTCACACACAAAGGGCAGCTCTTTGATCGAAATTAATGTGGCCTAAATTCTATCTCTGTCCCCATTCATGGTATTTCCTATTGTCTGGTTGTAGGCCTTCAGAGACATATCATCAATAGAGAACAGCAGGGGCCAGACCTTGGTTGAAATATAGGCCACCAAAATCTAGGCTTTTGACTCCTTCGTACACA
The DNA here is from genome assembly GCA_038090715.1 of Florisuga fusca. NCBI lineage: Eukaryota > Metazoa > Chordata > Aves > Apodiformes > Trochilidae > Florisuga > Florisuga fusca. Next base: position 18,921,752 of record JAAWXA010000011.1, read on the forward strand.
GCTGCAACTTTCTACCTTTCCTCTAAATACCAAGCACTTTGTCTCCTGTCATACAACTCAGCCAGAGCCAGATTTTTCTATTCTAGCTGGGTTTGTGTGCCTTCCTCCTCCCTGGGTGCCTTCCAGTAGTGCATTAATCAATAAGACTCAAAGCTGTCTCTGGCACTTTTGTTGTTTTAGTCAGCTCCTCCTCAGAGTCCAGTCCCTGGTCCACTGCTTTTCTCAGCCTGTTCTGATTGTAGAAAAGAGGGATAGTTAGGAGAGAGGATGAAGTTGGTTAGAGAGAGATGAAATCTATTTAAGACATATTTTTCTTTTGATCTTGTGCTGTCATTTTCAGTGTGAATTTCGGGTTTTGCATTATCTGATAGAATGTCAGATCATTGTGATGGAAGCCAGACTTTGAGATAGATAGATAGATAGATATACACATGCAGAAGTAAAGACATTTAATTGAGACCAGTAGAAAACTAATATTGTGGTAATATTTAAAAATGGTAAATGGGACAACCCAAGTAATTATAGGCCTGTCAGACTGACATAGATCCTTGGTGAAATAAGGGAACATCTGATACAGGGCTCAGTTAGTAAGGAACTGAAGGATGGAATTAATGCCAATCAACACGAGTTTATGGAAAATAGATCCTGTCAAACTAATCTGATACTTTTTTTTTTTTTTCAGATTACAATCTAGTTTTTAAAGTAATACTATTGAGGTACTGTACTGTAAGTTATTTGACTTGGTAGTGCATAACACTTCCATTAAGGAACTAAAAAGAAAAAATGTACATGAGACACAATAAATGGACTGTAGCCTTTTCTTATTGATGGATGACAAGACCTATTGTAAATGCACTGTCATCCTATTGTAGACATTTTCAGAATACTTATCTCTTGGCCATGTGCAATTTAACACTTCAAGTTTCTAGGAAGTAGTACAAGATTATAATTGATGAAGTTTACAGATGATCAAAGTAGAATGTACCAGTGAGGAGCATAGTTCTCTTTTCCACTGAGACTGTGAATGTTTGATAAGCTGAACACATATCTAAGACCAACTGTGACACCCTACAGCTAAGAAGAGTTAATAATAATAATATTAATAATATTCTTGTATGTTAAATGCTTGAAGACTTTAGGGAAATAAGAAAGAAGCAGCAATCTCCTTCAGAGGGCAAAGGATGCAGTTAATAAGTATGGACTTCCTTCCTGGTTGAGTGTGTCTTCAATTCTCCATCTATATCATCCAGTTTAATAAAAAAATTGTTTTTACTGCAAATCTTTCATTCAAAGAGTGCTGACCATACGAGGTTGAAGATTACCTTGGAGCACACCGTCTTTGAAAAGGCTGGAAGGTTAATCAGTGGTTAATCAGTCTATCATAGTCTGATTAAGTGAGTTAATCTAATTTTCAAGTATATAAGCAAGAGACTCCTATGTTGCTCTTCCAGCAGTTAACCTTTAAGAATATGTTGCAAATGTAGGAGAAATAAAGTGCATGAGCACTTTTTGGTTGTAAAACCTGACTGGGATTTGGATGGCAATTTCTTATCCAAGACTGTATGATCTTCTAAAACGTATCCCTGAGAAACTAAACAGGAACTATGTTAAGGTAGTTATGTCCTTCCTATCTTACCACACACCTTCTTAGAAACCCTTTTTGGCCTGTCTAAAATCCCAGTATCTCAAACTGTGGTTTTCCATGCTTTCTCAGGAGGCAATGTTACAGTTAATATTGATAGTAGCTTTTCTCCTTTCTTTTTTTGGCACACTCCTCCAAATCTTTGTACCCTGATTTCCATCAAAAGCCATCTGTTATGAGTGCATTCTCCCTTTTCCTCCCCAAAGTAAATGCTGTTTGCTAACATCCATCAGAATATCTAGACTCCTTTGCTAGCATCCTTTGGAATATCTTGACTCCTTCTCAGTACATCCTTTCATCCTTAGCCAAGGTTTTATTTGCAGAATCTGAAACCCTTCACAGGCATCTCACAGCCTGACATGCCATCACTCTTGAAGTACAAACTAGTGTTCATGCAGCATTGCAGGGAATTAAATCAGAATATATTGTAGTATCTGATCTTCAAAGACACTATTGCATGTGTGCCACAATGCAATAAACCTTGAAGAAACCTTCAGCAAAGAAAATGTAAAATCTACATCTAAAGACCTGGATGAATCCATTGACTACAGGATATTTCTGTTATTTTGGCATTTCATCAATGTTTCTCTTAGGATTTGTCTACACTTGCAAGTTAATTCAAGCGAAGGTGGGCTGTGAATTTTAAATGAAACAACTGCTCGTAAGGAACTCCATGTATATTTCTGATGGAAAACCAGAGGTCTGCTCTTACTTAAGAGCAGACTTTTGGAACTTTTACACTTTTCCATCTGAAGAAATTCAGCAAAGAATTTCAAAGCAAATACTGACATGTGGTTCACAGCAATAGGAAAATTTCTGAATAATTTCATCCATAAAGGCACTTTTCTTCAACATTCAAACCTAACTAGGGCTTGCTCTGAGCCTATCCTTCCTCACTTCAGCAACACCTGACAGCCTCACTGTCAGTTTCTTCCCAGATGCTGGCTTTTTTTCAAGTTGCTTCCTTATACAGTAAACACCACGTGCTCCTCTACTATATTCTAGCCAAGTTTTCTTTAAGTTCTCCAGAAGCAGTTGCTGTTAAGATCCGTGGAGCTTCTGCTTTTCCATCTTGCTTTATGCCATATTAATTTCATATTGTAAGCATATTTCCTCTAGGAGAATTCCCTGTCTCCTGTTACACTGTTGTAGGCTTTCATGTGTTGGATGATTGGACATGGAGTTCTTTGAGGTCTTTTTCAACCACGGCAATTTTGTGATTCTGTGATTCTGTGTCAAGACCTCCTTTCAGGGAAACTTTCCACACACCAGTGGATACTATTTTACTTCACTTAATTGATGTATCTGAATTTCCTCTGACTTAATTTATTCCCATCCTTGTCATCTCCATCTCCTGCCCTTCCTTGAGGCTAATTCACTTTTTAAGTTTATGGACTGGGTTCACTTTTGCTGCATGTGGGCTAGTTTCAAACCTATGATTTTCTTTTGTTATTATTGACCCATGGAGCAATTTTTCAATATGAAGTACAGAAGATCAGAATGTGTCAGATATCACTCTTGCATAAATAATAGTAAAATTGTATAAATTTTATTTAAGTATTATAATTGTGCCCAAAGGCCAAGGAGATTAAAAAACAGTTTGGTGTTGTGGAAAGGGATAGATAATAATTGCCTATGTCCCAGAGGTCTTACAGTCAAAAAAAATTTTTTTGCCTTTTAACTTAATTGGAAATAATTAATATTTATCACTTTTAACATCAAAATCCCAGACTGGGATATGTTTTCTCCACCTCACTTCCCATCCTATATTCCTGTCTGCTTACTCAGTCCACCTGAGAAATCATAGGTAGAAATACTGCTTTAATCAGCCATTTTCGGGCACACTAAAAAGTATTCCTGACTGGTAAAAACTGTCAGATTCAAATACGTATTTCCTTCTACAGAGCAATGAGGCTGCTAAAGTTTGTGCAGACCCTGCAGACATGTTTGAAGTTACCCAAATTCAGCTGAGAGTAAGAAGCTATGAGTGATTTGACTTCTTAAGCAAATACTTTCCTATGGTTAAAGACCCTTTAGAACACAATCAGCACCTATATTTTGGGTTGAATTAGATGTAATATTTTTATTAAAATCAGTTATTTGGTATTCACACAATATTTTAGGAAATACTATGATGAAAATAACTTTTACCTAGCAAGCTTAATATTAACAGTTCTGTGGACTATGGTCTTAAAGAGAATTGCCTCTTTTTGGTGTGTGTTCTTGCAAGGCACTTTCTATCTAGAGATAATACATCCTAAAAGATGCTATGCTGGCCAGAACAAAAGTCTGTTTATCCTTGTAACTCCTAACAGTGAGAATAAAGGTATAAGAACCAGGTATACACTTTCCATGATATTGTGAGCTTCTAATCAGAAATCTAAAGCCTTCGTGAACGGAAGCTGTGTTGGGATCATGATGTTAAACAGCCAGTAATACACTGATTGGACATTAGTCTGTTAACTGTGGGCTGCATAGCACCATGTAACAAGGTCCCCTGCTTTGCTTTCAGGTGGTTGCATTGGATGTCTTCTCTTACTTTCTGAAGAGTGATTGACCATTCCTCATTCACCTTCTCCACCCAACTCTTGTTTTCATAGAGCTCTACAATAGCTATCTAAACAGTTCTAGAGTTTTAGTATCTTCTTGCTTTGATACTTGTTTCTGCCTTTGTTACTTCATTTGAGACGTAGAACCAAAACTACAACCTGAATGCAGGCCTCATACGGTGGAGGACTGGGGAATGCAATCTCCCTCCTGTGGCACTGGGTGATGAGGTTCCCTCATCTGTACTGAGCTCATACTTGGTCCTTACGACGTTGCCTCTTGTCTCTTGCTAAGAAGACAATCAATAGTTGGCTAAGGACAGCTAAAACCACAATGATGTGAGGGAGCTGGAAACAGAAAAGAGACCTATTGGCAGGGGTGAAATCTCCTTTAGGTCTCTGAAGCTGAGGATACTAGTCAAAATATGAAAGATCCATTAATTTATATAGTGGCATAGTAATATTTTTGTTTGCTGTTCCATTATTGACAATTCCCAGTACCCTACTTGGCCTTTATTTCAGATGAGTTTTGCACAATGAGTCAATTTTGTCACGGAGCCTTCCATAATTACTCAGGCAAAGCAGCAGTTTAGCATACAGGAAAAAGAGATCATTGAGGAGGTACCATTGTGTATGCATGTTATTATTTTTTTCCCTGTGAAACATGTCCTACCCACTAATTCTGAATTTTAGAAGACATTTTCATCCGGTCACCCAGTGTCACAAACTTCCCCCACAAGTCTTCAGTGCCAGGTCCAGGTTTCCTGTCCTGCATAATTCTGCCATATCTGTGAATTTTCACATCTCACAGACCTCTCTCATTTACTAAACCATTATGAAGAAGTTGAACCATACCAGCACCAGTTAGGAGAACAATGGCAGCTGGGGAAAAGGATGAGGATCAAAACTGAACTGGGCTTAGAAGAAGGAACAGTCAGGACAAACTAAGGACAGGCCAGTGAAGTAAGACATGAATCCAGCAGAGAGGAAAGCAAGAGGATTGGCTGAACCAGGCAGTGTCTGTACTATAAGACATAATCCAAGATGATGATTGCATCCAGCCAGAGCAAGGTTTGTCACGTGTTAAACCTGGGTTACCTTAATGCAAGGCAACAACTAAGGGAGAGTATTAATCTGGCAATGTTACAGTTGATATCACATTCCCTACCTGCTGGGTTTGTCCTGACAGAGAAGTTCATAGGTCTATATTTCACTAATGAGGTTTATCAAGACCCTGGGAAATGAGTGCAGACATTGCCTACAGGGTTGGGTTGTACACAGGGACTGGTATCAAGCCTCTGCAGTAATACTTGCAAAACTCCTCTGGCAAATGATAAATCATGGACCACTTATTTCTCTCTCCTGTTATGAATTTAGAGGGAGGGATTTAGATTCTTTAGGAAATATTAGTGAGAGAAATGTTGCTTCTCTATTTTTACTACAATAATAATTAGCAGTTCCCAAACATACTATTGGATTTTTCCCATTCTTGATGATGAATTGTCAAATTATTTTAATAATGATAGAATTAATAACCATTAAAGAAATAGGAAAACAAAAAGTCAATGCTGAACCATGCTGGTTGACTGTGTTCCTTGTTCAAAAAGTAAATTGCTCAAATGAAGTATATATCCATATTTTTTGTCATAGTTTTAACAATTTTGTCTTGATTTAGAAATTTCTTACTTTTCTACTATAGAGAAATGAGATGTACTTTCAAGATGCTCCTTGTATTCTGGGTTTTCAGTGAAGGGCAACAACTGTAATTTGGCAAATTAGAAGTTTTGTTTTCATCCCAACATGTCAATGACTTATGGGCTTCTCTGTAATAATCTATGTGACTTGTAAAGGACCAAAACACTAGAAATCTGATGAATACTGGTGTGTGATGGAAATTCTGTATCACTGATGAAGTTTTTAACTTCTATGTGCTAATATGGAGCAACCAAATTTCACATGGGATCAGTAACTTTTAATTAAAGGAAATGACTGCGGGATACTTTTGTACTTATGCTGGGACAGGGACGTTGGTAGGAAAACATTTCAGCCTGTGGTCTGGAACACAACTCATCACAGAAATCATAGGGTATTAGGGGCTGGAAGGGATGTCAAGAGATCACCAAGCCCAACCCTCCTGCCAGAGCAGAACCACCTAGTTTAATTGTCAAGAAAGGTCCATTAAGAAAAGATATTGGGTCCTAAATGAGAAACTTCATTTCAAATTTAAATACAAATGATAGAAACATTGCCATGTAAACCCAACAGTGTTCTGGTAGGGAGTTTTCAGAAACCATCACTATGCAGATTTGGAAGAACAGAGCAACATATGTTTTGTCTGGGCATTCGCAGGGACTGGTGGAGGCAGGACCAACTCCTGCCACCACAGCTGTGGGATTCTGTCCTGCAAGTAGAACCCCTAGACTAGACTCTGTTCCCTGTACACCTGCTGAGTTTACACCTTGATGAAGCAGTAAAACAACCTGAGAGATAAAACAGCATTAGTGCAGCATCTCTTACCCTTCTCAAGGAACAAGCTGAACAGTGCAGTAGTCAGCTGACAAAAATTTCTGTGCAGACTGTCAGGTAGCTGGGTGCAGCATTCCTGTGAAAATGTGGACTACATCTACACTAGTAACTAAAACCTACTGGTACAGCAGTTTGCACCCATACATATCAGTTCTCCCACCCCTTATAACAGGGTGGCTGTAGCCAAGGTTTGTTTTGGAGATGTTCAATGGTCTACACCATCTCTTCAAATGTGCCTAGGTATTGTCCAGCCAGAGGTAAAACATACCAGGAACTCTGCTGGTAATGAATTATTGACCTCCTGTGCAATTCTTGAAGAGGGCCCAGGTTCTGCTGCTTGACTGTTCCAGACACAGCTAGAGGTGCTGAGTACAGCACCTGCATGAGCCAGGTGTCAGTGGACTGCAGAAACTTGCTAGAGAAGCAACAGTGATGCTCCACCGTGGTGCGTGGCCCTGCTTCTGAGCCTGGGCACAGCTCTGAGTCCACATACCCGTGGCCTGTGTTTTTGGGAGGTACCTGATCATGTGGTGGGCCGAAAATCTGCCTTCTGCCTTACGTGAACAGGTCCAACAGGTACCTGTGGTCTGTGACAGCACATAATTCAGTGAGGCTCCCACAGAGTGAAACTGATTTTGCATTAAGCATTTTCTAGCCCATTTTCAAAGGCAGGCAAATTCATGATAAGCAGAATTTGTCAGTAGATAAGTTATAAACACAGAAAAGGACTACATTTGTCAAATTGGTGATTTTCTACCAATTCCTCACTTGGCTCCAATTCTCAGCTATATCCCAGCTGTCCTGATGATTAATTATTCAATATTTATGGAGCACTGTGAGGATGAAAACTGCTAGAATGGTGCTAAATGTTTTATTTACATGGTTTATAAACAGCAGCCCAGTGGTCCCACATGGGGTTCAGCCCATCCTTGCATTCACAGATTTCCACTGCAGGTTGAATCAAGATGGCTTTTATCATGATGTGATGTATTTTTATTGCGGTGTTAAAGCAAATGTATCCTTTAAATTATGTGATTAGTTTCAGTACAGCTCACTCTCCAGAATAGCTATCATAAAGCGTGAGACTTTGAAAGCACTGCCAAGTTTAAATTTAGACTTCAGTCTATGACTTCATGTCAAAAATTTATGCGCAGCCTCATTTGTCAGGCAGCATTATTGATTTTATAATGTGTAATGTTTTGCTTATTGAAAAAGTGTTCCCAGGTCTGAGCTTATTAACACAGTGTTGATTACTCTTTGGGGGCAAGCAAACATTTTTTTCCGTTTACAAACGATGATAAGAAACGGAAAATCATGTTTTTTGTATACACGTTATGTGAATGAAAATTATGGTTACTGATTAAATAATATGAGGTTTTAAAATTAAAGTACAACAAAATGCTTCGCCCTTTATAAAGTTGCATAAGTTGCTAGAAATTATGCCTGCATGTTACATATCTTAGTAGTGTTACTTTACCTCTTTTTTTTTTACTGAAAACAAAGTTTACACAAAATCACAGTATTGTATGTCTTTCCAGTAATTCCTGCACCAGCTGAAGTGATAACTTTCTTCTTGAGACATTGACATCGTGCCCATAGTGAGTAAGTTCAAAGAAGATGATATTTTTTGTACATCAAGAGAGAAGAAGACTGCTAAAAAAATTTAAAATTGTTGAGTTTGTTGGTTTATGGGTTTTTTTTCCCCTTTCCCCCTCCATTAAATCTCTTACTTAATAAAGAAGCAAACATCCTTTTCTGATAGCACTTCCTGTACAGTTACAGTGGTGGAGTTATAATCATAGAGTTCTAGGCCCCTCAGTTTAGGAAGGAGATTGAGGTCCTGGAGCAGGTCCAAAGGAGGGCAACCAGGCTGGTGAAGGGACTCGAGCACAGATCCTATGAGGAGAGGCTGAGGGAGCTGGGACTGTTCAGCCTGGAGAAGAGGTGGCTCAGGGGAGACCTCATCACTCTCTACAACTACCTGAGAGGAGGCTGTAGCCAGGTGGGGGTTGGTCTCTTTTCCCAGACAACTTTCAACAAGACAAGAGGACACAGTCTTAAGTTGTGCTGGGGGAGGTTTAGGTTGGATATTAGAAAGAATTTCTTTACGGAGAGGGTGATAAGACATTGGAATGGGCTGCCCGGTGAGGTGGTGTATTCTCCATCCCTGGAGACGTTTAAAAAGAGACTGGATGTGGCACTCAGTGCCATGGTCTAGCAACCGCAGCGGTAGTGGGTCAAGGGTTGGACCTGATGATCTCTGAGGTCCCTTCCAACCTGGCTAATTCTATGATTTTATGATTCTATGATAGAATGACTAGTAATGGAAGGGACCTAAAAGATGATCTCGTTCCAGCCCCCCTGCATGGGCAGGACACCTCCCACTAGACCACGTTGCTCAAAGCCCCATCCAACCTGGCCTTGAACACTTTCAGGGAGGGGGAAGCCACAACTTCCCTGGGCAACCTGTGCCAGTGTCTCACCATAATATAATGATATTAACTAGCAATATTAAATTGATGTGGTACAGGTCAAGCTTCTGGACTAATGGGAGATAATGTCTGCATGCCTCTGACTTGAGTATGGCCAAGATTTCATTTGTTATTTTCCCATGACACTACTCAGCAGATACTCAGTTCTGTATAACTTTGGGTACTATCAGTTGCCCAAATACTGAGATGAAGGATCAGATAGAAGAGATGCTCAGTTCATGTTTTCCCCTAAAAGATAAGTTACGTGCACAACATTCTGGTTTTTGCAAGGGAAATTGCTGGCAGAGGGTCCTCATACATAGTGTAAATATAAAAATAAACTTTACAACAATTAATATTGGTCAAGTTTCAAGACTATCCCCACATCTCCACTTTTTTGGAATCCACTATCAACTTTTTCATTATTAACTCGCCACTCAATTTAGCTTTATAGACTGCTTATAAGTTCCTTCTATTATGCCATGTTCATATTTATATTCCAAGTCTTTCTCCTCTTCCCAGAGAAGTCTGTGCAAATACATGATACGTTTAATACATGGAGCACTGAGCTTCATGTTACAGGGTTGATAGGGGCTGCATAGGCAAAAGCAACTCTGCTTGTCCTCTCCTCCATGTAAGCTCAGAGTCTAGGTCTCCTCTGGAGACTTACTGGCAGTTGGTGGTAAATCTGAAATTACCTGAAAACTTGTGCCCTCCCAATGATTATCTTCCTCTCTGGAATGCAAAACAAGGGTAGGTATCTTGCTCAAAGGAAGCTGATGTGGATCTTGGCTAGGCACAGCAGGGAATTCATCCCAGTATTTTCTTGTGAGTTTTCAGCCTCCTCTCCTGCATAAGTCCACTTGGATTTTTAATTATCTTTTAGATCCTCTTTTCATTTTGCTTGCTCAGAAATACAGAATAAAGCCTACCCCCTGTTTTCCATCCAATTCACTTACAGTCTTCTGTCGCAATTATTGTACTATAATCCTCCCTCTCTGTTTTAATCCTCTTCCATAGTCAGTTTATTTCAGAATTAGGATTCTTATCCTTTGATCTGCTAATTTACAGTTTAACCTTATGCTCTCTTACTGCTTTTTATTTGGGGCATTACTGATGATTGCTTAAGTGGGGAGGAGAAAGCAGTGCAGGGCCTTCGTATTACACATTAAGGATCTCTAAGAGCAAGGCATTAGGGGAGCCCTCCTAAGGGATGGCTACTGGGAGAAAAATGCAATTTGGATTTGGATTTTAAAGCTAAGCAGAGCAAGAAAGCTAGAAATAAAAGAGCTGGGCAACATAACTGTGATGATTATTCATTAAACAAAACATCTTACAGTTAAATTTGCTGAATAATTTCAAATGGAGTACAGATTATAAATTTTCAAAATGAAAATTTCCCCCTCCTCAACACATACACCACTCCCTATAAACTGTTTTGATTTTTTTTTCTTTGCTTTCAGGTGCTTGAGAATGGAAAAAAACTTCCTTTTTCCTTTTTTTTTTTTTTTTTTTTCTTCTTCCCCCAAAAGCTAAGAAACATTTGGAAATGAAGTAAAACTTTAAATTGGACAAAACTTTTCCTTTCAAGTTGAAAAATCTATTCTTTGCAGGAGCCTGGTCTTGTGTGGGAGGTCGCAAGTTTAACAGCAATATTGTTTAATAGAAAATGGGAAAGCACATAAAAATGAAAGACAGACTAGTTACCTGAGAGGATTAGACAGAAGTACGACACAGTTAAATAGCTGGACTTAGCACAAGCACTGAGCCATTCCAGAAATTTGTATCTATTTCCCTCCTTTTTCCTTGAGGTGCAGACGTTGGAGAAGGGTGAGGAGTGAGGGTGGGATCATGGGACTGCTTCATGTTTGAACAGCAGAAGTGTCTACGGGGAAGGGGTTACTTTAGCTGTAGAATTGCCATATAACTTCAAGGATTGAATTTATGATGATTGAATTTATCTCCTCCAAAAAACAGCAATAATATATTTCTTGGTCAAAGCGGAGCTGCAGTAAGCTAAACCCATCAGTGGAAACAAAGCATTGAAGAAAGAGGCCACTGAAAAAACCTACTCTGGGTTGTTAGCACCACCTGTCCTCCATGACAATGTGTGCATGATGAGGGTCCTGTCACAGTGTACAAGTGTATGTACCTTTGAAGAACTGAAAATGCCTATGTGGAATTTTTGAAGTAAACAATAAAATACAAAAGAGGAAAAAAAAAAGGGAAGAGGCAAAGTCTACATGAAAATGAGAGTAACAGCTTCTTCGGAGTCTCTGCAATCTGTCATGTAAATAGAAAAGATACAGACATCTGCAAAGAAACTCTAGTACATATGGGGACACATTTCAGATTGTCTGTCCTGCACCCAAAACATTGCTCTGTGTTCCTTTGCATATTGGTGTGTTAGCAGCAAGTGGAAGTGAGAAAAGCTGCAGTCACCAGCCTCATTTTTTTTCATAAATCAAGTGTACTTCAAAGTTTGCCCTTAATGACTTATATTTTACCACCTGACACAGAGTGCTCTAAAAGTATGAGCATAGAGGTGAACAACAGTCACACCCTTCTTCAGGAAGGGACCAGTTTGACAAAATGTAGGACACAGAAAAAAAAGCTGTTTCAAAACCAGCTCTTTGCAGACTTTGACTTACCCTGAGTGGAAAAGTAAAAAATCATGCATTTGCTTATCCAGATAAAAATAGCACCATTTCAAAAAAAATATAAAACCACTAAATAATGAAAATACAGCAAGTGGATAAACTTTTAAAGTCATATCTTCAAATCTGAAAAAATGTTGTGGCTTAATCTTAAAAAACATGGCCTGTAGTGAATTGTAAATATTTTAAATCATCACAGACAATTCCAGTGGTATCTCCTCATTTGCCTGATGCTTTTTTTTCAAACCACCACAATGTCTAAAAATCCTAATGCTATGATGAATGCTGATGCTACAATAGATATATAAATACATATGTGAAAATCTATTGTCAAATGGGAAGCCTTACTGGCCCTTTCCCTCTCTGGTGTAATTTTCTCCTGAGAATCTGAGCAGCCGATGCACAGAATGACCTCTCTTTTTCTGTGCATAAGCTAATTTTCATAATTTTGTCACCATTGCTATGAACATTAAAGCAAGTCCCCAGATTTTAACTACTTGAAAACTGCCAGCAAAGACAGACAACTCTGCTAAACTTGGAAGCTGGATGTTCCTCCTGGTTCTGGGCCAAGTGGACTTCATGAGCATTTTGCTGAACAGCATTTGCTTTTTCTCTGAATAAAAGGTTGATGGTCAGTTGTTTTCTTGCATATTGTTCTGTGGCAGCTGGAGAACCATTAGTGGTACGTATGCCTCTGTTTTATAGCATATAGACACTTAAGGAGATGGAAAAAGATGCCCTGTAGTCTAGCCCATTATTAATGTGTCTGCTTCTTTAAAAGGTCAACCTATTTTACGATCAATTCTGTCCGAGAAATGTTTTTTGAAATGAGTGCTGTGATATTCTTCTGATTTTGATTCTCTTAGCCCCCTGTAAAGTAATAGAGGTATAAATATTAAACATCCCATTTCCTTTACAGCTTGGATTGATTGGGGGTGGAATTCTGATGGCCAGTGTGATTCATTCTTCAAAACCAAAGAAAATCACTCTGTGATAGAATAATAAAGTACAACAAAACAGATTAGGACCACTAATATGGGGTCACTGGTACCAGACCAAAACCTAAATTACTTTGGTGTTAGATTTCAAACATCTGTTGTGCATAGGGGAGATCTGTAGATTTGTCCCCACTGACCAGGCTTTCTGCTTGTTACTTTAATCCTGCTCTGATAGACTTTCCACTGAGATCTCATACTTGAACCTTAGTTTTTCATTTGAGCCCAGATAATAAAAATTCCTTAGTGGATATCTTCACAGGATTAGAAGTTTTTTTGTGGAGGTTTGATTGTGAGTAAGGATCTAATACTGACAAGAGTGCATACTACTGTGACTGCAAACCTGAATGTTGAATTTATTTATTCTTTGCTAAAGGATGTTTTTGGTCAAAAAATGACATGTATTTTTCAATGAGAACAAATACTTTCTGATCTTAATTTTTGTTTACTTTGTTGTTACAAAATATAGTTTGTTTCTTTAGTTTCTTTGATTGGAATATAACTTAACAGCATTTATCCTATTGGCTGTGAGAAATTCAGGATCAAGTTTTGTGGCAGGGCAGCAGTGAAATTGTTCTAATTAATATGCTCATTCAGCTGTGAGTTCTCTTGTATAACCAAATGGTAATTGTCTGACTTCCAGAAATCGTCTGACAGACTGAGTTGTTTGAAAATGTGCTCTGTCCTCTTTTATTTCCAAATTCCTGGGTATGAACCTCTATTCTTCTTGACTGTATTTACATTCCTAAGTCTCTATGGCTTAGAAACCTTTGCTAACTTTAGGTGAGTACATTTCTTATGATTCAGTTGCTTGAGATTTCTGAAGGTGATCTACAGTGATGAACAGATCTTCTTCATACTGTAATTGGCTATACCCTGGGAAAAAGCAACCTGCTGAATGATTTCATAAAGCACAGCTTATCAACTAAAAAAATTAAAGTTAATCTGACTGAAAGACAGTAGGAAAGAAGTAACCGATTGCACATAGCTTAACACTATGGATCAATATATGTGTTTATGTGACGGGGACAGGTTTAAAACAAAGAAACCTGAAAGTTGTTTCAAGGTTTTATTCTGCCTATTGTCTTAGTGCTCAAGTTGTGTTCCTCTAAAATGACATGATGGTTGTCTTGCTCTGAACTAATAGGAAAGATACACATGAAATCATGCCCTATTTGGAGCACCTCTAGTATTTATACATATGTATAAAATTATATAGAAGATGTACCTGTCTGTCTATTAATTTCACATATGTATAAAACACACAAATACATATACTTATGCAGATATACATGTATGCATATCTACACATACTAGATGATTTATTTGCATTAAAAGCTTTTTATGCAACACTAGGGAACATAACACCCTTTTTTACTTAGAAGACTTGTACGATGTGTCTAGAACTCATACAGTATGTCCTACTCGTAAGATCAACAGGCCTTGACAGTTCTTCAGCCCAATTATCATTATGGCTACTGGGTTGTTTCCCCTTTTTGAAAACTTAGTTTTCCTGGCTTTCCCACCAAGAAGAAAATTTCATGGTGATAATGTGTCTTGGGGGTTGTACCCACTTGTTTTAGAATAGGATTAAAATTACCAGGTTGTCTCACATTATTGTTCAACATAAAGGTTTTAGAATAATGCCTTTAAATCACGTGCAAATACATAGTAAAATGGAGATGAAGGATTTAATATTTCATCACCTGTCTCTCCAATTCTTTACACCTTCACAGCATTTACAAGTATTTAAAGCTAATTTAAATGAGGATTGAACTGGATGATCTGAGAAAGAAAAGAGTTTCAGTCACATTCTTTTTCATGATTTCCCAGTGAATATCTGCAAGGTCTGTCTTCCCCCAGAACACAATGGAGGGGAAGCCGGATTGCTCTGGGATTGGTAATATGATACAGTCTTTTATTTCTGCATTGTCAGTACAATGCCAGTATAAGTCTCTGTGACTAAAAGTTGTAACCATCTGATGGCTCTTCAATGTGCTATTGGAAATGAGTTTCATGGTTCCAGTTTCCAGCAGTGAGGCCTCCACATCAGAAAAGCCATCATTGCACTTGGCAGTACTAATTGGCATCCTTGTCACCAGCCAAGGACTATAATGGGCTCGTGGTAGTCCCTTCAGATCAGAGCTTAGGAACATTTCTGCTGAAGCTTTTATTCCTGCTCCCTGTGCAGGTTTTTTTTTTTTTTTTTGTGGACAGACAGAGACATTTCTAGAGATGTCAGTCCAGTATTTTTTTTCATAAGTTACTATATTCTAATGAAAAACATTCGGTCAAAAATTTAGCAGAGGTTTAAAGTGTTTTTTTGTTCTAAATTTAAGTACTGCATTTTCCACAATGGCAGTTAGAGTGTACTAGGACTTCTTATATTATACACTTAAATATTGTTGATAATTTTGGGGTACATCATTAAAATAATGCACTGTCTCATACACTTCCACACTGTCAAGGAGTGTTATCTTCTTATGTATTCTTACTGCATTCTTTTGAGCCTAGGACTCCTAGTCTTATAATTTAAAAAGTGAAATAAAGGATGTGGACAGATACACACTTCCAGATCCAGGTTTGCAGAAATCTCTGTCCTCAGATGCCCTCCTTCGAGAATTTAGAGAGTCCCTTAATGCTCTGGTAGAGCTGTTTGTTGAATGTCCCCTATGTTGCTCCAGGGAAAATCAGACTAACTGTTTCAGACCACACAATTATTCTGTTAGAAGTAGCCTTGCAAATTTTGCCTGAAGGCAGCTGGAGAAATTTCGTAAAAACTTTCACCAGCGTGTACGTGAGCTCAGTAAATTTTTGCAGTGTTTAATGAAGAGGTCCTAATGTCCCCTTCTGATAAAAGTGGGACCAAAACAGAATGTTTTATAGACTGGAGGCCCAAGAAACCTTATTAGGATCACCAGGGGAAAAAAAAAGAAAAAAAAAAGAGGAAAAAAAAAAAGAAACTTAGGCATGTGTTTGGCTAGCCAAAGTACTCTAGCACTTAATCAATATGTTTGCTACCTGAGAGGTAGTTAAGGATTTTCATTACTAACAGAATTCATTGCAGAGTCAAAGGCCCAGTACAGTAGAGTATATGTTCTTCTTTAGGAAGAACGTATATCATTCATAACAACATATCAACATAACATCATTCTGTAAAGTTTCAAAATTACTTTATACTTTCAATATTTTTCCTGTGATCAGAGCTGGAAGTGCCAAAATACTATGAAAAAAACTGTTTTAGTGTTAATTTTGGCCATGGACAGAAGCAGAAGTGTGAAAATCTCACCACCTGCAACCTTTCACATTTACATTTCTTTCCAGTTTGAAGTTTCAAGCAGTTGGGATTAACACTTGATTTTGGATCCTAATCGAAATTGAACCTGAACCTTTTCAGGTACTGTCACCACTAATTAGGTGGTGAGCTAAGTCTGTGTTTACATAATAATAAATAGCTATTGAGAGCTACTTCTAAGAAGATATGAGTTCCAATGAACTTCCGTTATATCACTTGTTCAGCAAAGTATGATAAATTAAATTCTGGAAGTCAATACCACAAGCTCTAATCAGGATAAAATTTTGTGGTTATAATAAAGGCCTTTTATACTCTAACTGCTTAGGTCCTTTCACACTGCTTATAACTGTGACATCTGAACAATACCCCTGATCTCTGTAAATCTTCTTTTCCAGTCACTGGCATTAATTAAGAATGAATGTGACAGTTTGTGTTCTAATAATTATGATGCAGTAAAGAGTAATAATAGATTTTTATTATTAAGCAGTCTATGTTATTAATGAGAATACTAGCTGAGAAAAACATTTATAAATTGCCTTTTGTTTGCTTTCAAGAAAAAAAAAGGAAGGCACATAAGTTCTGGGAAGAGGAGGAGCTTTCTGGTATACATGGTTTTACCAAATAACCAGCTGTTAATGATCATCCCTCCTTTTTGAAAAAACAAAATCTTTGATAATTCAATATCAAATAAGATATAAGTATCTTATCAAATGGGGAAGTCCCCTCTCGTATTTACAAGGCTAAAGGAAGCTATTCTGTGATTCTGTAATTAAAAGGAGAGTGCCTTTTTCCAAAGTAGTTATTCAAGATTGTCTTATCTATTTATTACCAGAGACAATGTATGAATTATAAAATTATATAAAGAGGTGTCTCTTTTCTAATCATTGTACATCACGTATTATGTACCAAAATAACTATATACATACATAGACCTGTTTTTTTCTGTGAGTTCATCATCTGAAAGATGATCAATAGTGTTTCGTTGTTCTGAGTCATGTTGACTGCTGGTCACTGACCAGCTTTATAGAGGTTATGGAAGGCATGGTTTCCTGCACCACCTGAATATCCATCTCCTTTGGTAAGCTTCTTAATTATACATGGTTGGCTGTGTGATTGGTGGATTTGCTGTCATCTGCTGTTACTTATCAATATCTTGCCTTCAACAAATATATTTTTCTTCCACTGGAATGGTCACTGGGAATAAATTCAACAGCATATTTTTATAATAGCTAGACCTATGATGCAGTAAAACCCTGCCTATGATGTAGTAAAAGAGATTTATTTACCTCTGAGTCTTTCTACTGACCATAACTAAGTGAGAAGCTGTCTTCAGAACAATTCAGCATCAGATTCATGGCAGAACCATCTAGCCCTATTGAAGCCTCACAGAAACCTTTGAGGATTATTCTGTCTGGAGAAATTTTGTTCATAATACTGTACTCATTTATTTATAAACATATGAGAATTGAGATCTTCAGCTGAGTAGCTGTATGGATATGAAAATTGCTACAAACACATCAGAAAGACTTTTCTACATATCCCAGACCCAAAATAGGGACAGCGAAAGACAGGATGTATGCTCACAGAGGGTGTGGTCCTCTCTTGATTTCAGTCTCACAGTACAATTCCAAAATGCTGATTTGGTCTGAGGTCTTTTAAAAGATACTACGCTGGGAGAAATGGACCATTTCTGTGGGATATTTTTGTACTACAGAGTAAAATAAAAGTTAAAACAGTTTTCCTGTTAAACGTTAGTTAAAAAGTTAAAAAGTTTTCCTTTAGAAAACCACATTTCCAGTCTATGCTATGTGCTGTGAATACTGCATCTTCCACCAAAATCAGCTATTTTCTACTAGTAGGCTCTTGGGTGGTACTGCAACATGTCGAGTACTGTGTGCAGTTTTGGATGCCACAGTATAGGAAGGATATCAAGGTGCTGGAAAGGGTGCAGAGAAGGGCAAGCAGGCTGATTAGGGGTCTGGAGAACAGGTCCTTTGAGGAGACACTGAAGGAGCTGGGGCTGTTCATCCAAGAGTCTGAGGGGAGAGCTTATTGCCCTCTATAACTACCTGCAAGGAGGTTGTAGTGAGGCAGATGTTGGTCTCTTCTTCCTAGTGACTAGCAATAGGACAAGAGGAAATGAGTTCAAGTTCTGCCAGGGGAATTTCAGATTGGATATGTGGAAAAACTTCTTCACCAGTAGCGAGTGGTGTAGCATTGGAGATGTTGAGTAGTGAAACACTGGAACAGGTTGCCCCGGGAGGTTGTGGAATCACCATTCCTGGGGGTAGATGTGGCACTTTGGGAGATGATTTAATGGTTACAGTGGTGACAGTTGGACTTGATGGTCCTTTTCAACCATGATTATTCCGTGATTCAATGATTCTATGTCCATTCTCATGTTGTGATGCAGCTGCATGCCAACACAGCTTGATGCTGTGAGATGCAAATGTGTTATCACATGGGAGTCATTATCAATTCAGATTTTGCTCTTAAGCAATATCTTCCATTAAAATACCACCTTCTGAAATTAATGTTACTCAAGCATTATTTATCCCATAATGTTTGTGAATCATCAATGGGATTTTTGTAATAGCATTATATGTTTAGGTTGTGTCAGAATGCTCATATTCACACACATGAAGGAAAACAGAGAGTCAACATCAGACAGGAGAGCCCAACAGCACCCTGCTCCAGCTACTCTCAAGATCATCATCTGATCAAAGACCCATCTCCACAAAGAGTAAAGGAACACAGTGGTGCCACGACTCAGTGGAGAACTAGTACCAACCACTGGAGTCAGGCTACAGGTCAGGCAACATGTCTTTGACGCCAGCAACTGGACTGAGGGGCAGTAGTCATGCCAGTCTTGGGCACTAACAGACATCAAGCCTCACCAGCCACTCTCAGTATTCATTTACTGTGAACTGCTCTGGGAGCTAGGGAGGTGTGTGTGTATCTCAAAGTCTGAGACTACATGAGAAGTTGGCCATGAAAGAGACCAAAGAAATTCTGACCAGCTGGCAGAGACCCTGGGATCTGGGGGTGGCCTCAGAGATGTGTTTGTGTGTGTGTGTGTGTCCTCATGTCTTTGTACAGGATGCAACTGGGGAGAGCAGCAGGGTCGTCAGGGTATTCTGCCAAATAACAAGTGACAGAACAAGAGCAAATGTCCTCAAGTTGTGTCAGAGGATGTTTAGATTAGATATTAGGAAAATTTTCTTCACTGAAATAGCTGTCAGGCACTGGAACAGGCTGCCCAGGAAGTGGCTGAGTCACCATCCCTGGAGGTGTTTAAAAGATATGTAGATGTGGTGCTTAAGGACATGGTTTAATGGTGGACCTGGCAGTGCTGGGTTATTGGTTAACCTCTATGATCTTAAAAGTCTTTTCCAATGAAAAGTATTCTGTGTTTCAATTTTATGACTGTGTGTCTAGTCTCAGTTACTGGACAGACTCACAGTGTTATGTGTTAGTGTATGCAAGGGTGTCTGTACCAGCAGCTGGAGTGGGCCTGTGATCTTGGGGCTCACATACATCCTGCTGCTGCAGCTGGAAAGACTGGGACCCAAACACAGTTACTGGGGAGAATGAATGCCTGAGCCTGACTGCTGGAGAGAGTCAGGTTACAGATATGTTGTACATATATATTCCTACTACAGACCTTCATCTTGCTTGACCAGTGAGTGAAACAGGATGAGGTCAATGGTGCTGTGCGTGTCTCTGTGTGCTTATCTAGGTGAGAAGCCGTGTATATATGTGTTGAATGAATGTGGTTTTATTCAGGTAGCCAGTGGGAATATGTATTGAGCCTTGATACTGGTTTGACCTGCTGGTCAATTTTCTACTGTGGTGACCTTGGTTCTCTCAGGCTGCTGCATTCAGCAGCCCCTAACATTAAAGACTTTCAGATGGCAGCTACCAAAATACTGATATTGATATTTCTTCAAAAAATAAAGGGAAATTAAAAAAAAAAAAATTATGGACACCAGAGAAAAGTCTGGCTTTCCTGCGAGTGCATCTTGAGTACAGGCTGAGATAAAGAGAACAGGACTTGGAAATTTGCCTTTAGATTTTGGTTATTATTGGTGTTCATTATTCTGTTACATTGTTCTGACAGTGGCTGGAATGTTTTTCTTGAAAGCTAGGGGTCTAGTCTTAATATTTATTTATTTTCTCCAGCTGAAGGGAGCTATTGCAATATAGATAAAGTAAAGCCATGCTTAGGAACTTCATGTTCTTTAAGGTATCTTTTTTCTAAATGCTGGATGCTTACTTATATTTTATGTCCTATGGAACAAGTATTTTATTGTAGAATGCTCTCCAAAACTGTTGTGTGTTTCATCTCACATGAAAATCTCTGAAACCCACAATACTTGTGTTTTTGATAGGATTCTGGGAGTGTTATAGGACTGGGTTGATAGCACTCATTTCAGAGCCAAGATACTGACCTACTGCAGTCACAGTTGCTGCATGTTCTCTTAGTCTGTGGTTAATGCAAAACAATTTAAGGCAGCTTGTCTCTCAAGAAGAGTATTTAGCTTGAGTGCTTCACTTTAAAATTAGAGCAAGAATAGTTACTGTGAGAAATGGATACTCCTTTTTAAGGTTGGTTTTTGTGTCAAAAGTCTCAGCAAATTTCTGCTGAATATTGACCAGAAAGATTTGACAAGATTACTAGTATCTACACATGCTTAACAATACCCTTCAAGGATGTGTCTTAAAATGAACCCACATGTTGAAAGTCATAACCTAAATATAAGACAGATAGCAGTGTCTCATACAGTGTCTCAGACACAATTAAGAAAATTTGTGTTTGAGGAAATATTACACGAGTAACAGAAGATCTTATAAACAATGGCATGGAAACTTTTAGTGGACTTGACTCTAGAATGCTGAAAAAAACAGCTGTCTTCAGTGGGGTACATCCAAAACAATCCCTTCAGATACTGGTCTGTTTCTGAAGGTCAGGTTTTCCAGTTTCAGCAAAAATAAGTGTAAAAGAATGAGTGGTCTGCATTGCCCCAGATGCAAGGTGTGGAAACAATCAATAGCTCTTTTGAGTGCCGAACACCTGAAAACTGTAAAAGAAGTAGTTCAGAGAAGTATCTTTTTCCCTCATTTCTGCAGCCAATAACATTGCTCTAAAGAAGAAATATATACTTTTGTAATAGACTAGATAGTGATAAGCAGAAAGTTTTTGAAAGAAATAGCCTATTGGGAAGAAAACCCTAGATAACTCCAAAACGTTTTTGTGAACCATCTTCCTTTTTCCTACACAAGTAGAACAGAGTGTCAAGGACAAAACTTATTTTCAGAATAAAACTTAACCACTGCTAGAGAATGCACTTCCTATCTCTCCATTTACCAAGGACTGTCTTCCTCCTTTGTTTTGGCTATAGCTGCCTTGCCACTTTACTCCTTGTATTTGAACAGAAATAAAAGCTGATAGATTTCCTTGAATGATATTCTGCAAACACATTCGCTGGGTACATTTCATGGAGCCTATCACATGCTCAGGAGGTGATCTGGTAAAAGACAACTTTTTCTACTCTGTTAACATATTTCTGGTGGGACTAGTCACCTGATCTCTCTTACCTGACAGTGCAACATGGGTCGTGAACCTACTGTGTTTGCTATTGGATGATTGCCATGTCTTAGGACATCTTTTATTATTAAAAGGTTCCATAAATTTCCTACACCATATTCCAGGCTACATATGTATCAAAGTCTTCTGTTAGTCGCTTCTGACTTGGACCATTTCACTTCTCTGTGTTGATAAGAGAATCCTTTTCTCTCAAGTGGGCACCGTTTATCAATGTTTCTCAGCCTATGTTCTGTAGACCATTGTTAGTTCAAAAGACCTGAGAAAGAAGACTGAAAAAATGACAGTAAGACCTCTGCCAATTATGCCCCACATAAAAGTTTTGCTAGACATCTGGGTGAGCAAGCTAACAAAACAAAAGATTAAAAAAAAAAAAAAAAAGGAAGAAATTAAAATAGAGGCAGCAAACAAGGATTCAGAAAGCAGTCAATTAAAAATTAGTCTAGGAGAAAACCATATAAAATACATATAACTTTTTTTTTTAATATTACATGGTCTTTTAGTTTAGGAAAAAATAAAATAAAATGGAGAACCAGTGATCTAGACGATATTGACCATTGTAAACCATGTCATGTGGATTCATGCATAGTCAGGGAACGAAAATTATTTTCTCCCCATGATATGTGTCCCCATGTGTCTGTGGCTTTCTCAGAGGTCTTAGAGGGCAGCTACAAAAAGCAAGTATTCAGTAATTTACATTCCCTCATCCCGAGTTTGACCATTGCTGGCATGTGTTTAGATCTACAGTCTGAGATACACCCACTCGTGATTATTACAAAACAAGAATTTAACTTCATTTTATTTTATGTTTTAAATAATCTCAGTTATAGAGCAAGATGTTGACTGTGAACCAAAAAAGCCAAGAAAAGACTCATGGGCTGACGTGACACTGAAAGATTACAATCCATTGACAAAAATTCTCATGTTCTACCATCCTGTTTTTAGTTGTATTCTGTTGTAGTTTTTATTTTACATCCATAGCAATTACCACTATCTTCCAAAAGCCTGGCACTGCTTCTCACCAGCCACTGCATAAAAAATCAATACCCAATATCTGTGACTGTGCTGCATTACCCATTGAAAAATGAGCTATTCCTGCAAGGAACTCATGAGTTTTGTGTTTATTTCAATAACTAGCTCACAAGTTTCTTCTTCTACCAGGTGAGAATAGTTCTGCCTCATGGGCTGTTCTCTCCTTTGAGGCAGATAACAGCACACGTGTACAATTGCTGCTCCATCTGTAGCACTTCTACCACATACAACTGGCCTGACTAAGCACAGGTGCAAGGTGTCTGCCATAGAGAAAGAAGAATTAAGGCACAATATTTGTTTTGTATGTCATTGCTCTGGTTTTTTATCTTCTTGTCCTTGCTGAGCTGTTTCTTTTCCTTCCTGCTAAATGCAGTTTCCCCCCCTGCATTTCTCCAGTGATGCTCACCACCCTGAGCTCATGAAGTTCATTCAATCTGGAGTGCTGGTTCTTTTTTAGGAGCTTGCTTGCCAAGCAAGTTTTCCCAAGTTCTCAGAGCTCTGCATGTAACTGAAGTAATTATGGGATTAAGTTCATTAATAATTGCACAGGAAAATCACTCTTGTTACAGAAGAAGCTCTGGAAAAGGGAGAGGTATTTGAATGTCACTGTGAGTTTCTGTGTATACCTCTGTGTATAAGTGTACATTTATGACATATGTATGCATTTTTATGTGTGTAATGTCTGATGTATAAATACACTGTTGTAGTTGCTGGTACAAAGCTCTGTTTCAGATGGAGCACTTATTGATAACAACTCTAAACCTCACTCCATATATTGTAAATTCATGTAACACCCTGTGCTTACATAGTACAACAGATTGCACATTCATTAAGTAATGGCACATGAAATAAGACACTGATAACAAGGCTCAATTCTCTGTACATTTACACTGGCTTTCTCTGTTTTTACTGTCCTTTTTTCTGTGGATTTACTGAGCTTGTTACTGTGAGGTCTGTATAAGATACACAATCCTTATAGTATTCAAGATAAAACGTGAGGAAATTCAAGTCTTCTCAAAAGCAAGGAGGACTGGCAAGGAAAAGCTAATAGTTACACAGAATTGCAGGGGGCAAGGGGTAGGATTCCACAGTGTATGTTAAAAATTGCTTATCACTTTGGGCATGCATGGTTACACACATGCAGACAACAATCATTATCATTGATGTGGCCACAGTAATTATTACAATGAATTTTAATAGCGAGGTAAAAATTAGACCTTTGCTGCCGTAATAATAGTCTTTAATGTAAAAAATTCAACTCAGATTTTCAGTGGAACCAGCAAGATTGGATTTTAGTTATTCATCTGCTCTGTTGATAATATGTCGCTGCATAGAGCGATGTTTCAAAAAGGGTTTTGTGTCACAAGTCTATTTTGGTCTGTTTTTACCATGGTGTCTCATGGTGCCTTCTTATTAAGTCAGGCTTTTTTTCTTTTTTTAATCTAAGTCTAAATGTGATTTAAATATTCCTCACAGGTGTTATGTGAATTAGAAAAGATGACTACTGCTAGTAGCATGCTTTCTTCTTAACAGCACAATGCACACAGCTTCTTCTGCTCTCCATCCTTATGCTGCATGCTGCTTAACTGTGGCTTTTAAGGTTTCATCAATTCCTCCTGACACTTTACTGATAAATAGGTCGTTCAGAAATTCAACTGCATCCTGGTTTGAAGGGTTATGATGCTGAGAGGATACTGAATCATTTCCTTGGTCTTTCTTTCACCTCCCACAGCAGGCATACCCCACCCAGTAGATCTTCAGTGAATAGATTATAAATATTAAGGAATTAACAGAAGTAGATTAAATTTCCTGTGAACAGGGGGAAGAGGCACAGCTGGATGTTCTCCCTGTTTGAACTCAGACTCAG
Source organism: Florisuga fusca (assembly GCA_038090715.1). Taxonomy (NCBI): domain Eukaryota; kingdom Metazoa; phylum Chordata; class Aves; order Apodiformes; family Trochilidae; genus Florisuga; species Florisuga fusca. Next base: position 18,946,388 of record JAAWXA010000011.1, read on the forward strand.
CTACTGGATGGGGCTGACTACCCACAATCCCTGAAATGTAAAGTGGGAAGATGTTCACTTTCCTAATCATGTGCTCTAAAGTTGTACCAGCATTTTCTGGGACTATTCTGCTAACACAGTGGAAGTCAAACACCTCTTCATTGCGTATCCTGAAATATTTTTGTGCCTTAAACACTTGACCTAAGGGAGAGTTAGTGTTTCTCATTGTTTGTGGTCTGATGTCCCAGTAGACAGAAAGAGAGAACAGGAAGAATACTGCACCCATGCTGTAATTCCAGCCTCACATCCTGCTCCACTCTCCTTTTTTTTTTTTTTTTTTTTAATTATTTATTTTATTTTTTAAAATAATATTCTTCTGGGACCCTTTCTTACAACAACAAATGAGTGAGGATGCACAGGTGCATGGCAGCATGGTGCCAATACCCCCTCCTTAGTGAATGTCGCAGTCCACAACTGAGAAAAAGCACCATTCACAGAATAATTTACATGTAGGCAAATGCACAAACCTAGTGATGTCTCCCTGGCACAAGAAAGTACATTTTCCTTTGTTCTTCATTTCTTCCCATGGTGTTACAGGATGTTTCTTGTCATAACATGGTCCTTAGGGCATTGTCTAGACTGCACCATGCCAGTGTGTTACACTTTGTACCAAATGGGTCATGAATTGCACTGTAACTTTCTAACTTTAGATTTTTGACCTTTAAAAATAGTTATTTGACTTAATTTTCAAAAGGAATTCCACAGGTGTCTTTTCATATGCAGGCCTAAGGTGATAAGAGCTCACTTGCCTGAATCTATGCAGCAGTCCAGCATATTGTAACTTTTAATAAATTACATTTATATATTGCCCTTATTGATTCACTGGTGTACCTAGAACTATCTGGTTTCATAGACTTCTTTGTGGGGAGAGAGAGATGAGGGAAAAGAAGGCCTTTTATTAGTATCAATTTTTCTATGAAGCTATAAATGGTGAAATGCCAAGATGCAATGTGTTCTGGTGATATATCGGACACAATTAGATTGAACAATGACTTGCTTATAAATCAAAGTAAAGGAGAAAGCATAAACCATTCCTAACCAAGTGACCACAGAGCTTTTCGGACAAAAGGAGAAACATGGTTATATTTGCCATGATTGATATTAAGGTTTTTTTGTGTCTTTGTCATCATGGATAAAAAGCATAGCTTTAAATTATTTTACCTCAATGTACTTTTTCTTTAACATCTGAAGAATTAAGGTATCATCATTTTATTAAGTACTTGTGCATATTTAGAACCAAAGCATAGATGAAAAAAACAATAGAAGATTGGATATTTTTTTTTCTGAAATAGCAAAGAGATAAAAACATAAGAAGTAAGTGTTTTTTTCTTTTCTTTCAGCTCTCTGTCAAATAACAGCCAAAAAAGAAATTCACATTTATAACTTACTCAGCAAATTTGATTCCCAGGAACAATGTGTTCTAATGCAATTGTATAATCAGCTCTGTCCTCCCTCTCTTGAAAGCAGGGCATTGTGCTGTGCTACAGACAAAAAAAAAAAAAAAAAAAAAAAAGGAAAAAAAATTACGTGCCATATGCTACCATATAGACTTTGTAAACCTGAATGTGGACAATGTTGACCAATGCACTTCATCTGTTTGTTGTATTATCAATTTCTTTTTTTATTCATTCACGACTTCCTAACTTGATTAAAAAGAACAAGTACAAATTTGTGAAAAAACCATAAAAAATAATGGCATTTAGAGCACCTGGGCTCTATTCCTGATCCTACTGAAAATTTACTGCAGAAATATCACCTAAGCCACCATCTTCAAAGTTCATGGACATTAAGTTTGGATCACTTTTATGATCATTTCATACAACATAGGCAAATAACTTCTTCAGGGGTTTCTACTTCAAGCCTGTATTGCACTTGAGCTGGAGAAAATTAGACACTTAAATCTCAGATATAAGAGGCTAAGGATTTGATTCTTCTTTGCCAAGGTGATGAACATTTTCCATTTTCTTCTTGAAGTTAAAGACACCTGTGCATGTTCAATACCTCTGAAAATAAGGCCATCCTGAACAACCTCTCCCACCTTACAGTGAGGTTATTTATATTTCTCTGCCTCTCATCAGTGTTATGAATTCACTGATATTTGTAAAGCACTCAATGGGAGGTGTTATAGAAATTGAAAATATGGTAATACATAATTTGCATTGATTTGGAAGTTATGTGTGTGTGTCATCTTTCTGGGTATGGAGACAGGGTATGTGAAAGGCAGTTGTTCCTGTCTCCTCCCCATGCACTCATACATGTACACTCAAAATACTTAGTTATCAATGTCATGTACAGAAGAAACTAAGATTTTGAGGTACTGGGGAGCAGAAAGAACAAGAAGTTAATAAGTTAGAAAAGCAGAATAAAATAAATGAACTTGCAAATAGAAAGGGCAGTGCTGAAATGGCTTTACACTGAGAACCTTTTTGCTTTTGAGTGGAGGCAAAGCAAAAGAAAATATTTAGATTACTTAAAATGCAGAGTCAAAGAAGCCTTGCTTCTTGTATAGGTCTTCTGAATAGGATTTGCTTCTGTGTGAAATTAAGTGCATTGCATTTCTAACACCCAGGACATATTAGAAAGTGATCTGCATTGCCTCAGGGTTTTTAGCTCATGCACAATTTAAATATATTACCACAACAATTAAAATGCAGGCATCCTTTCTCAAATAAATCCTTAGTTTAATCTTCCATCAGGACATTAACGTTTTCATATAAAAACATATACGCATGTATGTATATATGCATATAAATATTCAGATTTTTGTTTTGTTTCAGGAGGGGCATTGAGCTGATCATATGAAAAATATCTTTCTTTAATAATGCAGTACAAGTAAATCCCCATAGAAAACATGCCAGAATTGTCAGGCATTGCTTGGAATATCTTTAGTATAGAGCAGGACACAGAACAAGATTTGCCCACTGCCTTGGAGACAGAGAAGGGGTTGTCATGAGGACAGTTCTTAAGAGTTTTTACAAAAATGCATGGCTCCATCTGTCTTCTCTCTTTTCCTTGGCTACAAGAACAGCCTAGCAATTTCAATAACCCAACAAGGGACCTCATGCACCAGGAGAAGTGAGGAACAGATTTTTCAATTTGGCACCATTCTGATTTTTTTTTTTTTAAATGGCAGTTGAAATAATTATCCGCAACTACAGACAGCTGATGGATAGCACTTTTAATCTATGGATCTAGCTTCACACTCTCCAGTGTGTACAGAGGATAAACAGAGCTGTTATGAGTGAAAGAATTTTATGAAATAGTTCAAATACAAATCGAAGTTAGAATGATTTTTCTTTTTACTGACCTCACAAAAAGGAAATTACTGGAGTTGTTTCATAGGTATCCCCTTATCTTCTCATTAATGCCACAGTGACTTGTAGAATAAATAAGAAATGGTGCTGTTGTTCTGACCCTGAAACACTCTTGTATAAAGCACCCACTGCCTTAAGTAAAGTATGATTATATATATATACATATGCAGATAATCAAAGCATATACATGTAATCAAAGGCTATATTTCAGGGTGAATATATAGAAAAACTCCATACATTCACTGTTGAGAACATATCTCACTCTACATTTCAAGACTCTGGTTTTCTGGTGGAGAAAAACGGCGAGTTTCAGTAACACAGAATTCAGTGACTTAGTGAATATTTTAGCATAGTTTTGTAGCCATTGGAAGGTGTTTTGAAAATTTACCATATTGCAAGATCGAACACTTCTTGATGTTCAGATATTTTTGCAGGAATGTATGAACTCCTCAGTGGGGTGGACAGTGTGGACATTGTCCCAAACCTCTACGTGACAGGCAATTCGAGACCTCTTTATACAACTAATGCAATAAGTCTCTCTCTCTCCAATTGATCCCACTAGTCAGTCTGGGTATTTTCTATTTCACAGGTGATGGGTTGTGGTTACAGTCTTAAAGGACAGACTTCCCTAGTGGCTACAATTTTTTGACAAGTAAATTTCCTGATATTTTTTCAATTACCTTTCAGAAAATAAGCCTTTTACAAACAGCTCTATGAACTCAGGGCAGAAGATGCACATATCTTGGTTAATTTTTGACCTCCAGGTAGATGTCCTTTATTATTGTATTGATACTGTTAGTACAATTTCTGATACACTAGTACCCAGAAGATCTAAACTTGAACCAGTCTAAGATCTAGCAGTTACTGTGAGCTGAACAAAAAAATAGAATGAAAGTATTTTTCTCAAAGATTATAGACCATATATCAGATGAGAAATGTAAAGGAGGAGTGAACAGAAAAAAAAAAAAAAATTAAAAATACTGGTTAACATCATAGACAGGGTTTTGGCATATCAGAAGCGTAATTATTGCAGGTGTTTTCATAGAGACCTGAGCAAAGAAGAGTTATAAGCATAGATTTAAAGGAAGGTAATGAGACAGCTCTGTTCATAGGAAACTCCTCCTAAGCATGAAAAGAATAACAAGCTTGCTTAAAACCCGTCTCCAGTACATGATGGAGACTGGCATGATGAGCTGATCAAAAAAGACATGTTGTCACTTTAAGGTGATTGCTAGGAGACAAGCAGTCTTTGAAAATACAAATAATTAGGTGTTATTGGATGCAATAGTGAAGGAAAAAAAAAAACAAACCTAAACCAAAAAACAACATCAGGATGCAGAAAAAAAAAGTGGATGGTGCACAGATAAATCCAAGGGTATGTGAAAATGACCTGTGCATCGTTCTTAACATCTTCTTATAAAAAGCACTTGAAAGTGTTTTAAGTGTTTAAAACCACTTTTTTTTTTTTTAATTTTATTTTTATTTATTAAAAAAAAACAATACAAAAAAACAAAAAAGGATGTTGCAGGAGTTGAATCATGCAGAGGATTTTAGAAGAGGATCTAAGCTATGTGGCTGGAGAGGAAACCTGTGACTTGTCTGTGGTACCTAGAAAGCACCTGGAAATATTGGGAACACCCAGGGAGATGCCTTGTGAGCTTTATGGCTACACAGCAGTTCAAATATGAGCTCTGTGCATGTCTGTTACTGCTGATGACATGTAGCTCAGACCCCTCCTTATATCATTGTGGGGTTTGTATATGCTGAGAGGTCAGAGACATCCCTAAGGATGGTGGGATCTCCCTGCAGGGTACTGGCAGTCTGGATGCACTTGCCTTTTAAAGGCTTCACATCTGTGCCCCTTCAGCACTAATTTTAATTATCCTGTTAAGCTCTGCCTCTATCACCTTTACCCAGGAAAGCTCAAGGAGAGATTTTCCTTCTTCCCTTTTAGTATTTCTTTTCCTGGAATATACCGATCTCTGAGACACAACTATCTCTTGTTCCAGCCCCAGATAATAATTTTTTTCTCCCCTTTTGGTGACAACTTTTATTTCTTTGAATTTAATTGAGAGTGTTCTTTAATGATGTTTTTATTATATTTTAATAATGTTTTTATGGCCCTTTGTGGCACCTTGAGCATATTATAAGTATTAAATTTTTTCAGTGTTTAAATGATACTGTGTCTGCTATGATAAAATATGTCATTACTAAAATGTATCAGGAACAGCCACATTTTTTTTTTCACATGGTCTTTGGTTGTTTTACAGCAAATATGCTCAACAGCCCTCAGCTTTGCTCTTCTGTGTGAAGAACTAGGATATCATCCTTTTCTGCTGTTTATGAAGTAGAAAAGAAAAAAGTGTGAGAGAAACCACAGCCTCTGGCTCAGTTGCTCAGCTAATGTAAAATGGCACAGAGTCATTAAAATCAATGAGACTGAGGCCAGGTTGGTCTGCCTTGGCTATCCAGTGATACTAACATATCATACAGACTGTAGTATTTCTGGAGTAATAGTACAGCTAGAAATTTCCAACGACCTCCCAAATTTTAGTCTGATTCACTTACAAATTACAGTGCTGGATGAAAGGCATCCCAAACAATAGCCTTGGACCTTCATTCAGTTTGAGTGCATATTATCTTTCCCTGGTTGAAGTTCTGGAAGATTTTTGTACTGGGTTCAGCAAGACTTATATTTTTTTAGATATGTGATTTTTCTTTAGTAGGAACATATTGATACCATTGATTCTTGGTGCCTTTTTTTTTTCATGATAATATTTTCACAGTTAATCCTCCAATTAAAGGCAGGAGTAACCAATCAAAACAAAGAGATTTGATTTGGTAGCTGAGAGCAACTGGGCATGGTGTGGTGTGCGCACATAATCTCATGGAAGTCTACACTAAACATAGCACAATTTTATGCAAGGGCAGGAAATTGGTAGAGGGTCTGTGTGGCTTTAACAGCTTGTCTGTACACTGTTCATTCCAGGATTGGGACCTCACTAAACCCTGTGTATGATAAATTCCTCCAAGTAGATAAAATGAGGGGATTCACAATGGAAACATTTTGATCAACAGCACAAAAAGCAACTGCCTGCACAGAACCACATGAACACCTGAGACCACAGCATGGCAATGGCAACTCCCTGCTGCACAAAAGACAAATTACAAGCACATTTTTCTGGGAAATATGTCCCTGATGCTGTGCAGTTTTTCTGATTCTTCTTTTTGGATTTTTGTTCTTTTAGATTTCATTATTACTGATTTTTAAAGACAAAATGTTCAGTTCATTCCTTGATGATGACCAGGGTTTTAAAAATATTGCATGGATTGAAACTTCAGTTTGGAAGTCCTGAAATCGTTATCTTTTTCTGTACAGGTGCACAGCATCAGTATTGCAGTTAATACCTAAGAAAGGACTCTGCATGGGTCAAGGTGAAGAGACTTCAGTGCAACCCCATCTGTATCTAATCAGGTAGAGACTGTGTGAGAGCCAGGGAGCAAAGCGAGGGTTGCAAGGCTGTCATTCTTAATGGCAATAGCAGGGAATAGAGCTTATTAACTATACTCCAGCAAGGGAAATATGGAATTTCTGTACTACTGGAAGATTCCTGATTAAAAAAAGAATGCTTTGAAGCAGTGAATGAATCATGAAGCCCTTCTTAAAGCAGTAATTTGGGAAAAAAACAAAATGATTTTCAGGTCAGTCAAACCATTCTTTGCCCATCAGGGTGGCAATATTCTATTCCTATTTTTGCAGAAATTGCTACATCACTTCACAGTAAAATACATAACAAGATCAGAAATGTAGCCCTACTGAAAAACTGTAAGACAAAATGTCACATCTCAACCCTGATAAAATATATTTCACCAAATATTCTTAGAAAATAAACTTTTTTTGAACTTCAAAACAAACAAACAAAAAAGCGTAATTCCAAACCATGAGCATTTTATTAATAAAAGAATTGTAGCGCTGACATATTTTGTTGTTGTTACTTATCTTCTTTTTATTTATCTTCTGCATTTAAATGAAGGCAATTGCAATTATTTTGTACACTTCTTCTTGCCTTTCTACCTGTTTACAAGGAAGTGGCCACTAGCTTGCTCTGTATTCATACTGTAGACTCCTATGTCTCTGATGAGCTTTGTTTTAATGAAAGGAGATAATAACTCATGGGTGGATACTGTTCTTCAGTAACATTGTAATGATAAATGTCATAATTTAAGTCCCTGTGTACCATTCTTCCTCTCTCACTGCTAAGATACTTTTGATCTAGGGAGCTTCCACAATAATTTAAAAATACAGTTTCAGTGGCATAAAAAGTTTAATTTCTTCTGAAATTAAAATTAAAAGCATTATGAAGCAATCATGACTAAATTCCTGTTAATAATTACATGAGATAGTCAAACATCCTGCTTCAAAGCTCCAGCACTGGGAAGTAAAAGAGGATTCTTTTGCATTTTACATAATTATCTATCTTTGTTACAGATGGATAATTAAAAACCTCTTTTCCACTTAAAACTATCAAATACTGGTTGCCGGGTAGCACAGGGGTGGCCAATCCTGTGTGTTGTCATATGGCTGTAAACCATGGGACACATGGTGAATCAATGGGAGAGATGATTGAAGAGCAATTCACAGACAGGGGATGACAATGGCTCATCATGGATCCTATTTTGGGAATTGGTGGGTCTATGGTTGTAGTCTTTCAAGGTCACCCAGTGATATCAACTTCATTAGCCCCTTCTGGCTTGGTATTTACTATTGGCCGGAGACTCTGATTATACCCACAGCCCCTGTGCCATCATGGCCCATTACTCCTCTTTCTGCAATGTGATTTCTCCCTGGCATGGAAAACTTACTCAAACAGCTCAAGAGGTGCATATGGCTCAAGAGCCACATGTTGCTCACCTCTCGTCTAAGCCCATGAAACAAATCATTGGTTTGATTGCCTCAATATTTCCCCCATAACGTGTATCTGCAGATTGCTTTTTAGTACATTTTTGATGGAAATTATTATTGTATCAGCAAATCAGAAATCAGAGCAAATCCTATATGAGAAGACTTGATTGCCTTTTTATATGCAACAGATCATGGACTCTTGGATAACATAGGTTCTAACAGCTGTTGGTATAAGTTAGCCCAGTACCTAGTGGCATTAGCAAGGAACTTATGGACGTATCCAAATACTTTTAACTGGTTTTTATTATTTTTTAAAAAATATATATATATAGGAGCTTAAAATAAAAAGGTTCCCTAATCTCCCTAATTCATCAAGGATACTTTGCAAATCCTATCATTGGTAGTGGATGTCTACATAGAAAAGCTTTATTCTTATCTTAAAGCTATTTGGTCACAGAACAATGTTTTATCAGTTCATTGACCAGTAGGCAGTGAATATACAAATGTGTGCTCTGACTTTCTGTTTACAGAAATAACGGTTTTCTAAAATCTCATTTGCAAAATCACTTATTCTGAGTATGGCTTGTGTAGGATAAATAATGTTGCTGTGGAGACCCAAGAATGTTTGACTGGCTCTGCTCCACTGTTGGCTGCTAAACCAAAGCTGTGTACTACATGGCTGAATTACTCTAGCATCTTTGGTTTCCAGAGGGACAGAGTTAATTGTTGCTTGCCTATGAAATCCTCAGATCAAGCTGAATTGAACAACTGCTCACCACTTTTCTTTTGCATGACAGTCACCAGCAGAGTGGAACAGTGATAATCTCTTTCAGTAACACTGTTACAACTATTGCATCAAAAATGTTGATATTAAGGATGAGCTCAACAGTTTCTGTTCTTCCACTGAACTTGTGTACATAACAGAGAAGGTATCACTCTCTTGGCTATCAAGGGCTAGGAAATAGAAGAGGCATTGTCACCAGAATGGGCCAGACTGAACTGTTACTCATAAAATCCATTGACATCTCTGCTTCCAACTAGAGTTTTATTGAATGCATTGCTGTTCAAAGGGACTGTTCACGTGTTTAGCTGCATGTTTTTAGCTGGTGTAATCTGGTGTAAACTGGTGGGGTGCCCATCAACAGACCTAACCTATCCCAAGCTGGTTGGTGGGATGGTTCTGTGACTGACAGAGCTAAAATTCTGTTGGACTAGTCTTTTCTTAAAATTGTAGGAGCAATACTTTTGACGTAGCAACTTAATAAGAAAAACTAATTAAAGAGTATGTGACTTTCAATGGTGACTTGGACAGGTCATGCTGAATGCACCTGTCCAGATATGGTGAGAAGTTTTAGGCTTGTTCTCTGTTCAGATGGGAAACAACCTTGGCAAAAGGCAAGGACACCTCAGTAAACATTTTCTTACAGAATTCAGAAGCTCATTTTGACATCCTAGGTGAGTCTTAGCCAAAGGTTGAGAACCTGCTAAATGTTGAAGAAGATGCAAATTCCTTATTTCTTTTTCGATGGGTATCAAAAGAGTCCACAATGGCCAGAAACCTTAATTGCAAGAAATTCTCTTCCAAAAAGAAAAAAAAAAAAAAAAGAAAAAAAAAAAAAAAAAAAAAAAAAAAAAAAGCTTCCTGGCCAGTTTTCAGGGCAATAATTTGTAGTTGGCATTTTTTTCCTCTAAGCTTCTAGTTGTTTAATATGTATAACTTCGAATGTCTGTCGTGCAATAGGCATTCTCTTTGTATGGGAATAATTTTTAATTAAATGCTGAAATTCTGCCTGGGAATCAACAAATATTTTTGAGTTTTAGACTTAGGGTGCTTAAGTAAGATCTCAGTATGATAATCTTTGATAGGTCATTTTCAGAATCCCAGTGTGGATGATGTTATATCGTCCAAATTAATTTCTAAAGTAATTCTGTTTGATTCATCAAGGATTTAGCCCGCGTGAGATATTTTTTTGGCATGTTCATTGCCTTAGAGACATAACTGTAGAATTAAGTGCCTGGAGATTTTTGAGGGACTACAAATAAAATTTTATCACTGCTAGTGGTAATATTGTTTTCCAAGAATTTGATGATTTGTGTAATAATGTCACTGTGCTCTAGAGACTTGGGAATTTCATGTATGGGCCTTTGAAGATGTTGGATTCTTCTCAGTTCAATCTATAGACCAGTAATTTTCCAACCCTGAAAAAGGCATACACGCTACGTTTACTTTTTTTAAAATATTAAATGTGGTGTTTTTTTTGTTTTTTTGTTTTTTTGTTTTTTTTCTTTTTTTTGGGGCCAGGGGAAAGAGAAGGTGAAAAACACTTCTGCTGAGGGATAGGTAGGCAATCTCCCACCCTACTGAACTCGATGAGAATGTTGTTACTGATGTGAACAGCACTCTCTCTAATTCATGTGGCTTTCCTGTTACATTCTACAGATATCCCAGCAAGTCAGAACAAGCTTTGGGCAGAAGTGCCTAACAATGAAAGTATGCATTTCTAAAATATTGTCTTTTTTATTCTTTTAAATTTGCATTGTCTATGGAAGACACTAGGCGGGACATACAGACTGTTCTGCAGGTCTCTGTTCCTGCTAAAAGCAGTCAAAACCAGAAAAGCAAGAATGCTCTGATAATAGGCCTTTAATTTCCCTTCCCCCTTATTTTTCCTCAGAGTTCCTCTATGTTCTTTTGATAGAAGTGAACTGGAATTAAATATTGAAAGTTTAAAAGAATGGGAAACCTCTTTTCTCACACTCATAATAGAAGAAATTTCAAATCTGTGAGAGACCATTTTGATGATCTAGCTTGCCCTTCTGCAAAGTACAGAACATGGAATTTGGCCTTGTCAACCCTGTAGAGATGCCAATGACCTGTGCTGGTCTAAGACATAGCTTCCAAAAAACCAGCTTGTTTTTATTTGGAAACATCTGAGGATTGATAATCCACTATTTTGTTAGACAGTTTTTTCTTTGTTAGGTCATCGATATTATTAGAATGTTGTGTCTCCTTGTTAATAATATCAGATTCACCCATTGCTTTGGAAATAGGTACTGTTTGTGTACTTTGCTATGTGACTGTCTCCCCTCCAAGTCTGAAGCTGTAATTTGAAAATGTCTATTCAGTGGATTATTCATTTAGGTCAGGATTTACAGTGAGCCTGTGGGGCGCCAGTTTCTGTTAATTAGCATGGGAGTCAGAAGCCAGAGAAAACCGCAGGATCTGCCCGTCCGGCTGCTGGAGTAGAAAGTCTCCTTTTCCTCACATTGATACTGAGCTTCTCCATTCCTGGAGACTTTGTCATTAACAAGTCACAAAAAGCTGATGCTTCCTCCATCATATGCTGAAATCCTGAGAAAATTATTCTTTTGTCAGATTTGCAGCCCACTGCTGCCTTGAATTGCTGGGGGAGAGAAGGTAAAAATGAGGTTATGGTTGGGCCAGAAACAATGGGCTTTTGAATGACAGCATCTACCTAATTCCTAGAACCAGTATTTAAGAGCCTCAATGGGGAAAATACATTCTGCAAAGAAAAAGGGGAAAAAACAATTATAGGCAGTTGTGCATGGCCTAAGGTCCCAAAGGGAATAATTGAGTTTTACAAACCAGAGAAGAAATATGTTCTTCAGCCTATGGTTTAGAAGCAAAACCGGAAAGAGGAAATCACTTTTTCCACAGCTGAAAACCAATACATCTTTCAGGAGGCTCTTTGGAGTACAGGGGAATGCAATTATTTTCCTAAGAAAACAGGACGCAAAGCAGAAAGTTCTAGTAGAAATGGAGGGGGAAAAATCCTGAACTGGTCTGTGAGGCCTCACCTGACCACCATGGAGGTGATGGGGGTGCTAAGAAGCATTAGGTCAGGGTGAATCAAAGAAACGTCTGTCATGGTCTGGCCTAATTCAATATATTAATACTCCATGCCTGCTCTGCTTGAAAGAGTCTCAGACACAAAAAGGAGAGGAAAGTTGCACATGCTCATTCTCTGTGAGAAGACATGAGAGATTAAAGTATAATCTGGTAAGTATGTGCTCTTGAGAAGGGTGCCATCTGCTAAGAGGGAAGATGGAAGGTGTTTATTATCTGTTTATCCAAAAAACCTTGGAACTTCTGAGGTTTGTGTTGCCACATCAATATTACTTCCAGACTGTTTTCTAGTGTGCATGTTTCCAGTGTGTATGTCTAAACCTGAACTATCCCACAATATTTTGGGTGGAAGATGACTGACTGCTGCTCCCTATTGCTAACCTCAAAATGTGAAGAAGTGTGGTTAGCATCTCCTGCTGGTCCCTCTTCCATCATACAGTCATCAGGGTGCTCTTCAGCCAGGAGCCTATTTCCACAGCTTCATATTCAAATGTACTCACGGTGATTTGTCTCTCTACTGGTGGGAGTCAGTTCTTGTTTCCATGCACAGCTAGATAAAACTTTACGTCTTTCCTGCTCTGGTGCTGCCACTAGCTGCTTCATTGTTAATATTGGCACAGATACTGCCCTTGCAGTCTGGAAAGAGAGTCTTTTCTAGTGTTAGAAAAGAGCACTAACTTTTCTAGCACTAACTAGCAATGGAAACAATTTCTGCCATGATTTACAGTCTTTGTATTTGACCATCTCTCCTGGTGCCACCTGGGTCTATATGAGCATGTGGCTGACCCCTTCGTCCTGGGCAGCCCTTGAAATAATGCTAATACTTGATCATCAGCTCCTATCCTGCCAGTGCAGATGCCGCATTGCAGTCTTAATAAAACTGCTCTACAGTGATACATGCACGTCCAAGACAAAATCCAGGCTCCTACTATGTGTATTGTCATTGCCAGAGGGATTTCTTCACTTAAATTGTGATGGCTGGTATCATGCTCGCCCTTCGTGGCATCTGTCAGTGATAATTCAAGAGCTCCTGCTGATGAGGCAAAAGTCAGGTCCAAGATAGTTAATAACAAGGCCGCTCCAGCAGCAATGGAGTGGTCATGGCAGAAGAGTCAGGCCTACAAAACTATTTACAGAAAAAAAAAAAAATCAGATTATTCAGTGGCTGAGCAGGAGCTGGATAGTGAAAAACTCAGTGTTGGCCAATACCAATCAGTCAAGTACCCTACACTCTATCTGTTTACTATTGCAGGTCTTCATTAGATCCTTCCCATGTTCTGCAAGGCTTTCCAAATTTGAAAGTGGCTGTTGGTGATTATCATCTGATAACCATTAGTGGGTTATGAAACCATGTGGTACTTTAATCAGGAAGAAAAGTTAAGTGAATTGTAGTGATGAAGCTCAGAACAGGATGGGAAAATTCATGTGGGAAGACAGAAGGTGGGGTGAATGCTTCATTGGTGGCACACTTATAGGTAAAGCAGTACTTGGACCATGCAGGTACTAAGCACTGGCACTGGTACCTTCTTTTCTGGGATTTCATCTGCGTCCTGTCTTTCCTAACTCCAGATCATTTTTATCATCACTTCAGAGGTCTTGAAATGCTATCCCCCCACTTCATTAACCCTCCATATCTCCTATTGCAACTGGGAACATGTTCTTGAGTCAGTGTTGTGCACACAACCTAGAAGATGACTGGAGATGGCTGAAACTCCTTGCATGGTCTGGATTTACTTGCTCCTCTTGCTGTTGCTTGAAAAAAGGCAAGACAATCACCCTCCCCTTCAGATTGGAATTCTCATAATCTTTCTTGAAATAGTGCCCCAAATACTGCAACGTATCCTTTCTCCCTGCATCCCCCTCTTTCCCTCCTATCTGTACTCACTAGATTTAATGAGATTTAATATTTCTGCCACTAACCCTTGTGGAACAGAATAGAAGAAAGCAGCCCAATGCTATCTAAGCATGATGAGAGCAGAACACATTTATTTATGTCTGTTCATTAATTAGACTCCTGTAATGTAGCCAGCTTCTCCTCTGGTTTTTGAATAGGAGTAGCGTGGGTTTTCATTCATTTAACAAAGATTTTATGACTTGATGAATGGCACAGAGTAAAATCTTTGATGATAAACGTGTCTGCTTGCCTTCTTTGGTGGCTTGAGCCTCTGGATACACAGGAATAGAGAGCCCAGTGGGGAAATAAACTTGAATTATGAGGTGCTGGGAACTCATTCTGTCTGGCTTTGTGTTCGTTCATCATTCTTTCTGGTGCCTATAGGATAGTGAAATGAAAGCAAAATTTCTGAAATCTATAGAAAAGAGAATGCATAGGGAAAAGAAGACCAACAGAAGAGTTGTTAACATTTCTTTATATATTTGAAGGCCACAAATGACATTGGCCTGAGTATTATAGACAGTTATATTTCAGCAAAGTATTTCACCACTGAATCAAGGAGCCACCAGTGTAAAGCACCTTCCAAAGCATGTTCTCCACAAAAGAAACAAGAGATGTATATCTGGTACTCTTCAGAGTCTGCTCTAATATTTAATCACAGTCCCTTTACTTTATTTCTCATTTAAATTTGAATGTTGTCTGGCTTTAACTCACATCCACTGATTCTTGTTATGACTTTCTCTGCTAGACTGGTTTAATTTTACTTCCCACACCCTGTTCCTTTCAGATTTATTGGGCAATTTCTAAAAATAAATTGAAAGCAACAGAACTGGGCAGGAGAGAGGGGAAAACAGAAGGAAGGAAGGAAGGAAGGAAGGAAGAAAGGAAGGAAGGAAGGAAGGAAGGAAGGAAGGAAGGAAGGAAAACCTAAATGATTAATTTCATGATTAAAGATTAACAATGCCATAGAAACACCTATAAGTGCATGCCACATCTATCACTTGCTTAGAGTGGCTATTTTAGGGTAGCTCAGGATGGTTGTCTTCTAGGCACCCATAAAGTGAAAGTATAAAAATAATGACAAAAATAATAAAGATCTCTGAGATGTGCTCATTATATCCTTGCATTCATAAATATTTTTCAAAGACTCAGACATTTTCTAGAAGCCATGTATTTTTTAAAACCTGACTTTATGCAGGGCAGTTGAAGAAGAACTCATGAAGTTTTAAACACAACTGTTTACTCAAGTTCCCAGTCCTGTTCATTGCCCTGCTTCCCCCTTAGTTGATTGATTTCCTAACACGATGCACTTCCCTTGTGTAACCTGGACTTAGGATACTTCATGGAACTGAGAACTTCTGCCAAATGTTGTCCCTGACTCTTTGTGAATTTAGCAGTCTTCTCGTGATTTCTGACCTGAGGGTAGTGCTGCAAGAGGAGCCCTGCAGAAGAACCCTCCAGCACCTCTGTCTATAAAATTTTAGTTATTGGAATTTTAGGTACTGGAAGAGACTGTGGGATAAGCTGTGTATTTTGCTTTTGTCATGTACACAAGCAACCATATGCACTTGAAACAAGAGTCCAATGACAATGGCTCTGTTATCTTTGAAAGCCTTTAATCAGCTCCATATGTCTGCCAATCTGCAGCACAAATTCAAGACAAAAATTAAAATCTGGCTTTTTTTTTTTTTCCTCAATGACTCATTGGCTTATTATTATGAACCATGTTCTGAATGTTGTTAGGATGCTGGGAAGTGGATGTCACCGGACAGTGTTACTGCTTCCTGATTTGAATCCTGTGGCAAGCCAAGGCTTGCAGGGATAGGTAACAGCTTTTATTAAACCAACTGTTAAAGAAAGTAGAGGAGGTGTCAGGACCACAAACTCTGCTGCCAAAACTTGACTATTATTATCCTTGCCTGTAGTAGTCAGATTAATAAAACCTCTCTTCTCCAAAACTTTCTCATCCTATACCTTCAGATCATGACGACTTTAACAATAAAGGTCTCTGCAAAAAAGAACTGTGAAGGTGACACTAAGTCACTATTATAAATCTGTAAACATCTAGTCTTGCATAAAAATACACCCATGGTATCATCACTAGAGATGGATTTAGACCAATGACTATTTTCTTCGTGCAATTGTGTAAGACTACATTTGGAACCAAATTTTGATTCCTGAGCTTATCTACAATCACAACAAGGTGGAATTCTATTTTGCATATCTTACAGCACTGTCATGAATAGTAGCAAGCTGTGTGTGATTGCTGGCATAGAGTAGGTTATTTCAGCACTGTACCAATCTACCTGGAATTTAATACAGCAGTTACTGGTGAAGTCTTCCCTACTGGCAGCAAAGATTCGTTGTTTCTCCGACCATCTTCAATCACAGCATCCCAACTTCAGGCTCTGGGAATATTAAAGGTTTCTCACAAGAGAAGACTTTGATGAATTCAGTGATGCATTAAGGACAGGCTGATGCCTTGCTCAGAAAATGATACATAGCTCTGCAGCTGAGAAGTGATGAAAAGGAACAATCAGGCTCCCTTTGTGATGTTATGTCCCCACAACACGGCTGCATTTGAGTTCCTTCATCCTCGTGGCTTAGCTGAAGGCACAAACAGTTCACAGTTAACTAAGGATGTCCATCAGTCTGGAAAAATCTTCGGTTCTTTAAGGAACAAAGAAGACCACAGATATTGAAGCAACTGGCTTCCTTGGTGCTGCAGATTTTTCCTGATCATTTCACAGAAGAGAAACTGGTGAAATCTGACTATTTTGCTTGGACATTTAGCTTCAGCCAAAGGCTAAGTGACCTCTTCTGTTTCTTGTTGATAGGGTGAAATAACCTCAATTTGCTTTCTAGCAGAAATTGCCTTGAGATTATCTAATGAATGTATTATTATCATTATTACGAAGTGAATGGGAAAAGTGTTTGGATAATTGGCAGAAAAGAAAATGAGAACAGTGAACAGGTACAACTCTGAGGCCCCATGGCAACAGATACCTTCTTAAGTGTATCTGAAACAGGCAGATCCCTTGATCAGTACAGACCTCTCTGCTGGAGAGGCAGCTTCCTCTAGAAGTGTAATTGTGAATTTAAATGCACAGAAACTGAGAAACAAAAATAACAAGGTTCTTGATTTCCAACCCTCCCACTAACTAAATATGCATTTACTGCTAATTAATTTAGAGGTAGAGACCACATTCCCTGGCATAGATTTGTCTCGTAGTATTTGTTTAACTGCACAGAAAAGAAACACCTTTTCCCATTTGCATTAGTGTGTCGTTGTTTTGCTGTGATGCTTTTTAAACAAACCAGTTGATTTTAATGCTAGAAAAGTATGTTCAGATTCCTCTAAGGAGGCAGCATCTTTGTCCCACTCCTCTGGAAAACAGGATTAAGTGATGGAGCAAAAAATGCTGAAAGCCCCATGCTTGGGCTCTTTCTCTGCACCTACCCCTCCACTTTAAGGAGCAGTGGAAATACTCCAGGTGTGTATTTCAGTGTCTCACCACCCTCAAATTCAAGAATTTTTTCTTAAAATCTAACCTAAATCTCCCCTCTTCAATTTTTAAACCATTTCCCTTTGTCCTCTCACTACACACCTGTGTAAAAAGCCCTACCCCAGCTTTCTTGTAGGACTCCTTCAGATATTGGAAGGTTGTTATGAGGTCACCTTGGAGCCTCCTCTTCTCCAGGCTGAACAACCCCAACTTCCTCAGCCTGGCTCCATAGGGGAGGTGCTCCAACCCACTGATCATTTTAGTGGCTCTCCTCTGGACATGTTTCAGGAGATCTATGTTCTTCTTATGCTGGGGATTCCAGAACCAAACACAGTACTGTAGGTGGGGTCTTACGAGAGCAGAGTAGAGGGGTAGAATTACCTCCCTTGACCACTGTCTGTATTTCTTTTGATAGATCCCTGGACATGGCTTCATGTCTGCACTGCAAGCACATGTTGATGGATCATGTTAAGCTTCTGGTCCACCACTCCCCCCCCAGGTCCTTCTCCTCAGGGCTGTCTGCAATCCTTTCTCTTCCCAACCTGTATTCATGCATGGGTGTGTCTCGACTCAGGTGCAGAACCTTCCACCATGCCCCTGGCTGTTGTGAGAGGAGGTCCTATATGTGCTACAGCCTGTCAGCCAGCCTGGTGCAGGTCTCTCCAGCAACATCTCAGAGGGTTTAAGAGGGAACCAGAGGTGTTTAGACAACTGAATTTATTTTCCTTACCAGTGTTGCAGCATCATATGTTTATTCTCCAAACCCACACCTGTTAGTTCTTTCACTTTCACAGTTTTCAGGGACTAAAGGTTTCTACAGAAAATAAAAAGAAAAACAATAGCAACATGATCTCAATATTTCCTCTTATAAGAAGGCATTTGGTTTTATTCTTGGTACGGGTATTGTTTATAAGTGGGGGATGGGGAGGGATGTAGAAGCGGACGAGGAGAAGACTCGTGCGAATCAATATGATTGATAAACAAGCTTCTAACTTTATTGCAATACTTATATTACAATACTTATATAGTGGTCGTGTGAACACACCCCCCAGCCACCTCGCACCAACATAACTTATTAATGGACACCCGGTGTGTTTACCTATAGAGAACGAATCCCAGCTGTGTAAGGTCAGCAGTAAGGTCCGATGTAACTGGCCTTAGATAAGGGATTTTATACACAGACATGGAATTGTGCACACCCCGATTCCAGGGCATTCTACGACATTCCACAACAGAGGGACATAGCAAGCAAATAAATTATACATTTCTTTCCTCCTCCTTATTTCTCCTTGTGATTTTTGGTGTTCAGAGAACCTTCATTGTCCAAAGCTACATGGCTGAAGCATCAAAATGAAAGACGGTAAATTTTGATTGTTGTAATGAGATATGAAGCATGATCAAATGTGTAGGGGCTGAGGCGCTGCATGGGAGCTGCTGAAATGACTACTAGGGAAGGCAATTTTCTGTTTTATGTGCCTTCTCTCCATTCCTACTCATTTATATAGATTGTAAGTTCTTAGCATGTTCCTGTGAACCTATGCCTTATACAACATGGCTTCAGTCTCAGTCGGAGCCTGTAGAGCCCCTTGCCAGAACATATACTGAATACTTACAAACAAATGATAATAAATTCTAATAACAGTTAGTGCTGCATGAGGATATCTCAGAGGCACTGATTGTTCTTTCATTATGTTGAGAAACAGAAACATTCAGGCAATCAACGTGGTGAGTTCAAGGCCCTGCCATCAGCATTAATAATGTCACTTGTCACCAAACCTAAGCAGAAACCTGCCAGAGGAGGAAAGGGCAACTAGCCACCTTCAAAGCAACCCAATATGACGCAGCCCAGATAATTTTTCCATGTAAAATTTTCAGGATCTTTTTATATTTTTTTCCCTGAGAATAAACTACTGTTAAAATAAACCACAAATGCCACAACCCTCATGGCTCTCATTTGCCTCCTGCAGTCTGATCACATGAGTAAAGTATGAGAGCATGAAGCAGCTCTCCAGTCAAGCTGAAAGAGGAGGAGCTGACAAGCCAGGGAAATGTTCTCCTGTAACCTTGAACTTGTATTCACTTCTCTCTGAAAACAAGATGTCTCAAGGCAGACAGGGGTGGAGGTGAAGTACTTCACAACATCAATACAATGTTATAAATACCTCAGAACTGTGGTAGCCTGAAGGTTTTGTGGGCTCCACGGAATTTAAAATCAACCTACCACAGAGAATTTCCTTTTTACAATGAAAAAAAAAAGAAAAAAGAAAAAAATCCAAGTAAGGCTTGTTTCAATTATAAATCATTGGGAAAATAGAGCTAAACAAAATAGTAACTTCTGTACAGTGATTCAGATGACAGAGATGAGCTAATAATCTGTGTGATAATCTAGAGATCTAGGGTAGGGATGAGAAGCTATACTCAAATCTTGGCACATGCACAAACTGTGTAATACTGGACAAGTCAGTAAGTTTGATTTGTTCCTCAGTATATCCGTTCTAAAATGGACACACTCCTTCCCTACTTTACAACACAACTTTGTGTATAAAAATCATTAAAGTCTGATAAGTGATTTGCCCAGGCAGGAGGGCTTCTAACTGTCCATGCCACTTGGGTATCATACCAGTTATCAGTTGGATGATAATGAGATAAGACCCCAAAGCTTGGTCTCTGCATCCTTTACATGCTTTATCATGTTCAACACATGATAAAGTGCCTGGAAAACCAGGATGATTATGGAAGTCCTGTGAAAAGCCTGTGAATGAAAGTGAATAAACTTCCTGTGAAAGTTTGAGTCTTTTGGTATTTTGTTTCTCAGCTTTTCTTGGAGCAACCCTGAGATAAAAAAAGGTACATACAAATACAAAAGTCCCCAACTTCTCTCAGGAAAAGGAATGGAGAGAGACACAGGTTTCATGAGAGCTCAGAAAACACAGAGATAGGTGAGAACCATGCTAATGCATGGAGACAATAAAAACCCATGGAAATCTTTCTGTCTCTGGTGGTACGTAGAGCAGAAGGGCTCCAGCAGCTCTGCTGCTTGGTTTCATTTCTGCTGGTGTACACAGGCTCAGGAAAAAAAGCCAGTTGCCAGCAGGGTAATTGAAATCCAAAGGAAGAATGAAGAGAGGCAGGAAAGATCAAGAAAAAACAGAAATAAGTAACAGAAAATTTCATGGCCCACCCTGCATTTGAGTTTATTATAGTTTTTCTCTCAGAAGAAACAATGAAGATCAGACACTTTGTTGGAGAAGACTGGAAAAGCACATAATATAGCTTTTGGAGACAACCTGAATGTGGGATTGACCAGCTAATCCTAGACACAGAAGTGGAAAACAGAAATGAAATGGTGAAAATGAAAATTATTAAGTACATAATTTAGTCAAATCTCCATTGGAAGAATAAGACAGAAACAGATGATCGAAAAAGATGATAGAATCTAATTTTAATATAATACTACTCTGCAGATACTTCTATTTTTTCCAAAATTACTTTTAGACAGCAAAATTACATGAACTGATTCTTACCTACAGGACAGACAGCAAGATATCCAGATTTCCTAAGCCAAAATCCACATACAGACACTCAACTATGCTGTCCTTTTATGTGTTCGTAAATTCCTACTGGTTTTATCATCCTGACCTCAAACAATGTTTCTAAACATGCTACCTGATATTGTCACAGAAGTGCTTCCTAAACAACAGTGATTACAGGCATTTTCAAATTGAAATCTAGAGAACAAGTTGGTTGCCTGCCAAAGATTTATAGACCCCAGGAATGGGCACCCAGAGTACTTTCAGAGGCAGGTCACATTATCAGTATCCTCAAAATAGATACAAATGATCTAAAAAGTGAAATTTGGATTTTAGGAAATTCATGGACACTTCTATTTTCAGGGAAATAGAAATCCCCAGGCAAAGGTAGAAGAGGCTAAGGATAAAAGCCAGTGCAATTCATCTCCTATAATGAAGACCCCCAAAAATTATGGGTTGATGCCTGTCTGCTGTTCTCATGACAGTGCTGCACAAGAAGGCCTGAGAAGGGAAAATTGAGACAGGTGTCTAACACAGACCTGCTGCAGATGAAAAGTGGTTAATAAGCAGGGTGCTAACATGCGTCATTCAGATCCATGTAATCAGAGCAGGCACTTTATTGAATTCAGGATGAAGTTAAAGGCTTCACTTTTCTAGGCATCAAAAAGAAAAAAAAAAGAAGCGTGAATGAGAATATATGCACGAAATCAAAATACGCACACCCCCTGTTGACATGAAAAGGACTAATTAATTATCTAAGTTGTCACATTCCCAGCTACTCTGCATTCCGTCTCGCATGCACATTCTCACTTTATCACAGGGGTTTTTTAAGGCTAGGAAGCAAAATTTAAATTAAACACCTATGAAGCTGATATTAGTGATCACACCAATAAGAAAAAGGAAAAGAGAAAGACATATTCAGAAAAAATACACGCTGAATATAAAAGGAAAATTCAGGTGCAGAAAATACCACAGAAGCATGTAGTAGTAATAGAGGAAATAAATAGGAGGCACATGCTTGTGGAAACAAGCACATATACACTCTCAGACAAAATCTCTTCCTTGGTCAGTAATGGATTATAGTTGCACCTAATATTCACTTTATTTCTGGTAAAGAGTCACTCATGACCAAGTCTCTTTCTCTAAATTTCTAAACTCTTGTTTCTGAAATAAGCATCGCACCAGGCAGCTGTCTTGTCTAGTTATTGATCTTTATAAATAGACTAAAAATCAAGGAGTGAAGAAAAAATAAGTTACAATAACCCTTTCTATTTATTTTAGTTCTGGAATTTTACTCTGATTTCACTGTGTTTTCTTCAGCTCATCAGGTTTCTCAATTTATGTCCTCAGCCTATCTTTATTTCACATTTCTCCCTTGCTCACTATGCTTGCCGAATTTTGTTGAACTCATGAACGACATCGACACTGACACAGAGTGCAACAGCTTATATTTCTCACTGAGTGATGTTCAAGGACTTTAAGATCCAATTAAACCAAGATGGAAACCAACCCAGGATTTGCTTTGTAGAACTTCAAAGTTGCTTCTTTGGCTGGTTTTCACTCACTTTGGCACAGAGTATTTCTGTTTTTGTGTCTGGAAAACAGCATTTGGATTAAAAAGATACTACTGATAAAATTTAGATAGATTTTTTAAAATGGAGAAACAGAAAATGCAGTGCAGAATTGCAGGAGATCCAACTGAAATTTTCAGAATGCAATTAAAAATACAAATAGATACACCTTCTATGAATTTAGAATAAACATGATCTTTTTTAAAGGGAAAACTGATGTAGTTGGGTAACAAAAAAACAAACAAACAAAATTCATGTTAATCAGAAATATCCCAGACCTGAACCCAATCCCCACTTTCTTTCAGTCAGCTTTGAAGTTTCATAGATCTTAACAAGACAACTTTGACTATTTAATCTGACAACCTGAAAAACACTTAACCCATAATTTAGCTTCATCATTTCTGCATCAAGCCCCATAATGTGAAGATGAACTAAACTATAACTGTCTCATATAGAAATCGTATTTTTCTTAAGATTTCCAGAGACAGGTGATATACGACAGCATGTGACTTGACATTTATTTACCTGATTCATTAAAAATGAGCACTTCTATCTTCACTGTGAATTTCTTGCTCTCCATAGTTGAGTCTGTCATTTTTGCTATGCCTCTGAGGTTAAAACTCTCAGCTAGATTTGGAAGTTATCTTCTGTTGTAAACCTTCTCCCAGTTTTATACATGAGTATGTCTGAAAATATCCTCTCTATCACCAAAACCTGATAAAATATGACAGAGCTTGAAGGTAAAACCAGATGCCTTAGTGACAGCTTTTTATAATGTGTCCAGTTAAAGATAGTAGTACAGTTTTCAAAATCAAATAAATGAATAAATAAATAAATAAGAAAACAAAGGTAGATAGTTATTCAATGGTAAAAGAAATTGTGAGAAACTTCCAAACATGTCCAAATAAGAAAAAACCCTCAAACATGTGTACATTCACTCCAGGATTCTGCTTGCCACCCTTAGTGGGTGCCATCTCCCTGTGGCATCCCAGGGGATGCTCAGCCCACATTGTGATGTGATGGGGCAACCAGATTCCAACTGCTGCTTCGCTTGTCCCGAGATCACTCTCTACTCTTGAAAAATTTATTGCTGTGTTAATGTGCCTTTTCAGGTTGACTCCTCTGTTTCAAAAGTAATTTTGAAATGACTCTGTGACTGTTTAGTCCAGCTGATACTCATTTATTTATTATGATGGGTTTTAACAAACACCCTCCAGGGACTATTGTGTGTTTCATCTGCACACACTGTGTGCTTTCATATTTTCATCTTAACAGAGGCTGTCCAGGCCATTTGCCAAGGATGCTTGGTTGCAGGGAGTGCACAGGCACCTCATGTGTCCAAATGTCATATGCAGCCTGGTTAAGCACAAAGGGTCTGTTTGCTTTTAGCCATGTCAGAACACAGTTGCAGTAGTCATGAGACCATCTCTATAGAGAATACTGATATTTGGTCAAAGGTGTTAGAGGAGTATAGTATAGTTAGGACCAAAGAGAACAAAAAGTTAGTTGTTTGGGTCCAGGCAAGACACTTTTTAAAGTTAATGGAGAGGAATCAGAAATACTAGAAGCTTAATCATTTCAGTTCTTTTAGAAAGTCATTTTAGGATGGGAAATATTTATTTCTGTTTACTGTAAAAGAAACCTATCATGACTCACTTTGATTTTGATCAAAAATTGTTAAATGTCTGAATTGTAGAAGGGTACCACAAGCTGGAAAGCAAAGGTTTTGAAAATTGTCTCCTGTTTGCTCCTTTTTTCATTACCTCTTTTTTTTAACATTATTTTTTTAGGCATTCTCAGGTTTTCTAGACCTTTGAAAGAAATACACTAAAAAGCAGGCAAATGAGAGGGATTAGTACATTTGATTGTGAAATAGAAATGTCCTTGGATAGAAAATTTATCAAGGGAAAAAGAAAGATACAACATAGTAGCTAAGTATTAATCCCAGGGTTGCTGAACTGAAAAAGAGAGCCAAGTTTATGCTGGCAATAGCAGAATAGTCTCAGCTGTGAGTTTCACCATGGGTCAGAACTAGGAATAAGAGTCATAGTACTTCCCCATCAACAGCTGCAGACTTCCAGGGTATTCTGGCTTTCTCTTGTTTTTCAATAAAATTTTCCAGTTTCTAATGACAAGGTGGATCTTTAAGTGTCTGTAATACCTAAGCATCCACCTAAGCTTTCTGTCAGGTGTTATGCATATAATCAATATTCAGAAGTAGTTTGAAATATACATAGTTTTGTACACTATGGACAATTTGCTTCGGGATAGCCAGCAGAAAAAATAGCTTCTTCCACACACACACAGACACATATACAGAAAAACAAAGAGAGTTGCTATAAGGCAGAGGGCTCATACTTTTGATAAAATCATCAGCCTGGCTTTGCACTTACATCAGAGCAAGAGAAAAAAAAATAGGGGGATCATAACAGTACACTAATCTGATCTTATTCTTGCTTTCTTTCTAAAATCAGGGAGACTGTATTGTAACATCTGAGAGGCACGTTTTTTCATAACTGTGTAAGCACTCTTTATCCCATGCCATGTGGTTCAGTTCTCTCTTGAGATGAGAAGTCAGCCAAACAGAGGATAGCAGCATATAAGGGATTCACACCCAGGAGACAAACCTGCTTCAACTCTAATTGCTGGGCAGAACCACAAAGATTTTCTGATGGATTGGGTATTACACAGCCATCAAATGCTCCCTCTTCTACTTCTAATTTTTTATTTTATTTTATTTTTCCTGACTGTGGATTGTGAAAATGTTCTTCACAAGTCTGAAACAAAATCCTTGCTTTCCTTTTATTCGAGGAAAAAGCCTCGAACCAAATCATAACAAAACACACCTTGTTTTCACTGGTTTCGAGAGACGTTTACAGACTTGCAAAAGTATCAATCTTTGTAAGAAAACACTGCAAACCAGCTGCCTAATACAGAGCCCACTCTGAACAGGTAACGTACAGCCTTGTTTCTTGGAGGGATGTTGGTAAGCATCCTACTGCTCCACCCAGCTCCTCCAGAAGGATGAAGAGGTGATGGTCTATCTAAACAGAGGTCCCTCCCTTTGACTAACTGAAGGGTACAGACATCAAACCTGAAGAAGGTTGTCTGTTTCTTTCCTGACTGAAGCTGTTCCCCCTCTCAAGAAGTCCAGAGACTTCCCTTGAATGACTGATTATTTATTGTGCAGGACACCGCACCTCTGGCGGATGCTTAGCCTTCCCCAAAACAATAAGTTCAAAACTCAACAGTGCTTTGTATGGGAAACTGTAATTCTAGTTCAGCTTGACTTAGCTTATTGACTTTCTTAGCTGTTTTATAACAGTTGAATATCTAAGACCATGGGAACTGAATTCTGAGGGACAAATTCTCCCTTAGAGGGAATATTTTTCTCTGTAGATTGAGACTCTTGAATCAAAGACTCCTACTGTTTTTTTATAGCAGTACGTACCACATGGAGTGATGGTGACATCCTCAGTGACAGATTTGGGTAGGGTGTAAAGTTCACTTTTCTCCCTGTTAGTTACCAGGCTGTCCATATGTGGGCAAAAATTGTATTTTGCTAACCAATCATTCCTTCAGAAAGACATGAGCTTTTGTGTAAAAAGAGGGGACTAAAAAAGTCAAAAGCCCCTCTGTTGCATCTTACATATGCTTTATGAATGTTTTTATAACAATCTATTAGCAGGTCTCTGGGAAAAAAATCATAACCTAAACAACATAATTCTTATATTGGAGGCTGACATTTTTTGCCACCTTCAGAAAAGCATCATTCTCCTCAGGAATAATTTGTTTCTTCTTAAACTGTCTAATGAGATGAACGAATATCACACAGCAATAATTTTTTGTAACTATAGGAAGTCTAGAATAAATTAAAGCAGAGAAATACCTTTTGGTTTTAATTGTTGTTTTTTTGTACGGCAGAATTTTCACTGTTCATCAACATTGCCCCTAAGGCAGAAAAAAAGTCATGCCTGATCAATTTATCTTGCATGTCTTCCAAAATAGTTCCCTGTCTCCATTTAACACTGTCAAGGTTTGTTCTAATCTGCCATTTCAGACAAGATTTAGAGCTTCCACACTTTGATTCTTCGGATGAGCAAGGATTAAAGTTTTCATCACTTGTTTGTAATGAGGCAAGTTGTAGCTCTAATTATGTAACCAATTTGCTGCAGTTAAGTCTTGAAAAGAACATCCATGGTCCAGTCAGGGGTTCATTTGTGTTGATAAGGTCTTCAGTCAGTGCAGACAGTGTTAGTTGAAAGTCAATAGAATCTGGGTGCCTAAAACTGACATGGCTTTGAAAAATTCAATGATAATAATTGACTGACTGGAAAAATAGGCACAGATAACGGTGACCGCTGAAGGCTAATGTAGGGAAATCCAAATCTCTGTGTGTGTTTTCTTTACTTCAGTGCTGTTCTGAGATCAGAAGGATTTCATTAAAAGACCCAAGCTACTTAAGATCTAGCCTCTACACATATGCATCAATCAATTTTAAGGGAGAAGAGACCTTTCTGATGACCTGCATTGCATAGGCAGCAGAAATGCACCCTTCACTTTTTATTCAACAGTAACTTAGTACCAAATTAATAACTTCTAGGAAAACGTCTTCTTCAAAGGACTCCTAAATATGGGAAGTTCATTGCTAAATTGCCCCAGTTTTTAATTAATCTATTATTAAAAGTTAGCAACTTACTTTTCATTGATTGTTAATTACTTCAGCCTCCAGACTTTGGATTTTCTTCTGTCTTTAATGATATAGCATTAAAAAAGGCACGTGCGTTTCTGGTATTGTCTTGTGCCAGTGCTCTTACATGAAGCTCAAATTGCTTCTCTATATCCTCTTTCACTAAATAAATTTAGACCAGATTTCTTTTCAGATTCTCATTAGAAGAATATTTTTCAGGTCCAGGGGGAGAATTTTGGACAGAGGAGAGTGGTTGCCAGGTGTTGATACTTCTTAGGATCAATATTGTAGCCAGTCTGTTACCTTCATGTATTAGTTATGAACTTTTAGGAAATCACTGATCTTCTACAGTGTGGTCCCCCAGTTCACATGTGCAGTTCTCACTTTCCAGTTCCAGATAGATAAATAACCTTCCAATAAGGTTATTTACTTATTCCAAGTAAATAACATTTGCTGTAGCATGATAGAATAGAGGTTGTTTGAACACAGCGGACATCCAGCATTATTGACTCTGTACCGACGGCTGAATATTATTATTAATCAGGCTTCAGATCTTTATATTATTAGCAAAGCTTTTTGCTGTGATATTTTCTCCCAGTTCATTGACAAATCTATCCATAAAGAATGAGTTAAAAGTACTGTAAACCATTTGTGATATCCCACTTAGTGTGCTAGACATTTATGTGTGTTTCTGTATCTGTGAGTACTTCCTAAATATCCATTATTTTGCTGTTGATGTTTTACCTTAGATGTACATAATCAAGTGCTTTGTTAAAGTACTGAGCAATGTGTGATGGGCTTGTTGTCTTGTGAAAAAAAAAAAAAAGACAATGGTGAAGTTTGGTTTGCTACCAGTTAAGAGACACTCTTATTTAATTCAAGCGGTTGAATCACGGTAAATTTTCCAATGCTACCAGTGAAAGGCTTTTGGAACGTCCTTGGGACATCTTTAGGAGTACAGAAAAGGAATAAAAGATTTCAGAAACAAGTGTGATTGCTTTCACTGTTTCTGCTTGTTGAAAGCTAACACTGCAACTGAGAAAAACACTCTTGCATCTTTACAGCTTTCCAGTGTGCTTCAGAAATTCTTCCCTGGGACAGCCAAGTAAATAACTAAATATACTCTAGCCTTTTACATTGCAATAGTTTTTCTCATGTAGGCTTCATAGAAAACTCTTCTACTGAGAGAAAGAATTCTGACCCTTCAGATTGACAGAGCTGTAATTCACATTTTAAAATCCAGAGCTTCTTCATTATTGCCTTAGAGATGATGTGGGGCACAAACCAGGTAAGGATGAGAAATTTCTTACCTTCAAAAAATAAAATTTAGGGCAAAAGTAAAGGCAAGTGCAAAGGTAAGGCAAGCAGAAAAGGAAAGAAAAGAAGAGAAAAGAGGAAGGAAGAAGAAAAGGAAGAAGAAGAAAGGGAAGGGAAAAAAGAAGCAGGAAACATGAGAGATTTGTAGTACAGTTTATTGGTGAAGAGTCTGGCAACTTTGCCTGCGGGTTTATAATCTGAATCTGAAATCTACTTTTCTAGCAGTAAGAATAAAAAAAAAAAAAAGAAAAAAGAAAAAAAAAAGATTAAATATTTAAATATTTCCATGTTAGGCTAGAAAATTATCTAATAATACACAGAAAGTTGAGTTGCACTTGTTTAAACATATTTGATATGGGATCAGAACAACCAAGAAAAAAAGTAAGAGTGTAAATTGCTCTCTGAATAAAATATAGACACCAACATTTAGGAAAGTGAGTCATGCAATCCCTCACTGCAGCTTTTGGGGTGGTCCCACTGGGAGTTTCTTCCTCAGACTGATGGGATTCAGAAAAAAGACATCCTTATGCTATTTTTTTCCTATGCTCATTCGAACAACCCTGAATTCAGCTGAGATTGTGGAGGTGGTGTTTCACTGTGCCTTGTTATAATAATAGACTAATTGATCATGCCGGGAAGTGGGAATCTTAGGATGCAAATGTTTGGTTCTAGATTATTTCTGACATTTACTGAGAAAATGTCTAAATACACTCGAGACTATAAAAGCAGGTTTTGTCAGTTTACCCTTACATTTCTCCAATTTTTGTTTCTTGCCAAAAATGTCCTTTCTCCTACTAGACAGACAGTGTGCCTTTTCCTCAGTATTTGCCACAATGGCACAACTGTCCTGAACTTGTATATATTGTCAGTGTATTCATCCAGCTTTATGTGGAACCACATGGATTAACATTTAGAACAGAGTGAAGATCTTTTCAGCTCTCCCCTGATGGCTTCCCTGATTTTGAAGCTGCTGTAAAGTCTATTGCTGTGACATATTCTTAGATATTTTAAGTTATTTACTGGTACAGAATAGTTATCCATGTCATGTCATCTCAAGTTACAAAACCAAGTGCGATCTTTTCCACCAGATCTTCAGGATACAGTCTCTGATGGATGTTAAGTGCTAAACCACAAAGAGCATAGGAAATGCTGAATGTGAAATGTGAATTCTCACTATTTCTTTATGGGAAATTATTTTCTCCCCATAGAAACCCTGCCATGCAAAACAGTGAATAACAAGATCCACATTACAGTCTGCATAATAAAGCACAGATTGCCTGTGCCACTGGCAAATTGCAATGGTGAGCAAGCAGCACAAGAGGACAAAACTTTTGGAGTCATTAACAGAAAATCATGGAATCATAAAATCGCAGAATCATAGGAGTTTTAAGGGACCCCTGAAGATCATCAATTCCAACCCCCCCAGCCAAAACAGGATCACCTAGGGAAGGACACACAGAAACATATCCAGGTCTTGCAAGTCTCTGGAGAAGGAGACTCCACAACTTCTCTGGGCAGCCTGTGCCAGTGTTCCATCACCTTCGTAGTAAAAAGATTTTCCTCACACTGAGGTGGAACTTCCAGTGTTCCAGTTTATGTCCATTGTCCCTTGTCCTATCACAGCATACCACTGAAAAGAGACTAGACCCTTCTTCTTAACACCCACCCTTCAGATATATCTAAATATTAATAAGATCCCCTCTCAGTCTTCTCTTCTGCAGACTTAACAACCCCACATCTCTCAGCATTTTACAAAAAATAATGCTGATTACTTCCTTTTCATTGATTTTCTTCTTGATGAGTACTGGTAACTCCAGAAAATATCTACTAGCTGGCTGTCATGATCCTGTTGTGTTTCACCTGAAGCTTTTCCTGATACCTTTACAGTCTGTGTTGTGTTGGTTGCTAATATTGCTCCAGAGCACAGTTTCTATCCCGGTATTTTTCTCACTGTTGAAAAAAGTTACCTGCTATGGCATTACTCTTGAGGACCAATAATATATTTGCTGAGGATGACCCATCATTGGAAGTAGTCACATTCAGGTTGGACCTGATCTAGTGAAAGATGTCCTTGCCAATGGCAGGGGTTGGACTAGATTATAATTAAAGGTCCCTTCTAACCCATCCCATTCAGTGGTTCCATGATCCCTTGGTATGCATATAAAAGAAAATATATGTATGTGTGTATATATATATATTACCTACTTTTACTGTAGGTAAAGTTCAAATAATTCTCGCTTTGTTCCAAAAGAAAAAAGTTCAGTTTCTGCTTATTGGGTGTGGTCTTACCAGGATGCACTTGTCCCACTCCTTTTGCCAGTGTAGAATATGGGGTGTTTTGTCCTGGTCTGTATGGTATGGATCTGCTCCTAAGTACACCTCAAATATATCTCTCCCCACTTTATTATGCTACTTAAGGTTTTTGTGAAGTTTTGTGATACCAATAGTGGATGGTTCTGATCTTGTACCAGACTCTGGACAGCACTGAGCTGAAAATTTAGATATAACAAACTACAAACTGTATTTTATGTGCTTTTTTGCAAAGTAGAAGTTGAACAATATCCCTCCTGAAAACATACTTCATTTGTAACACTATATCTGTGATGAATTTTCGAGAATTACAGTGGAGCTGGAAAGTGATGGCTGTTACCAGTCCATAAACAGATCTAAAACCTAGAAATATTGACAGTACCCATGTTGCTTTCAACTACTGCATTTTGGCAGCAGATCAGATTATGTATGTGAGCCACCCAAATTGCACAGTTTCCCAGGTGGGCATTAGCAGAACCATCTGGCAATTAGAAGTCTCTGGAGCAGTCAATCCAACTTTGAGCTGGATTAATTCTGAAGTTTCAAACACTGCCATGGTTTTTCATAGTCAGAGAGGTTTTTGGCCCTTGTGAATCAGACAGATTGAGGATAAAAGGAGTTATTCTATCATCTTCAGCCTTGTTCAGCTTTCCATGAGGTCAGTCTAAATCACCTCTCACAGAGCACATATATTGAGAAAGTGTATATGAGTGGCTCAAATCCAGCCAATTTTTGGGATGAATAAATTGGATGAGCATGCAGAGAAGATCTGTAACAATCTTGGAGCTTTACATGGTGTTGCAGACTGTGGGTAATTTTGGACAAATAGTACCCAGTGTTGCTAATTCACAGAAACAGTTTAGCTTTTGCTGTATTTCAGCAGTGACAAAAGCTCCCACAGACTCGCCATAGGCCCACTTGGTAACAACCAACAAAATCTGCATCTTCCAGATACATTGTATCATTAGATGAAGTGGACAAAAACAAAACAAGTATGTTTATGACTTAGCCTGAGGAGATAATTAACTTTTGAGTGCTGAGATCCTTGATTGCATTCCTAGCATGATCTTAATTGGAAGTCTGAACTTGTAAAAGGTTGTAGTGTTTGGAGGATGTCTGAAATGGTTCACTGAGAAATTGTTTGTTCATAAATTTGAAAGGTAATCCAGACAAATACCTTTTCCTTTGCCCTGTTGTAATTGTTGTGGTTGGTGCTGATGATAAAAATAATCTATTACAAAAGCAGCAAAGGCACCAGACTATGCAAAGTGAACATGTATCAAATTGTATTAAGCCACTTTAGGGAATTTTAAAAGAAATAATAAGATTTAGAGAAAGGGTTGAATACATACCAGATGATAATACTTTGCAATACATATCACTACTTTAGATGTCATATGGCACTTTTCTCTGCAGAAACTATTGACCCTTTTTGTGTCATCTTCAAGAATTCTCATGATCTAAGTATTTTGCATACTATGTTACGTTGTGGATGCAGTAGAACAGGCTGGTAGTGATAAGATGAAAAAGCAGTTCTGTTCTACTGATTTATCCTGCTGTTAGATGTCACAGGATACCAACAGTAAAGATATTATGACACAGTGCTTCAGTCACAGAAGGTCTAATGCTGAAATACAGTCTGGGATGGCCTGGGATGACCCAGCACTTCTTCCCATACATATGCTAGACTGAATATTACCAGACTGAATATTACTGGATACCAGTTGCAGGCCTCCCAGATCTTTGTGTGATCTAAGAACACAACAAAGTTCATCCTTCAATCTGTCCAAGGATGAATCCATAAAGTATAAGAAATCACACACATCTCACTTAAATTTAGCCATTCAAAGGTGGCGAATGGGAGAAGGCAGTCCAAGTGTTGACAGATAGACTGCAGGTTATTTAACGTCTAATTTAAATGAGACAGAGGATATCTTCTTGTAGTCTTTCAGTACTTAAAGGAATCTTGTGGGAGAGATAGGACAGACTTTTTAGTAGGGCCTGTAGCAACACAAGGAGGAGTAATGGTTTTAAACTAAAAGAAGGTAGATTCAGACTAGATACAAGGAAAAAAATCTTGTATTATAAGGGTGGTGAAACACTGGAAAAAGTTGCCCAGAGTGGTGATAGACGCCCCATCCTTGGAAACATTCAAGTTCAAGTTGGATGTACCTGAACAACCTGATTTCTTTGAAGATGTTCCAGTCCCTTGTAGGGGTGTTGGACAGTATTACCTTTAAAGGTCCCTTCCAACATGGGTCATTCTGTGATTCTAAATGCATAAACAGAATATAAATAAATACATATCTAAAGGTGTTTTTTAATATATGCAGAGACCTCATGACCAGCTTAGACTAGAAAACTGACTTTGAGGTGTCTAAAAAGTTTTGGTGAAAATAATATAAAATAATGTGACAAAGTTATTTGACTGTTCTTCTTAGAGGAAGACAGGCAGCAGAAACATGAGCAAGTAACTCATTACCTGTTCCCAGGTAACTGGGTCATCAAGCCCAACACTTGACACAGCAGCCGGCTGTAAGATTGTCTGCTTGCATTACCTTGCAGAAATCATACAGAAAAAGAAAATTTAACACTGAATTTTCAGGTGAAACAAATTAGCACTGTTGACAGACAACTAGCTGAAAGGATAGAAGCTATTGGAGCAGAAAATAAAATCTGGAGCTCTCAAGAGAACAAAGACACTGAGTGTTAGCAAAGCAATGTATGGTTTTGACAAAGTCTTCAAAAAGGAAAAAAATTGTGTGTCTCTTTGGATGACCAAGTACTTACTGTCACAAGGATGTGACATTGTTTGGAAAATCTCTTGAAGTCATTTATAATAACAGAAATGGTTTCACATTTCAACAGCCTCAAAGAACCAAGCCACTAAAGCTTCTTGATGGGGTCCTTCATCATCCTCTTCACAAAGGAGGTATAGTACAAGAAAAATCACTTCTTCCCAAATCCTCTCAAAAGACATGCTGGAGTGTGTCCATAGAAGGGTCATGAGGATGATCAGAGGGCTGGAAGTCCTCTCCTGTGAAGACAGACTGAGAGAGCTGGGTTTATTCAGTCTAGAGAAGAGAAGACTCCAAGGAGACCTTGTTGTGGTCTTCCAGTATCTTAAAGGGGCCTGCAAGAAAACTTTAGGATGTCAGGTAGTGGCAGGACTCGGCAGAATGGATGAGAGTGGAGTAGAGGGGGAGAAATCACCTCCCTCGACCTGCTGGCCATGCTTCTCTTGATGCAGCCCAGGATACAATTGGCTTCTGTACATCCAAAGTTTGGGTTTGGTTCCTAATAGTTTAAAGCTGTGCAGTTCTCTTGAATTTTGAATTACACAAGCTGAGGATTTGGCTCATCATTTCCACAGTTATTTACCTTTGCTATTTATTTGTCCAGATCGTCTTTCTTTGTTAAATACAAGTGCACAGACTAGAATTTAAATTAAATAGCTTAGTTTCCAATTATGATTTTGGTGTTTATTAAAATCATGTTTTGCTGCTGTGGATAGCATTTATGGCATGTTCTTTAAGGAAGTTGAAAATAGCTCCCTGGTTCTGGGGATATAAGGAGTAGTTTTTACCTATGCTGTCAGCTTGGCTTGTTGTATTTTTTAAACACAGCAAGGAAAAAAACAAAAAATAGAAAAGGGGAAGTTTGGCCTCTATCTCTCTTGTACGTTTTTGTAATTGAACATGAAATAAAAGCAAGTTAAATTGGCAGATAACATTGTGTTCTGGTGGTGCAACATGTCAGAGACTGTGTTTTGCCTGCACACATTTTGTGTCCTTTTATTTTTCACTCATAACAACAAAAGTGAACTATTAAAAATCAAATATTGAAATGAATGGAACTAAACAAAAGCACGCTGAAGGCGACAGGCAGGTTTTAACATTCTGTAAATTTATCCCTCTTGTGTCTCTCTCTGATGGTTGACATGGCAAAAGAATCCGTACAGTTCTTCTGAATTCTGATCCCTTTGCTAATAACAGCAAGAATGCTGCTAGATTCTGCCCTTGAATCCCTCTAGACACAATTGCTTGTTTACCCATTTGATATTCCCAAGGCACTGCTCAGCATCAAAGATTTAAAAAAGGAAATGAGCAAGCTTCTATGACATCAACAGATTATATGGCTACATTATTATTAATTATTAGTATCAGTATTAGTTTATTGTTCATGATTTGTGCCATGGGAAACAAATCAAGGATCAGAGCTCTCACCTGCGATGTGAAAGACTTCCTCAGTGGTACATAGCACCATGTAAATTAATGGAACTGAGTTAAGGTCCTATATTTATGACAGGCTCCAAATAGTGGGGTAAGGTGTGTACAAGTAAATGGAAAACTGAGCATGTTTCTATAGCCATCAATATAGTCTTTGTTCAACAGCCTCCCTTGACTCTATCAGTCCAATACATTGCAGAGACTTACAGAGGAGTAATGAAGTCAGGACTCAAGAGATTTCAGTTGTGCTGGTAATATTGTTTAAAGGTTTTGTCAGTTTTGTCTCTGTGGGGAAAAGATGTTTCGTGAAAGCACTAAACTGAAGCTCAAAAGCTTTGCACTTCATCCCTGGTTCATTGTGAACTTCATCTTTGATCTTGGGGAATAACCTGTTTTCCTCACGTGAAAATAAGAAGGGTGATAATGAACCTTTGGCTTCTCTATAGTTTTAAGTAGCATGAACACTTCAGGCCATGGCATCTCTGCATCAGTGTACAACCAGAAGGGATATGAATTAACTGCAATCTTAATTCACTGCTCTAACACAAACCATCAACAGGAAAAAAAATCAGAATAATGGAGTGCAGTTAAAGGAGGTTTTTTTTGAACCTTATGTTATACTCATTCTGTCCTTAAAAAGCAAAGTTTTGCTTCTGTGTCTGGAGATCCTTTGTAAAAGTAGAAATGAAATCATGGCCATAGGTGAAGGGGTTTCTGCAATATGAGGTAAGCTGATGTTTTCAGGATTCTAAGAAATCAGTTAGTTTCTGGTTTTATTAAGTGATAATGTTTACAAGAGGAATAATGTGTGCCTTTGAAAGCTTATGTTAGAGCCTCATAAGTTTTTATACAGTGAAAATTGGATTTTACTGTTTTATAGTGGTTTGGCTGTGGTACTATATAGACATGTTCTGAACTGGTTTAGACAGATCTTTCCTTTCCTTCCAGCTATTTCTAAACATCTTCAATGATGAAGATTTCTCAGACTCCCTGAGTAACTTACTGTAGAGCTGAACTAGATTTTGAGATTGGTATTTTTTCTTGTAATTAGCAGTTAATATAATTTTTGTTCTTCATGTGAAGGAGAAAGTTCTAGAAGGTAAAAAGGTCATCAGAAAAATGTCAGTCAGATGAGCTTCCAGGATACCTTTGTTATTATTTTTTCTTATCCTGGTAAAATTTCAGAAGAATAATAGAACTGGCAAGTGAGGAAGAGTTGCAAGAAGGAATTGAAAGGATGGCACCTTGTAATTTGAAGTAGGATCCATGTATTATATAAGATAAAAACAAAATTTGGACATGACTATATTTTGGGATTCTATTAGCATCACAAAATATCCTTGTTTTTTGCTTTTATGGCTTATCTTGATGTCAGTAGAGCCCTGGGGTATATCTGTAGCCTTGAAATTCACAAACATCTTCTCTTTAAAGCATTTAGTTTTAAGAGGCAGATTTGTAAGTGGCAAAAAAAAAAATATTTCCATTGTGAAATATCAATTATTTGTAAGTGCTTGGATTAATTTATTGGATTTTATGGGTAAAAGAAATGGAAATTGTTTCTTACATTAAAAATTGATATTTGACATCCAGCTGTGTCTAGCTGAGCAATAAATCAGCTCCTTACAATTACTTATTTGTCAGCCAGCATGTTAGTTCAAAAAGCTAGGGAGCTTGCCTGTGCAACTTGCTCTACTTGAAAGGCAGAGAGAGTTCAGGTCAAATCAATTTAAGCCACAGTAATTAAGAACAAGATTGAAGATCCTTCCCCACCTACGTAGTAAGCATCTGGAGTTGCTTTTTAGAAGGGA
Organism: Florisuga fusca; assembly: GCA_038090715.1. Classification (NCBI taxonomy): domain Eukaryota; kingdom Metazoa; phylum Chordata; class Aves; order Apodiformes; family Trochilidae; genus Florisuga; species Florisuga fusca. The sequence goes on from JAAWXA010000011.1 coordinate 18,983,367, forward strand.
TCAACTTCTCAGCAGCAGCAGAAAATATGCAGGCAGACAACACTACTTAGGAAGAGCTTTTTAAAATTTTTGGGAGGGTTATATATGAATGAAATACTCAGACATACCTCTGAATAAGCCTAAGTGCTTCATATGTACTAAGCAGGAAAACATTTTATCTTTTCAGCATACCTATTTACAGTTGAATATCACATGACCTTTAGAAGATGTATTTGCAGAGTCTCTCCCTGTGTGAGCAAATTAAACAAGGCCAGGGCAAGGCAGTGTCCCATGCTCACCAAAAGAAATGAGCTGTTAATGTAGTACCTTGAATCTAACTTTGTGAATCTCTATTCTGGCAGGCAAGAAAGTTTATCTGTGATGAGTACATTCTGCATCTTCAAAACCCAGGAAACAGAAATTGGACATAAACTCTTTTTACTAGTGTAGATGTAGTCATAACATTTGAGTTGATACCAGTAAAATGAAAACTTAATGGAAAACCAGTATTTTTATCACATGAGTGAGAAAGGAGGCACAAAGGTACAATGAAACTGGAAAAAAAAGTGAGCCAGTATTAGCTGTTGATGTAAGTTTCCTTCAAGCATTTTTTTAGGGTGTTTTGATTTGACAAGAAAACATAATTTAAAAAAAAAATTTTGATAAGAAATAAGTTTTGGAAACTTTTGCTTGGCCATCAAGATGAGGAATTAACTGTAGCCACAGCTGTAGTTGTACAGTGTTCCTAGTGAAGATCTCTGTCATGACAGCGGAACAAAATTAAGTCAATCAGACACCCAAAAAATATAATTAGCTTCACACCTCTCACACATGCAATATAAAATCCAATTAGAGGTAAATTAAATAACTCTGGAAATAAGGTCACTTGAACTTCCACTACAGAGGAATATCAGGCCTTTTGAAATCACAGGAGGTGAAGACAAAACTGACTTCTGGCTTACCAGACATCCTTATGTATTAGCATCACTGCCTTTCTTCTGCTGGTGAAGTGCATGGAGTATGTAGGGCTAGGAAGTGAGTGAAACATAGTGGCATGATATTGAAAGCAAAGAGTGCATTGCAAAGAGTGTTTCTCTGCAGCATTGCAATGCTATAAAAGCTCCCATGTAAACTGACCCTATATTCTGTGCCCTGTGCATAAGAAACATGCTTCTTATTGTAAATTATGCTAAGGAACATGGAAAATAAGGAGGTGATTAGTGACAACAAACATGAGTTAATTAAAGGCAGATGATGCCTGATAGATTTGGTGGGTTTCTGTGACAGGATTAGAGTGTTGGTGATATGATTTATTCTGGATGCATTTCTGAGTGGCCTGCCCTAGGTCTGGTCCTTCTCTGGCAGGGGGGTTGCACTGAATGGTCTCTGGACGTCCCTTCCTACCCCTGACATTCTGTGATTCTATCTACCTGAACTTACACAAAACATTTAACACTGTCCAGCACAATATCCTTCTCTAAATTGCAGAGATGTGGAGCTGGTGGATGGACCACGCGGTAGATAAGGAAGTTGCCGGATGGTCACACTCAAAGACTTGCAGTCAACGGCTCTTTGTCCAGGTGGAGGCCAGTGATGAATGTCACTCCTCAGGAGTCAGTAGGAGCTGTTTAACATCTTTGTTGGAGACATGGACATTGGAAATGAGTGTCTCCTCAGCAAGTTTGCTGACCACACCAAGCTGTGGGGTTTGATTGACACACTGGAGGAAAAGGATGTGATCCAGAGGGACCTTGGCAGGCTTGAAAGGTTGACCCATGCCAATCTGATGAAGTTCAATAAGGCCAAGTGCAAGATTAGGTGGATAATGGATATTCTGAAGGAAAGGGCTTGGGGGTGTTGGCTGGTGAGGTCAACATGAGCCGGCAATGAGCACTTGTAGCCCAGAAAGCCAACTGTGTCCTAGGCTGCATCAAAAGAAACATGGCCAGCAGGTAAAGGGAGGTGATTTTCCTCCTCTACTCACTCCACTTGCAGTACTGTGTCCAGTTCTGGACCCCCCAACTCAAGAAGGTCATAGAGCTGTTGGAGAGAGTCCAGAGGAGGGCTGCAAAGATGATTTGAGGGCTGAAGCACCTCTCCTGTGAAGACAGGCTGAGTTGGGGTTTTTTAGTCTGGAGAAGAGAAGGCTTCAGGGAGATAGTTACAGTGGCCTTCCAGGAAGAAGTGGCTACAGAAAAGCTGGGGAGAGACTTTTTATAAGGGCAAGTAATGGTAGGCAGACTGGTTTCAGACAGAAAGATGGTAGATTTAAATTGGATATTATGAAGGAATTCTTTAGTGTGAGGTTGGTGAGACACTGCCACAAGTTGCCCAGAGAAGTTGCGGATGCTCCACCCCTGGAATTGTTCAAGGCCAGACTGGATGGGGTTTGGAGAAACCTGGTCTAGTGGAAAGTGTCCCCGCCCATGGCAGGAGAGTTGGAACTAGATGGTTTTTAAGAACTAATAACTAAGTCTAAGAACCAAACCTAAGAATTAGATGGTCCCTTCCAATCTAAACTCTTCTACAATTCTATGCCTCAATATGCATTCCTCTTATACAGACACTTGTTTAACAGAATAAGATTTCTCTTACTAAACCCAGCAGTAATATTTGGCATGTAATCAGGTTTTTCTGGTTGTATCAAGTCCCATGTATTTCTGATATTCAGTTACCGGCATAATTTTTTCTTGTATTTATGTGTATTCAGACAGTCATTTATCGAGCCTGGAGTAATGATAAAAAAGCTGTCTGGTGAAACCTGATCATTCTATCACTCACCTGTAAAACACAACTAACTTTAATGCATTTGGATGATTATTTATGAACTAATTAGAGATTGTGTGAATGATTTGTGAAGTTGTGGATAAATAGGAGAAACACGGCAGTTACAATAAATTGTCAGTGATATCTCAAGGTCCAGCAAAGCTGCACTGTTCAAATGATAGTAAGCAAAAAAAGGCGGCTGATCAAATTACAAACTGTATATTGAGTTACAAAAGGAGAGTACAAAAGTAAACATGGGACAGAGTCTAGATTTATTTGCTGCAAATACAGCAGCAATCACGGCATGATGTGGAGAAGTCCAGCACAAGGAATTAGGATTCATAAATAATAATCATCCTCTCCAAACCTGTGTCAGTTTCATTACAAATGACAAAGCAATAAGAAGACTATTTCCGAACATATGGCTGCAGACCTAAAGGTTTGATTATGAAAGCAATAAAGAGGCATAGGTCTTTGGGAGCTCCTCATCAATTTACAGAATAACATTCCACAATGAATTTGTTTGTGAGACTGAAGACAAATAATTGAATCAAAGCAAACTTCATCAGATGCAAGGAGTGTATGCGGTGGGATCACAGCAAGCATAAACAACTGGAGCAAGGCAGCAGCCACCACTGCATCATTCATGCTGCTGTGAGCAGAAAACAATCTCCCTTGTCCATGTCTCAGAAGGTTATGCCACATGCACTTTGGCACGTGGGCATCATAAGCAGCCATAGCATAGAGAGAAAGGGGTCATCTCTGCAGTGGAAATGGTAAAGGGCATCATCCCACTGACTTAAGCAGAGATCTCATGATTTTCACCAATATGGCTATAATGAAGTTCTAGTTTATTGCCAATATATACCCAATTAAATGGATTCAAGAAGATATTAAGTTATGAATGTTGTGTGTTTGAACTATAAGTGAACTATAATGAGCTCTTATTTAATCCCTAGAAGTTTATTCATGTTTTTGGATCTTGATGAGAATAAAACCACACAGGCATAAAAGCAGAAAAGGGCTCTTTTCTTCTTGATACAATTTACACCTTTCATTGGCATTTTAGTGCAGCATTCTCTCCTGCATACATAATATGACCATGCATGTCACATGTCACTCTTTTAAAGTTTGTCGTCTGTTGTATCACCTCAAACTTTCAGTTTCCCTGCTGCTGCCTCCCAACCATGCAGATAACTCAATTTTTCTTACAACAGATGGAAAAATTTCCAACACTCTTCCTGTGGTCATACTATTCCCATCGTCAGTAGTGACTGAATACAGTTTTTCAGGCTGGGGCTGATCAGCACTGACTTTGTCAGCACTTTTGTATTCTTCAATAATAAAACCAAGCATAACATTTAACTCTTTTTATGACCATAATGTTGGAGGCTTCCTTTTCTCTTTGTCCCAAATACCATTTTTGTTACTGAATGGAACAATTGAGCCATTTCTTCCTATATCTTTCAGACTTTCTCCTTGGCTCAAGAATAATTATTTCACAGTGAAATACTGATGTCTCTGACAGGCCCAATCAACCAAACTATCTGAATTTTGCTGGATCTGAACACTTTTTCTTCATTATGTTCCTCTACCTCCAAGGGAGTAAGGGTGGCTCTAGGCACTGTTATTTTTGTGCACTTTTTGCTGCAACACACACAACACTGAATGGTTCTTTCAGAGATTCCAAATATCCTCTTTTTCTTTTTTAATTTGCAGGTAAGCTTTCCATTCCTTAATGATTTTGACTGAAATGGTCCACATTTCATCTCTATATCAGATTTTTCTTTCAAATTAGAATGAAATGGCAGAGTCAATTTTTAGAAATTCTTTCATATACTTTATTAAATCTTTTCTTTTTAATTCATCATTTGGGTGTTGCAGAAGGTATATCTAATTAACTAAGCTGTGGGAAATTAGAGGTCTGCTGGGATTTTTCCACATATCTTTAGGTATGATTGCCTTACAAATGTTGGGAATACCAGTGTTGGAAAATAGTACTGCTCTAGTGGCTTCTTCATGTTTTGACTCTTCTTTCAATACCAAACATGCTTTCTGCTACACAGCAGACCTGAACAAGAGACATCCAAGAACAAAACAGGCTGGTGCTTTCTGTGCCCTCTTTAAGTCTCCTTTTGCCTAGGGCTGTGAGTCAGGAAAAGTTTAAGCTTTCTTGACATGTATTAAGAGCCTGACTTCCAGGTCAACTAATGCTTCCTTCAGTCCTCTCTCACAAGTAGTTGATAATGTGGTCTAATACTTGAGGTTTTTTTGAATAAGGTGAGTGGGTTTAAAACAAAGCTTAAAAATATGGCAAATTGAAATTCATGATTTTTGGAACCAGTAAAATTTCCCAAGAGGATACAGAAGTCTAAAGGAAAATAAAGCTGGAAGCTGGAGGCAAGAACAGCAGTTTTTGAGTATTTAGAGCATGAAAGAAGTTAGTTTTATTTAAAGTCAGCTAGAGAAAACAGTTTCTAAAGGGAAGTTAGCAGTGGGAACTAAGAGATATCTGTGGTAGCCAGGAAAGATGCCTGAAGGCCATAGCTGGATAGGACAGCTGCCTAAGTAATTATAGCTCATCTCAATAGAAGCCTCACATTAAGAAGCAAAGGAAGAAAAGGTACTGACAGTGGCAAGCAGACAGAAAGACCTGGAGGACAAAAGGGCTCTGTAATTCACTGACAAACTGAACATGCTTTGCTTTAATATTCCTAGCTTGGTGTAGACAGGCTCAAAATCCTGTATTAAGGTGACAGAGGGGACCTGAGGGAACTGGTCAGGCTGAAGCACTCACAAGCTATAAGGCAAAGTGTACTAAGTGTGGATATTTCTCATTCCTGATTCCTCCTGTAAAACACTTGGTATTAGGGGCTAGATATTACCTGCATATTAGAATCATCTTTGACTCTAGATACTAGATAAGTATTTGAAAGTATTTTAAAGTAGTATATTTAATGATGAGAGATACCACTTGGGAGTCTAAGTGAGATTTCAAACTTCCTGAACTAATTGGATTGCTATTATTTGAGATAATCTTATTGGGATGCTTGGAAATGAGTTTTATCCTTCATTAAAAGGATAAAAGTCTGTGTCTTTAAAGGGCAAAACTAATGTATGCACAGAGGGCAAAAAATAATGTAATTTAAAATTCTCTATGGGCTCCTGACAGTTGTAACTTATATTGGGGTAGGTACTAGGAAAAGACAGGCAAATGTGATAGTGGAGAAAGAAGAATGGAGATTAAAAAAAAAGTGATTTGAAAGCTCTTCTCATAGTACTGTATGAAGAATAATATATGAGACCTGTGTAATGAAAATGAAAACATGTCATTTTATTTCAAATAATTAGACTGTGATCCTGGAAATTGTTTCCTGTGGCTGAAGAATCTGGTTAGAGTTTTCCTGCATGCCCTTTGGCTTCATTCCAGAATCCTTTCCTGCTGCCTAGCTGGACCCTGTGCATGCTTCTGGGTTCATGATCATGCTCAGAAAAGGAGGAAAGAGATTGGTTTACCACAGATGGATATTCAAGCCCAGAGAAGGAAAGAAGGGCTAGGTTCAACTAGAAACCCCATATACTGCCCAGTGCAAAATTGTTGCTGGGAGACATGGCAGATTCCAGTAGAAAATGGCAGCTCTGATCTGCTGTCTTCCTTTCCTAATCCTTTCACATTAGAAAATTCACTTTGCCTTGATGACTGCAGGGAAGAAGTTGAGGTAAATGCAGGATCCATACAGGAGGTCTAAATTCAAGTGTTTGTAAAAATAATTCTCTCTAAGCAAAGAGCTGCTTTCTGTGACTTTTTGGGTGTTATTGTCCTGCATAGTAAAATTTGTCAATCTGCTTATTAGAATTTTAAAGTGCTTTCCAAGCATCTTCAGCAGAAGCAAATTGGATACCATAACCCTGAGTAACCAAAGACTGATCTTTGGTTGATCTTTGGTTTGACTTGATTCTTATCAAAGAAAAAAAAGGTCTGGGGCCACATGATCTACCTTCACCATCTGAACAAAGCAGCTCAGCTCACAAAAACCCAGTGCAAACAAGGTGCACGCAGAGAACTGCTTTCTGAATAACTGAATGGCAAATACAGGAAATTTTGAGTCAACCTGTGGGAAATGCCTGAAAAAGAAAAAGTGGCTACTTTTATTAACCAAAGTATTTGCTGACATGCCTCGCTTGTGTCCTCTTTCTGTCAGAGGCCACATTCAGCTGTGTCTGAACTACTGCCACGAGTGAACACTGTGGGCCTCTGTGTCTGCTAAAGATCCATGGGGTATAATTTGCTTATTCAGCTGGATGTAGTTGTGTCTTAGATAATATATAGACAACTGGTCATGGCAAGTGATGAATATAAGCAAGAAGAATTTCAGTCTGCAAGTTCAATATAATTAATGAACTGTTACTAGCACATTTTAAGAGAAACCGGTTCCTGCATTTACAATGTGCTGTAATGATTTACTTAGAAGTCTCCCTTTAGACTCAGTATACAAGTTACAAATGATGCAAAATGTTGCTGATCAGAGATATTGACAATCGCTCATTGGTATTGACATATACAAGAGTCTCTACTCATTGCCAGCACAATTATGAACTGACTTTAAAGACTTGCTTTTGGCCAAAGGCTAAAAAACCTTATTTTTCATCTTATTTCAAAGTTTCTGCTATCTTGCTCTTCAGTTGTTTCCTCCAACAGACCAAAATAACATGAAAACCTGTAATAATATTAAAAGTTACTGAAAAGTTTTATGTGTCCTTTTGCTTTCTCTTCTATCTGTCTATTCAAGACTATTATTCACCCTGAACAGATGGTGAAGACTTCTAAGAGATATTTCCAGTATTACACCAGTAAAACATCCTTCTTTTCAATGGGATATTTGGAAATAGGCTCAGGTTTAATTTTTTTAAATTAATTTTTGTTCTTCAAAAATGCCCGAGTGATTGAAGGAAAAAAAATCTCACAGGTTCTCTGATGAACGCAGGGGTTCTGACTGAGAGAGCTAGAGTTCTACCATTTTAAATTTTTTTTTTGTTTTTTAACTAGGAATTTCTAAATAGATGAAAATAGCATGGGAGTCAGGAAAACAAACGTAAGAAAGACTCGGTATCTAGAAGATGTTTCTGAAACAAACAAGCAGAAATCGAGTCTCTCACTGGAGAAGATCCACTTAGCTAAGCAAAGATCTAAAAAATTCACTCATAACTACAATGAGTTAGAAAACTACAGAGAAAGCATCTCTGAAATGCAATGATGTTCAATTAGGGGGAGAAAGGTTGGTTTAAAAAATACTAGAGAAATGGCAGACTTACCTCTATGTTCTTGCTTGCACTTCATGGCATGAACTCACAGAATTTTGCTTCTGAAGTCTATATCCTTTCATTTTGCATGAGCATCAAGAGGGCACTCCTGTCAGGTGAGAACCATTATTCTTGACATAGCCTGAAAGCAAAGCCTTTGCTCCTCAAGAGTATGTGAAAAGCAGCTTTTAAATGTCTGCTTTAGAAAGCCTATTTACCACTATAGAACCTTTAATTTTACTCTCTACTCTGTCTGCTCAGTTTTTACAGAAAAAGAAAAAATAAAACAGCTAACAAGTTATTGTAATGCTTATGGACTAGCACTAATAAATAAATCTGTCTTGTGCTCGTGGGTGATTACCCTCCTCCTGCAGAAACAGAAGAACATCTGGTCTCAGGTAGGCAGAGCTGCATTATCCTCACACTGCTGATCCACCTGAGAGCCATGTCTTCTGTAACTAGTGGGCTGGGATGGTGAGTAGGAGAAAGAAGAAAATACAAAAGAGTCTTCTTTTTTTTCACATTCCTCATTGTGGCTGAACCTTTTGACTTTGTTCTTACATATCTATATATTGTTAACTATTCCTGTTCTGTATTCTTCACAGCCATGTTAAAAAAACTATTAGCTGGCCCAAATTATCATGTTTATGATCTTTCATTCAGATTTCCCTGTGTGAACATGACAAATGTGATATCTGACGCTTACCAGTGCCTCTTATGGCTTATATTCTGACCTGTAAAAATAAAGATGAGAAGTTTGCTTTCTGTCTGAAATGTCATCATTTCAAAGTTGTTCACCAACATAACACATCAATCCAGAAGTCTAAGTCCTGTAGTTATGCAGTGAGTTTTAAAACACTGTAAGATTAAAAAAAAAAAAAATATAGTTGCCAAAGGTATGGAGACCAAATGTGTGTTCCTTCATATCCTTTTGAAACATTTGCTGATGTATGAAAATGGAAAGTAAGACTGTCAAATGGTACTGAGTTTCATAAGAAAAAGAATTCTAAATATTGTGGAAAAATAGGAAATATATTTGTATACTGAAAAGTATGGTAGGACATGCTCATATATTTGTTTGAACTGGTTTTATTTTTAAATTTGTAGAATAAAAATAAGGTCTAAAATTCTTCCTTCCCATTATTTTTTCCTCAGAGTGAAAAAAAGAGTTAATTTTTTGAAAGAAAAAATTTTTTTCTTCTGGCAACTGGGCCTGCATGAAAAAAAGACGCCTGCATGAAAAAACCCCTCAATATTTCTTCGAAAATCTGATTTCCATTCCAGTAGATAAGCCATTTTTTGTCATACAAAGGGAAGATCTGACACAAGTTGTGCCATATTAAAACATTTTCTAGCTTGGGCTAAATTCATTAATACAAATTCAATATAGACTGGATGCTGGCAAAGCTGCTGTAATCTGGCATTAGCTGTAGATGTGTCTAGAGGTAAGAGGTTACTAAGAATCAGCTATCATCAGGATTTCAGAAGGTGACAAATGCCAGAATTTACTTCAACTTACATCTTCATATTTATCTTTTCATTTCTTCATTTCCATTTGTCCTTCCCTTCCACTATTATTGTGGCTCTTGTTGCTCTCTGTCCCATACTTTTTTTTTTTAACTTGTGTAGTGGGCAGCCTTGATTTATTATTTGTTTAATATTTGTTTAATTAATATTTGTTTAACATGCTAAACAAAGTAAGTCAGTGAAAAAGACTTTTCTGCATTTAATGGCAATTAGGATAGTGGTAATGGGTATTGAAATGGTGCAGATATGGGAAACAGAGAAATTATTCCTGTTCAATAAAATGGTCTTTATTACAGACAGCTGTGAAAAGTGCAAATTATACTTCTGCATTTTCCTTTGCTTATTTAAGGTCCAACGTGAGACTGGGTATTACATATGTTAGTCTGTCAATCCAACAGAACAATGGTTTGGTTTTATTAAGTTTGACTTTAGTGTCCTTAGTTCTCAGTTTTGTTTATACTCTCTTGCTATTAATATTTTTTTATTTCTTCATTAATGGCATAAGGCACAAGCGCTCAGCACTGGCAGAGGAAGATCTCCCCTGTCCCTGCACATGGTGAGTTGGTATAGATTTATTTTATTATTCTTTTTAAATAAATGTTTTCTCTCCAAGAGAATTGCCCAAACTCCCTTAGCTAAAAATATGATAACTGTTGAGTCTGAGGGGTTGTAAAGGAGAGGAATACAGTTGGCTCATACATATTCTGAAGAATTTTTATGAGAATCACTTTTTACAAAATTTCCCAATTGATTTCTTACATTAATAGTCCTCTGACTCCCACTAATGTTATTTGGACAGAGAAATATTCCGACAGCATATCTTCCCATTTACACTTTGCTTTCAGTACTGGCCTATAAATAGGCCATTATAATGTGGAAAAAAATGAAAAATGTAAAACTTTTACCTCATGTTGCTTAAAAAATGTAGTCTAATAGTTGTCTGACATGTATCTGCTATTATAAGTTAGAATTTTTCTACTGTGCTAAGCATGCAGAGGTGGACTAATTTGATTAATAAATAAGTAAAGATAGTAAACAGATAAGTTTATATCCACAGTGCAGAACTGATTATTATGGAATATTTCAGTGTCTTCAAGGAAAAAACTACGAGCAAGCTCCACAGCAATAAGAGCAAGCCCAGCAGATCCATTACTATGCCATGAGTGGGTTTTAGGTCAGTGAGGTTAAAAAAAACTTGCTCCAGAACAACTCAAATCCAGGTAATCAGCTTAGACAAAGCAGTCAGTATGTGCTAATATAACGCCTAGAAAATAACCCAATGTGGTAATGAAGTCTGGGCCAAAATCTGCCTGCTGGGCTGGTGGAAAGTAGTCCCATTAACTTCAATCATAATGCATATGCAGGAGGCAAATGCATTAGTAGACAACTAATCAGAAGAGCTCCTCCTTGGAGGCAGCAGGTGGCAGATGCCTGGAGGGGCTGCTCTGATTAGGAGCTTGCCCCACTTCTTCCATTCAGTGCATTAGTCTCCAACTGAACCAGAAAAGATTTGAGCCAGGGCCACCTGCTGGGGTAAAGAAGACAAAGAGTCGATAATTGCAAGTTACCCATTGATGAAAAAGTTCCCTTCCACCATTCGTGCATGTGGGGTAAGTCCCAGATGTTGCCTCCATACAATGCACCCATGTTCTGACTTGGAACTTGTAGTGGCTCAATGTGAAGTTTAGCAAATATTAGTTCCTGGTTTATCACCAGGGTAAGGGAAAGATTTTCTAGTATATTACGGCAATCTTTTTCTTGTCATGAATCAAATGAGAATTTATCAGACAAAATACTAAACCTGCTCTAACACCCAAAGCTTTGTTTCTTTGTAGTTAAATACTGGATTCAGTCCCAGGGCCCCCAACATATGAAGGACATAGAGCAAGCCTGTAGGAGAGCTATGAAGTTGATCAGAGTGCTGGAGCACCTTTCCTATGAGGACAGGATGAGAGAGCTGGGGTTGTTCAGCCTTGGGGAAGAGAAGGCTCAGAGGAAATCTTAGAGAGGCCTTCCAGTATCAGAAGGGACTACAGGAAGACTGTGGAGGGACTTGTTACAAGGGCATGTAGATATAGGAAAAGGTGCAATGGTTTCAAACTGTAGGGAAGGATTAGATTTGATACCAGGAAGAAACTCTTTACGGTGAAACACTGGAACAGGTTGCCCAGAGTGGTTGTGGATACCCTCTGTGGAAGAGTTGTGGAAGAGTTCAAGCCCAAGTTGGATGGAGCTTTGAGCAACCTGGTCTAGTGGGGGCCATCTCTGCAGTGGTGTTGAAATGGTCACTCACCATGGCAGTTGCGTTGAAACTAGATGATTCTCAAAGTCCCTTCCAAAACAAGCCATTCTCTCATTCTGTGATTTTTCAGTAACAATGAAGTAATATAGGCCTGCTGCCTTAGGGAAATCTGTATATTTACATCAGTGTCAACAAAGCTCAGTATGGTTTGTGGTACTTGAACTATGTATTAAGACACTCTTAAATGTAATATTTTGCTCATGATTTTGGCATTTAACCTGTTATATTCACTGCTTGGTGGGTAAAAATTCACAAAAGTTTGCTCCCTAAACAATTTTGATGAATGGCAGACTGCAAAAAGTATATACCTTACAAACAACTTTCTAACTCCTAATAGATAAAAGCAATGGTGATGAAATCCTGCTCCCTTGTTTATCTGAGCAGATTTTGGCACTTATGCCTTATTGCATAAAGAAGAATGGCAGGCTGAAATGACAGTCAACAGAAAGTGGTGACTCCTTTTTTGAGGGATGGAGTTAGTGGATAGGAAAAATAGACGGGGAAAATTGAGGACTGTGACAGTGAGCCAAGGCATTTCTGCTTTCCCTCAGGGGCTCAGACACAAGGAACTTGTGAGGGAAAGGAGAAATGTCTCAGTTATCCCTGCGCAATACCAGTGAACAGTTGACCTCTCAAAAGAAGGCATGTGTTCAAATTGAAAACAAAGGCATTGATTATTCAACACAGGTTTATGGTAGACATTAAGAGGTGAAATGCCTATATAAACTGATATTACCACAACAATAAAATTTATACATTTGCTATAAGCAAATTAAGTTGAACGTTAAAGCATTCCCATCCACCAATGTGATTCCTGAGCAGCCATCTCATAAAGTAGCTGAAGTGAGAAACCATTTTCAGAGGGAACTTGATAACAAGATTATGTGATGAGGTTACAAGATAAGACTGGCAGGATACAATTATCTAAATCCCTTCCAGGCCTGTTCCTCTGGGAGAAAAGAGGAAATCAAAAGCAATGGCTTACAACGCACTGCAGGTGTGAATATGACCCAGTGTATAGTTTGCCAAATCTGGACACTAATCCAACTAATCTAGAAGTGTGACAATGAACTATTCTCCCCATTAGCCCCTAGATAAGCACGTTGCTGTTAAATGATCTGTCCTAAGATCCGTATTAATATGCAGCTGATGCATGCCAGTACTTTGGATTCATTGTAACATTGTTCCTACATCCAAAAACAGTCTCATGCTTAAAAGATAATAACAAAATAAATACTAAAAACACTAAGATGGCAGTGATGCTTCTAGAAAGAAGAAAACATTCAGGGAAGTTTGCAGCTCCTTTGCCCTTTTCAGATTTTTGTTTGCAGATATTTACCAGCAATTCATCAACTTGTCAATTTGCCCCATAATCTCTGAGTGCCCTAGCCAAGATCAAGCCTAGCAGGAGCAAAACTTTCTGTCCAGTTGCTAGGTAACTCCAGTGTCTGTTCATCTGTGGTACCTGTTATCAGCTGTTCACACTTTTGTTTACTTTTCATCTTAAACATTGTAATGTGATATCACTGGACAGAGTCTCCAACATTTAAGACACTGCACAGCTACACGTACTGCAGTCCATCTTCTTATCAATGTGGGCTGCCCTCCTCACAAACTTATGTGTCATTCAGCTCAAGTTAAAAGGATATTTCAGTTCTCATCTTTGGTTGGCTCTGTCCATATTTTAGGGCTACTTTGAAGCCGTGAATAGGAAACATTTTGTGTGAGATCTTTATGAGATTTGTGATGAGCACAGGACATCACTTTGTAATAACTTTTAAATTCAGTCTTCTGGTTCTGAGTGGCAATAAAAAAGAAAGCACACAAATGGACAAAAGTCCTTCCCCAGGATCTAGGGACCACAAACCCATCAGTAGTTTAGAAATAGCAGAAATATTTAGAAATAGCAAAACAACAGAAGTATTTTGCAAACTTATAGAAAAACCTTCCCAAAACGTAACACTTTGCACCCCCTTTGGAATATGAAAAGATAGGAAAAAAAAATATGCATAGCCATGCTGCTTACTGCATTATTAGGAATTCCAGTGAGAAACCTGACATAAAATTATTTGCAAAAAAAAGGAAGAAGAGAGCAACTGACTTTATAATATTGAACTGCAGTAGCTACTAACAGCCTTATTCTGTTCTTCTAACATAAAAAAAACACCTGTCTCACAGATGACAGTACAACATCCTACTCCCAAAATAACTGCTCTAACTGCAAATCTAGGGACAGGGTGAGGATTCAACAAACAGGTTTAGTAGAAGTTCAAGGCAAGATGTAGATAACGGTGGGAGACAAACTAGGAAATTATCAAAGCATATCATCTTCTTAACCAAAATTCAAAGGACTGGAGAAATCAAGTTTGATACATTTTTGTTGACATTGCTGTCTACCATAGGAAGATTTAGTTAGTAGTGTCTTTTACATAGCAGGATCTATATCTGCCTATATATATCTGTCTTTATATACAGAGATGTTTATCAACAAACCACATATATTATTTATGTAATTGTTTATTAAGAAAGGCATAAGGAAGCAGATTTCTATTGCTTCTGACTGGAAACAAAAATGATACTGCAGCAGTCCAGTCACTGCTGGTTGATGACCTTTCTTTGCTTTACTAGGAAGGCAAATGTATATTTGACAGATTTCCTTCACAGAATTTCTTGGGAACACTGATCCAGGTATGCAAATAATAGGGAATGTTTTGTGAGTGGTTTCCTACAATATGTTCAGAGTGAAAATAAGACATCCTTCTTCAAGAGCTTCATTAATTACTTAGTATAGTCAATAGGCTGAATTTCCATCATAAACAGACAGCCTTCTCTATGGAAATAGACAAATAAAAATGTCTAGATAGATAAACACTTCAGGATGCTGTATATAGTCAGACCCTGTCAGCTGCTGCTGATAGTTCTAGGTCTTTTGATATTTAAATCCCCCCAACTTCTGCTTTTCACACTACTTTACTTGGAAAGCTGTAATGTTCATAAGTTTCTCATTTAAGATGCTACACATAAGAACACCTTGAAATTGTGTTTATGTCAAGGTCTATTCCTTTTTAATGGGATAAACTTATGTCTTAGAGAAAACCTGTTATATCTTTACACTGTCCATCTATGAAATTCAGGGTTGCCCTCTGACCAGATGTCATATGTAATATTATCTATATTTTATATTTATGATACATCACAGATGTGCATGGAATAGAAGATGCTTAATAGTGCACAAGGAATTTTATAATCTTGAGCCATTATTTTATCAAGTGATTGAGACTTCCCTACAAGAAGCTATATCCAGGTTAAAGCCATTGCTCTTTGTCCTATCACTTCATGTCCTTATAAAAAGTCCTTCCTCAACACTCTCAGCCTATCTCCATAGCAGAGGAGCATAAAATATTATCACCAGTAAAAAAAAAGAAAATGAGAACCCAGGAAAGGATGTGTATTTTTTTGTTTAATGTTTGTTTTTTTGTTTAATGTTTTGTTCCCTAATATTTTCCCATAAACATTTTCCAGTTATGATAGTATAAAGTAATAAGAAGCAAGGAAATACCAGTATTCATATGATCTCATGAAATGCTTTCAGTGACAGGTGGACAGTGACAGAATCATAATGGGAAAATACTGGATGGTGTTGGAGGAAATATGAACAGAATTACCTGAAAGAATGTTGTAGGAAGGTGAGTCAGTCTCTTCTTGCAACTAACAATGATATGATCATAGAATGGTTTGAGCTGGAAGGGATGTTTAGCTCTCACCTGTTGTTGAATGCTTTAACCAGTGGAAAATTACATCGGAAATTCTTTGCTTGGCTGATTTTGAGTTGAACTCAGTGCTCTGTATCTGTATTAAGGATAATTTGTGCAGGATTAAATAATGTTTAGGTGCTTTCCAACAGCTGGTGAATTGCATTACAATATAGGCATCAGTACAGTTCAAAGGTAGGAAAGGCTTACATCTCTTGTGAAATATACAACATCATATAGATGGTATATAGAACCGCGGTATAACTAGAACCAGGTTATCTCTGACAGTAAGTGGGTAGAACTGCTCTCTACAATCAATGTGCCTAAATTCTATTTTAGATTATTTTGATGTGGAATGTATGGATAGATCCTCAAGTGATTTGTCAGAAAGGAAACATGACAGAGGTTAAGTGATCATTCAGGGTTTGAGGCATCCAGTACAGAAGGATGAGAAAGAATATTGTGAGAAAATGAGATGGAATGAATTTTTGCCTAAGAGGAAAAAGCTAAGAATAAATATTTGTACCTGTACTTTTAAATTACTGAATGGTGTGCCATCAGATCTGTGAAAGGAGTGGGTTGCAGTCAGGATAAACACAAGCTTGTTTTTAATAGTACAGGAAGGAAAGAAGCAAATAAGACAAATTTGGTGGCTCTCTTTCCTGGTAATATCTAGGAGAAAGGGACACTTTTCTTTATGTGAACCCACAGCAGTGTTTCTCATACCAAGCTTTATGGAAAAGAAGTATACTGTAAGCTGTTAAATGCAAAATCTACTATTGGCAGTAGTACTTTGGAAATTTAGTCATCAAAATTTCCACTTCTTTGGGTGAAAGTTGTTTTTTTTCTCTTTCATTATGAATCCCAACAAGAAATATTTTAGGGCTTGAAAGGAAAATGAACAGTTTTACAAGTCATGTGCTTGAAGGATTATCTGTATTGTGAAATGTAAATAAAACAAAGTGTAATTCTAATACCTTATTGTATTAATTTACAACTGTTAATTTACAAGTTGTATCACAATATACTTAAAGGGAATACGTGTTGCAGAAATGAGGTTTTAAATTTTATGCATCACAACAAAAGATGTCACCTCACATATTTTGTCTAAAAGATTATTTGACCTTTCATCAAAATTCCTCTTTTTTCATCAGCCACATGTTTCAAATTCATGTTAGATGTTAATGAACATTCCTAAACTCACATTCACTAGAGGTTGGTGCTTAGATTTTAAATTATGTTCTTGGAATCACAGGGGTTTTTGTGAATCTGAATCACACTTTCATACTGATTTTTCTTTACAAATTGTGCCACAACAGAAAGTAACAAATGCTTCTGATCAGTCAGCTTCACTGCTGAGTTTTATGGTTGAAGACTGTGGTGCGTTATTGTGTTTGTCATGCAGATGGTACCTTTGCTTTGTCACCGCTCTTAGTAGGTAACATCAGAAAATTTTGACTGTCCATCTTAAATATTGAGTCTTATTATGTAATTAAAGGGAATACTGGAAATATTGTCATATCCTGGGTTGCCGAAGTTACTTGAATTGATATAATGTTCTAGTAGAATGTCTGTCCTGTGCTTAGCACACTGTCTGCCTCTGCTGTGATAAACCACCAAACAACCCAAACACAAAGTAGTGATGATTTTTTAGTCTGTAGCTAGCAAATAGATAATCTGCAAGGGGAAAGGAAGGCAGAATACACGTAGAGAAGATACTTAATGTGGGGAGCAACCCCCTCCCAGCTGTTATACTGAATGCAAATATTTTTTGGAACTTTGTAAGAAATTTTTCAAAGCTCAAATTACATAAAACCATAGGGTATTAATGTTCAGAAGCACAGGAATTATTCACAGTCCATCAGAAAAGGAATATGATGAAAAATGACACAAGAAAAGACTACCTTTTTACTTTTTAGAATTATGGCACTAAGTGCTCCTTCTTGTCAATATTAATTTGGATTAAAAATGTGCTTAGGCAATGGGCTGTGAGCCCAGGGTAATACCTGTTGAAAGTTCTGTGGGTGTTCCTTTCTTCTGTAACCTTCTTGAGATCTTATTCAGGAATCAGAACTCGATTCAGAGGGCAATAATTACTACACTTGCTCTCCTCCTCACAAGGCTACACGAGGCCATTTCCACCAACCTCTTGCAGGTGCCGTAATGTCATTACTATTTGTCAGCTCTGCATAGACCCTCCCCAGTTTCTTAATAAGCTTCTTAAACAAGGGGGTTCGAGCAAGGACTGACCCTGATGTTTACCTCCTAGCCTTCCTCTTGATTCCAAGCTGAGGCTTCCAAAGCTTATCTACCATCCTGGGCATGATGGCTATTCCTTGTTTGCAAGCAGCCCAGCAAATTGAGCATTGCTGGTAGCACTGGCATACAGAAACTGACACTGTTGCTCTTCCCTCCTAGACTCAAGTTTGAGGCATTTGGCAGAGATGCACCTCAGTGTTTTTAAAGGAACTCTCACTGCCATAGTTTTGGCTCAGATATGTTGAGATTGTTATGTCTGATCCCTGAAAGCTTTCTGGAACTTCTCCACTGGAGATAAACTACAGAGCAAGGCTGAGATTCTCTTTTGGCACAAAAACTTTTAGAGTCATAAAATCATCGAGTTAAAGAAAAATTCTCCTTCTTTAGTGAAGTATGAAAACAGTTTGTCCCATTGGATTTCATTAGCTTGTCTTTGCTTCAGTGGAGTTTGCCTTGCTGCAAGTTTGTGCAGTAATATTTTATCTTCTGCTTTTCTCTCAATAAAAGTATGCTAAGGAAGAACTTAAATTTTACAAGGCTTCTCTCTTTCCTCAAGAAACATTCTAATTGGGTCATCAGTCTCACCAAAACATTCTTGGTAACTGTGCTTATACAGTGCTGGAAATTGGAGATACTGGATATCATACCACTTTTTCCAGGAAACTCATTAGGACTTGTGAGTTCAATTCCTAGTAACTCTGTGAAAAAATCAGAATGTACATATCTTAAAATGAATAATGAATACAACTCTGTGACATCACATGATTTTATAGTAATTTAAGACTCTGTATCTGACAGTGAGAAAACCTGGGATTTCTGTGTTAGCCAGAAGGCATTTTTACAGAATAATGTCCCCTGAATTTTCTACCTTTCTGACATATTTTGATCTTGGTTTTAAAGAGGTGATCTTGATGGCACATCAGACATCTAGTCTCTTTGAAATACACTTGGATCTTCCTCACATTTACCAGCCTCCTTCAGATCATCCTACTGCTCTCTATGTTACCGTTGTACAGATAAATATGCTGAGTATTTCCACACAATACTTTTTCTTAAGACTTGAAATGTGCAATCAAACCAAAGACAAAGGATTATTAGCAAGAATACTTTAATAATCATATGAAATGGAAGAATAATCAGGATATTACAGTGCTTTTGGAACTGCAATTGTTAATACAGAGACTACCGAGCTCAATAGGTTGTGCTCATCTCTTCATAGAGATGACAGTCATCTTAATCTTAATTCAAAAAACATATTCCTGTGGTACATAAATAGAAATTTAAATAAATATTAACTTATAATTAGCGCATGATTGCTCCATTTCCATGCAGTCAAAGGAATACTAATCTGGCAATGTACTGGGTTTATATGGCAAAGTTTTGTTAGCATGAGGGCCTCAGGGTTGGTTTCTGTGAGAAGTTGCAAGAAGCTTTCCCTGTGTTTGATAGAGCCAATTTCAGCTGGCTCCAATGCACACCCACCACAAGTCAAGACCAAGACCCTCTCAGTTTGTTTTCAATGGAGCGGTGCTCCTGCCCTCTGATCATCCCCGTGGCCTTTCTCTAGACATACTCTGTCCATGTCTTTCTTGTAATAGGGGCTCCAGAACTGGACACAGTATTCCAGGTGGGGTCTCACAAGGGAAAAGTAGAGGGGGAGAATCACTTCCCTCGACCTGCTGGCCACACTTCTCTTGATGCAGCCAAGGATACTATTGGCTTTCTGGCCCGCAAGTGTACCCTGACAGCTCACGGTGAACTTCTCACTTACCAGCACCCCCAAGTCCTTTTCCTCAGGGCTGCTTTCAAGCCAGTCACTGCCCAGCCTATATCAGTGCTTGGGATTGCCCTGACCCAGATGCAAGACCTTGTACTTGGTCTTGTTGAACTTCATGAGGTTGGCATGGGCCCACCTCTCCAGCCTGTCAAGGTCCCTCTGGATGGCAGAAGGATCTTTAATCAGAATACACCATTATCTCATTTTTTCAGCATCTATTAAACATCTGCTAAGATTAATAGTTCGTATAGTGTTTTAATGAACTAAATAATCAAAGATTCAAACAAGATAGTGAATGTTTATGAGACTGTTAAAGAATTATACTGTATGTCATCTGATTCAGGTGGATAGATTCCTTTTTGCTACATGTTTATAAAATGTAATATTTTGCTTTCATATTTTGCATATTTACAAAGGTTTTAGATTTTAATTGTTAAAAAAAGAAATGGACCAAATATGGTCCCTGAGGAGACTTGGTTGTTTTTCTTGGGATAAATGGATTTTTTCCTTATTTATCTTTTCATATTAATATACCTTATATTTACGTTTTAGCACTAACTTGTTTACCTCTACCTTTTTCTCTGCTTCCTGAGTTTTAGCTGTTGTCAGGAGTTTGATCTCACCAACAGGAAAAAAAAAATATTTATAATGACAAGTATGAGATTTTATCTTGAAAAAGACCTGAAACATTTTTAAAGCTTTTGAACTCATTGTTTAGCTTGCTGAAAGTCCTCAGCTACCAGTCAGTAAGCTTTAAGCAATAGGGACTTGGCTTAATCTCCTTAAAAGAGACATCTCCTTTAAATCTAAGATCTCAATACACTTAGGATCATAGATTAATTTAGGTTGGAAAAAACCTTTGAGATCATTAAGTCCAACTGTAAGCCTAACACTGCCAAGACCACCACAAAACCATGTCCCTAAGTGCCACAACTAGACATCTTATAAACACCTCCAGGGACATTGACCCAACACCTTCCTTGGGCAGCCTGGTCCTTAATCTTAGGCCCTTAGTGGCAATTGAGACAACCAGAGATCCCCATCCTGATTTTCAGCTGTTGTTCCAGGTGTTTGCAAGACTCCTGCAAGTCCTGTATCTTACCTGTGAGATCCATGCAGATGTCTCAGGTACTGCTGAAGGATTCAAATGTCTTTAGACTCTCTTGCTTAAACGAGTGAATTGAACTCTGTGTGAAAAGTTACTGTCTATCCTGGACTTTTTAGCTAAGATCTTTTAGTGCATAATGGATCAAAATAATCACTGATGGTAGTGACAGCCTTACACTTTTAAGAAGAGATTAGCTTCACCAGGTTTTTACTGTCTAGATGACATGAAGCAATAAATCCCACCCTAGATATTTGACTTTAAAATGCCTTTAAAGCTAGGTGAAATTAATCTATATATACTGTGTTTGTTTGTCTGTTCATTTGCACAGACATCTCCCACTGGCTGAGCTTAGTACAGAAAAAATACAGGTTCAAGATTCCAAATTACATTGATTGCAGAATATTCACAAAATGAAGCTTTAATAACAAATTTAATACATGTAAATTATAAAGGAATAAGTAGGATGTCTGTGTTGTATGTTCTGCGTTTCGACTTTGTCTACAGGATTGAATTTTACCTTATGGATGAATTTTTTATTATACAGCTCCACACAGCTGTGGGATGAGAATTATGTAATTAATGTTGAGTACTCAAATCCTGACTTGTAGCCATGGATGCACACCCGCCATGCAGTAATGGGAGTGAATTTTCTCTTAGCATGCACGTATGTGCTAATGTGGAGCACACTGTGAGTTTTTCTCTTCCCATTGGCTGTAAGAAAAGGAGGGTAGAAAATAAGTGATGTTTTATCGCATATTTTTTCTAGCCCTGCTCTTCATCTGCCTTCTTAATTAGCCCTGCTGTGTGGCTGAGGCTACACATAAGCTGTCATGCCACGGTAAAGACCTATATATTATAATATAGCAATTATATTATTTAGCCTGACACATTCCTGCATGAATGACTAGTTCTATCTTGCATGCTGAAAGCATCTGTATTTGGCAAGTATATGGCTGCTGATTTTAATGACTGAAACTTGTTTGTTTCGGTAGGGTTGGTCTATTCTATTTTCAGTCCCCCCCATGTTAACACAGCCATGAGTGGAATACCAAAGGTCAAATGGGCGCAGTGATTGAAATAAAATAATTTGTGTAATGATCCTTTTATCTATTTTATGCTTACAAGATTCTAGTTCCTAGTGCATGTGGGGAGGAACTGATATTAATAAATTGAATTAAATTTATGAAGCTGAGGTTTTATGTCTAAAACTCTGGTGTTCCTGTTATTAGACACACTTCTCTGGATATGTCCTCTGAACTCTGTCGCTTCCAGCAGTCTCGATATGAATGAGATAGCTAAACATTACTATTATTGCTTATTTTCACCTACTTCATTTCTGGCACTGAAATTAATGATTTATGGGTCCAATTTTGCCTTTAAGGGCAGGGATCTTTTTTATCTGTGTGGTGAGACTCTGGAACAGGTTTTTCAGTGGAGCTCCAGATGCCCCCTCCCTGGAAGTGTTCAGTGCAGGCTGGATGGAACCTTGAGCACCCTGGTCTAGTCGGAGGTGTCACTGCTCGTGACAGGGGAGATGGAAATAGATGATCCTAAGGTCCCTTGCAACCCCCACCATTCTATGATTCTATGATATTTTGGTATGTAATTTGAGAGCCAAATAGTTTTGTATTAATTGCTAAAATGCTATTGCCCAGCCACTAAGCAAATCTTTCATGAACTTTGGAATTCAGCTTTTAATGGCATCAGAAGATCCTCATGATTGTAAAGCCAGTAAAGAATTATACACATCAAGAATTCATAAAGATATGCAAAAAAAATTTATCAGAAATCCACAATTAACAGTTTATCAAAACTGGATAAATAAAAGATTCAATATGAATAATATTCTTATGGGATCGGTGGAGCATTGTACTGGTTTCAGGAAGTCAGCTTTAGTGTCTGTAACTGTCATTCACTTGTATCCATGTATGATAGCACCAGAGTTGTGTTTTTCTTTTAAATTAGTTTTCCTTCCACTAGGAGAAAGCAATGTTGAAACTAGAATATCACAAATCCTTTTTCTAAAACCCAAAGGCAGGAAAGAGAGTGAGCTCCAGTTCAAATATGTAGCAACCCCACACTGAGAGTATCTGCTTCAGAGTGTTATAGGGTTCCCTCATTTTTCATTTCTCTTTAAACTATTCATTAATTTTCTGATTCTACAGGTTCCATGGGATTATATGTGAAGCTCTGTTTTATTGCAGTTGTTACACTGTACTTAAAAAGGTTGAAGCTTGTCAATTCAGTCTTTACTTTTATCTTGGGTTACAAATATTATTTTCTAGTTCTACTCCCAAATCTATGTTTTCCTCTGTGCTTTTCAATTTGCTCAAGTTACATTAATCTTCTTTTACTCAGCTGCATCTTCAACATGCCATGCATCTACCTATAGATACTAATGTGACATAAAAGTTAAATCAGCAAGATGTACACAAGTGTAAACTGCTAAATAAAGTGTTCTTGCTGTGTCATATTATAGACCTTATCCTCTGTTCATCTTAAGGCAAAATAGTTCATTGAATCATCTCTAAAATTAAAAGGTAAATTTAAATACTATAAAAGCAACACTATCTACATTTAGAAGGTTACTTCGATACCATCTTTCAATTAATTAATTTAAATAGCATTTTAAAGGTGAAAATCTGACTTTTAAAAACCCTATTTTACATTTTTTCCCCACTTTTGTAAAAACTTGTAAATAAGATATCTATTTTTCTTAGTTTTGATATCTTTAGTTTAAGTAGCTTCTTTAGTTTAATTTTCAACTTTATGAAGTTTTAAAAAGATGAATGTATTTAATTTTATGTTAGCACATAGTATTTCATTCTGCTACATCATTCCAGCTGGTGTAAAATTTCAAAACTTTTGGTTTGATTAGGAATAATAATGACAATTTGTCAACTTTTAAAAAGTACTGCAAGGCTATAAATTTAATGTTTTATCCCGCTCCATTTTTATGTGTTTTAATGAAAGGGTTACCATCTTTTCAGTGGGTTTCTGCTCCAATATTGTTTTCTACTATCAAGTAGTCCAGAATGACTAGCAAGTATTAGACATCCATCTACTGGGTATCTATAATCAGATGAGGTGAAATTCATCCTGTCCCTGTGGGAAATGGAGAACGTCAGACACAGGAGAGGGAGAAACCTGTGGCAAGAGAGCAGAATATGGTCAGTGGGTTTGGCTTAGACACAACTCATAGGTTTTGTTATGGTATCCACCCAACTGTCATAGCCCTGAGGCACTCACTTGCAGAATAACAAAGTTTCAATGGAAGAAACAGGTTGTATTTTCAGTAATTCAAATATCCACCTTGGGAGGACTTGTGAAACAGTACAAGGATTTGCAGTGGAGCCAGGTCAGTGAATGCCAGGCAGAAAGGGGCTGTAGAAAGTTACAGAGGAGTGGTAGCTGTAATGAGTTCTCTGAAAAGTTTCCTAAGGACCTCTGTTTCCATGACTTTGTGCTAAATCACATGGTCTTAACCTGTTTATATAGATTTGCTGACAGACTTTAGCAGGTAATCAAGCACCTGGGAATCCATGTGGGGGCACCAACCCCTCACGAGGTCACTTTCCTCCACCAGGTATCTATGCAGTGCATTTGGTGACTGACTTACTTATTTAGCTCACAAAGGAGACTGTAAAAGTCTCCTTTATTCCTCCAGTGTCTCCACCTGTTTAGTATCCTTCAGGCACCTGCATCTAAAGATAAAAAGAATTTAATGGAACTTTATTTTAGTTCTTTACCATTTCAATGCAGTTTTTTCCAATGAAATTGATGAATTGACTTTACATGGTTTTCCAGTCAAGGAGTCTTTTTTGAAGGATGGAAACCAGACAAAGTGTTTGTGTGTGTGTATATGTATTGCTCTAGATGACCTTTAAAGTTCCCTTCCAACCCAAACTGTTCTATGATACCTCTGTGTGTGTGTGGTTTTGTGTGTATGTATAAGACACAGAAGACTAAAAGCTAAATCTGATTGATATTTCTGACATCAGACATCTGAATCTGACATCTGATTGATATTTCTACAAATTAATTCCAAGTGAGTGGTACAGTGTCATGAGTTCCTGATGCACATTCTCTTCCATGGACATAATATTTTGTTCCTACTACTCTCATTTGCTATGTGTGTCTATCAGCTGAGCATCCTGTAAAGATTCCTGTTTAAATTGCTTCTTTGTTTTGCTGGTTAGTGGGCCTTGACAACTGAAGAACAGGGGACGCACACAGTTCTTTGTAATTTTTGCTGTAATTGTGACTATAAAAGCCCCACGCTAACAAGAATAATTTCACGTCCTCTATGCAAGATGACATGCAGCCTTCACTGGCACAAAAAATATACTTGCTTCAGGGGCCTCATCCTGGAAGTGTTGAACCTTTCCTGGGATGAGTTCAGTGCTTATAAATTCCCTTGAGCTCCAGTGCCCAGAATTACTCAAGGGCAGCTGGTAACACTGCTGAGGAATACTGAGAATTGCTTTCCAAAAAGGAAAAGGATGGTGTTATTTACCAGATCCTTAACAATACATGGCATTGCTTAACATGATATCCATTACGACTGCTGAGAAAATAGGTAGGCAGAATACAATTTCTCAATTTGGAATTTGGTGAAGACACTGGGGATATACTATTGTTACAAGGGTAATGACATATATAATCCTGCCTGAAGAAAACAATCCTTTGTAAGAGATATTTTCTAATTTTTTTCCCAACACTTTTTTTGAAAATACTCCTCTGTACTCTCCCCCTTAAAACCAAAAACAAGATAAAAATAAATATAAAATTTTTAAAAATCAGAGATTTATAATTTCACAGCTTGGTTTTATGAATATGTTTTACATAACACTTGGATACTGCTGTGTTCACTAACCTGTTGTGAGACAGTATTTACCAGTAGTCTGGAGCTCAGAATTTCCAGGTTTTGGGAAACTATGTTTCCAGCATGTTTTATTTTCTGAAATAAAGTAGGAAGATTACATTTGGAACCTTCTAACACAATGGAAAGCTTAAAAAAGAAATGTTTTCAGGTATCTGGATAAAGCAAAAATGTTCTTGAATCAAATGTTCAGACCATTCTTTGTGTCGTCTTGAATTTGCAGAGCCATATTACAACAAAAATTCTGTGTCACTTACACTTCCCTTTTTGGACTAGTGCAGAGCAACATTTCTGAAAATGAATTTCAATTTTTCCTGCTGGCACAAATGATCTAACTTGGGTTGGCTCAGTCATAGTCTGTAAGCCCCAGGTCCCTCTTCTTCAGTCTTGGACGTCACTCCAACAGAGCTTGTTTTACCTCAAGGTTGGACAGGAGCAGAAAGGTATTACTGCTGCCACAGTGGCATTTTTATACAATTATATCACTTCCAATCCTTTTTTTTTTGATGGTATTTTTGGACACTGAAAGAAGAACTAGGCCTTTTCTGGCCCCAGGGATTTGGGCAGTCACCTATATTACTAAAACAAAGATACAGAGCACCAAATACATGAATGCTTTTCAGTGCTTAACTATTCAATATATTGAAGTCCCCTTACAAAGGGCTGTAGGCCATAAAAAAACGCACATAATGAATTTCAGTTCTAGTTGAAAGAACAATTGGACAGCTATGATGAATCATCTCCTATAAAAAGAGAAAATACAGTAACTTTTGGATCGTTTCCAGATCAGACACAGCGCTGCTACTCTAAGAAGGCTGTGAGTTGGAGAGGTGTTTTGGGTGGTACTTATGTGTAAATAAATCCACTGAGCATTGTCCTCTGCTCTGGGGTTCTCAGAGTTAGAATTGTCATACTACAGAACTCTCCAAGGAAAGACAGAAATAAGCAAACTGCTGATATCTTGCAAGCTACTGTGTTTATTTGGGGTGAAACTGGGTCTAGGAAAGTCAAGTCCTGCAGCTTGTGTCTATTGTCCACCTGACTGAAGGAAAAGAACTTTGTGGATATTTTTTTTTTTTTCTTGAATGTTGTCTCATTAGTACTGTGGGCAAAGCCTGCATCTGCAATTGCTTTTTTGGTGTCACTTGGTTTGATTACACCATGACACTTGCAGCTGATTGGGTGTGAGAAGAGGTTTGATTAATATCTCGAGTCCACTTCTGTTGTCCTTTGATCTAAGCAAAGCTACCTAGGAAGTGGAAAAATGCTGGAGAATCTAATCAGTAGAAAGTCACTAAGTGCAAAGGCATGTGGGTTAACTCTACTTGTTCTTGTTTCTGAATCTGGACATGGGACTCTAATAATGGACAATAAACCAGACACATAGTTTCACAGTAATTAATATCCTTTCCTGGTGAGGACAAGCTTAATTTTTTCTGTCACTTCCTATGCTTACAGTCCAGAAACAACTCTGGTAAAGTGAAAAAGATAATCTTTTAAATGCTGAAGTCAGTATAAAATTGGCTAAAGGAAGGAAATCAAAATCTGTAACTGTACTGTGTCTAGAAAGTCATACATACATGGATTTACTACTTTTTGACAAGGTAATGCTAATGCAAAGAGATGATATTGCAGTTTTAAGTTAAACTTCACTTATACATAAGCTATTAACTTCTTTAAGCTTATTAGCCTGACTTCTTTAGAACTGTTTGAACAGCGGAATTATCTTCTATAAGAAATTTTGAAATTACTTGCTTTTCTGAACCCACTTGAAAAAAATTAAAATATTATAATTCATGGGAAAAAAAAAAAGGAAAAAACTCTTCTGACTTGAAAATCTTGGGATGGATCAGTCATCATTTTTATCAAAGTGAATTTGTTGTACTAAACTGGACTTTTAAAAAAGCTACACATTGATTCTCCCCAAATGAAAATGGAATAATTTTATTGAATCCTGTAGGAGTACTATATTTTGGTAAAACTGTGGGTGGAAAAAAATATCGATCTCTGCAGCTTGTAATTCTCCAGGATTTTTATTAATTCACAATTTTAATACTGCTGAATAGATCCTGTATTTGTTGGAAGCACTGTGAAGATATGAAATGATGCTCCTAAGACAGTTCAGTGCTATTATAAACATGTAAGTGCTATTACACACATTAAGTACTAAAATGTCCAATTAAAACAGTCTATTTAAACTAACCATTAAACAAATGAGAATTATGGAATTAGAAACTCTAGAAATACTAGTTCCCGAGAGGGTTTCCATGCCTTCTGTATGGAGATATGTGTGTGCATTTCCATATTAACAGTGTTAGCTAACAGCTACAAGTAAGTAAATAAAACCTAGTGGAAAAGAATCTTGAAGAAGTAGAGAGGCACCTGCCACTTTAACAACTTCAGTCTGGCATTTCTTTGTTTCCAAACAGATTATTAAATCTCTCCAAAATTAAGTCTATTTTATTTGGTTACCTAATTTACTGAAATGGAAGCAGAAGGAACTTCTGAAGCTTTTGCAATTTAAGGAAAATAGTATATAACACAACTCTTCCCCAAAATATTGTTATGGATAATATGTAAACAAGAAGTTACCACAGAAATGGAAAAAGAAAGGAACCAGAGGCACTCAAGCCCCATACTAATTACTTCTGAACCACAGAGCTACCTTCAAATTTGATCTTTAATGATGGATGGATGAACAATCTTATTTTCTGGACTGAAGGGACCCATTCTACCTCGCTTTTATAGAGAGCTCATTATGTGTTTTTTTGTTTTGTTTTTTTTTGCTAAAGTTCATTAAGCATTCATTTGTTCAAGAAATATTTTAAATAAAATTAAACATTCATTAATTTTTTTACCAAAACAAGGGACTATCAACACATGTCTATCTGGTACATAGCAATGCATGCAGTAAATAAATACAAGAAAAACAGCTAAGTCCTGTTAATTTCTCTAGTGCCTTCAGCTTATTCAGTAAGTCAGTTTTTCAGAAGTTCACCAGGGTCTGTTCTGCTACTGGGTGCTATCATCTGCTCATTATTGATCTTGTTTTCTCTTTGGAGTAGTAACAAGTATGGGAAAATACTAAGAATTACTTAAGCCTGAATGTCATTTCTGTTTTTGAGCACTCATCATGAGATCAGCTTCTCTCCTGCAGTTTAGTGTGTTGCTTGAAGATTTATTTGGAATTAACCTGCATAGGAAAATTTCATCTTGTTAACAAAGCAGCACTTCCTATAATGAATCTTAAGTTTATTTTCTATTGACTTTCTCAGGATATTTGTAGTAATGAAAGATACCTCTCTTCAGCTGAAGAAACCTTACCCTGCAAGACAGTAAGGAGAATAAAAGTGTATAATGGTAAGGTCTTGTATGGATAAGAAGCCACAGAAACACACAGGTATTACTTCTGTGGGTTAAAAAGAACCTGCACTTAGCAGCCTGCTCAAGTCAAGAAACCTATTGAGTGTTGCACTAAGTTCTGATGTGAAAAGACATTGATCAGCCTCCGTGCTAATTCCTTCACTGCATTTTATGGGAGTGGGATCCCATCGAGCTGACGGTAGGTCTGCCATTGATTTCATTTGGAGTAATGGCATCAGCCCAAGTGTCTGTTGCAGGACAATAAAGTAGAGTTTATTTAAGTGCATGAGAGGATTTTATGAGACAGTGAAGAACATGGGCTGTAGAGAATAGGAGCTGCAAATAAGATAGACAAGTAAAACAAACAATTCCAGACTTTGTTCTTTGCATTCCACCTTTTTATGTATCTGTTGACTGTAAATGCCAGGTTTTTTTATCTCTTCAGCTATCAGCGTCCCACATCACTACTTCTTTATCTTTTTCTTTTTTTTTTTTTTTTTTTTTTTTAAGCCTATTGAGTTATTTCGCTTCTATGTCATCACACCATACTAAGCTGTTTTTTCTATATCATGAGGGCGCTCTCATAGCTGTGTTTCATTTGTGTCCACTATTATTTTGGCAGTTATTTCAATATACTGATTTACTGTGTGAAACAATCCTAATAAATGTGTTAAGCTATTTCTTTTCAACAGTACGCATCAGTTCTTCCGCTTCATTATCCTCTTAGGAAGATCCTGAGGGCTTAATTTAGAGTTGTCTTCAGGAACTTTTGCCTCAGGGTTTGAGGAACTTTCATTATTACTAAACTGACCTCTCTTTCCTTTCATTTATTGCTTGCATTACAAGCACAGTGCTTCAAAATTAGAAATAAGAATGTATAAAAAAATAAATAAGTAAATGAAAACACATTTTGGAGACCCTTCATTGAAAGGGAACAGAAATACAAGGGAACAGAGGATATGGAGTTGTGTAATGGTATCACAGAAATTAAAAATGGACACAGACATGCAGGAAAAATATGTAAACTTTCCCCACAACACATTTGGATTATTGAATTATCTTTTATTTGCATTGAAGGTGTACCTATCTTTTATGAAATTCCAAAAAAAAAATTGTATAGAAACTCGAAAAATTGTCACTCTCTTGATGAGATGAAAATCCATTTTCTATGGGAGTTAATTTCACATGGTCACTAAAAAAGAAAAGAGGATGAAAAATTTATAATAGACAGTATATTTCCCTCTTGGTCTTTCCTAGTTATAATTTACATCACATCATCTATAGCTTTCCCATAGTCTTCGGGGATATATGTTTGTTTATTTTTGTTATTTTTATTGATATTAATTCAGGAAATTATGCATTATTAGAATTTATATTCCTAATCAAGTTGTGCATTGTATTTCTTTTATCATTGTTGTTTTCAATTTTATTCAGTTAATCTCTTTTTCCAATATGCATTTTCTCTTTTGTCCTCAAAGATACCTAAATTTACACTTCTTAGAAAAAAGCATAAGATGTTATCCCCAGTAAAAAAACAAACAAACTGAAAATCCAGGACAGGATGTGTAGCATTTTTTGTTTGCATACTTTTCTTACATTTTTCCATAAATATTTCCTCATTATTAAAGCATAAAGTAGTAAGAAACAAGGGAAATAATTTTAATAGTAGTGTGGTGGTAGACTTGGCAGTGCTGGGTTAATGGTTAATGTAAACGTTCTTAAAGGTCTTTTCTAATCAAAGCAATTCCATGAGATATTGACAATTACTTGTAATATTAGTAACACAATTATTTTCAGCCTACTTTGTTGTTGCAAATATGTTCCAACATTTATGTTCTTTCCTGCTGCTGAAAACTTTCAGTTATATTCTGTAGAATGTATAAATAAAGCTATAGTTTGTTCAGTTGGTTTACCTTCATATTAGTAGAGTTTACTTCAAAAATTTTTGAGCCAAAATTATGGAATAATTTCACAAGGTCATGTAGGTTTCTTTGAATCCCAGAAGAAAGGAAATATGAGTAAAATTAAAATACAACTACAACAGCTTGGTTTTCTCATGCCTCATCCATGTAGCAGTAAGACAAAGGTGGAAAATATAAAAAAAATAAAAGTTCTAGGGGAATACCGATTTCAGTTTTAAGAAAGATCAATTTGAACTAGACAATTTGCACTACATTAAGTCAGTTCAGTGTGCACACCAGAAATTATCATCAGCTATTATCATAGCTTTGCTAAAAATATTTTATTCTCTCCCCATCTTGGACAAAAAGAGAATGCCACAGCTCCATCTTGTTCTGTGTTATGATAAGAGGTAATACAGGACTAAAGCTGTTTGCAATGATCTATCAGAAATCTCACGAAGAACCCTGGGATAATGGTACTCATGTTGTTGCACATGTAGTACTATCTCTGAGCCCATTTAACTACAGGACTTTATTAACATACTGAAGTAGGTAGAGAACTGAATGATGTATACTGACATATAGCAGTCTTCCTTTCAGAAGGACAAAGAAGGTTATGAGCAATTGTACCTTAGACTCTTGATGTATTTATTAGGTTCTTTCTTTATAACTGTAAAATTATTAGAAGGAGCCATGACATAACATCACCGTGTAGGAAAATCATTTGGATGCATGCAATAAAATATATTCCTTATGTTCTATCCCAATGAAATTATTTCCCTGTTGAAATGGGGAGCATCTGTCAAAAGATGAATCGAGATAAGCCAGAAATGAAATTAATATGAAGGAGGAAATACTACAAATTACTAGAAAAATTTACATGTCCTTCAATACATGGAGTCTTCTTTCTTATCAAGAACATTTTTAACTTGAAAGCATCCATTTTTGCCATTGGTTTCTGCTGTTCTTGCTGTATTTGGTAACTGAACAAAAGGCTTTGCTTTGGTTACATTAATTATTGGTGAAATGCAGACTTGGTACTTGTGTAAAGGATGATGATATCTAGAGAACTATGGCTGGACTGAGATGTGGCAGTTCACCTGCTAAGCAGTGAAGAAGATCAAGGACGTATAAACCAAGTGTTTCATTCTCTGCTGTGGTTTCATAATTAATCTCAATCAAGATCAACCTCCAGAGGCTTCAGAACTGAAACTATACTGCAGCTGTAAAATAAAGGAAGTGAAAAAAAGTAAGTTTTCCTAACTTTAAAAGAATCTGTGAGTAATAATGTCTAATATTGCATCTGAATTCTGTAATATCACAGATGACGGTCATGTAGCAATGCTTGGACTGAAATTTAAATAGCCCCATCACTTGGAAGTCCTTGCATGTAATGCTTCCATACTGGGACTGATTTAAAAAACCTTGACACTAACAATGCTGAAGTTCAGAATGAGCTGATTTCACTGGATTTTTAAATACCATTGCTTAAATAATGCATATGCAATAATAATTTAAATTTCCTCTATGGATTATTCTACTAGGTTAAAACTAATATGACTTGTCAATATTTATGGTATTCATACTTGTGAAGAATTTTTTTTAACTGCTATTGTCCATTCTGAAAATAAAAACAAAATCAGGTCTAAAAATATTTCAAATTGTTTTTTCTTATTATGTGGCTTCTCTTTATTACTATATTCTACTTCTTTATTATATTTAAGGCAAAAGCAATAAAAAGCAATTTTTCTCATGAAAGATGTGACTTCTTATATACATTCCTTCAAAACTGTATTCATGAAAACAATACCCAGGAGATGGGCATTTCAAGAAATACAGATCCTCAATTTGGTTTAAATCCTACAGAGCATGCAGATATTTACTTGATTTAACTTTACAGCTAATACACTTAAATGAGCTCTTTGTATGTGTGCACATGTATGTATGTGTGTAATATTTGCCACTAATGAACAAGGACTTTTCTACTGCAATTCTTGATTATAGAGATGATATAGATATAGATATCAATAGAAATATAGATATAGATAGCAATTACACAAAGAGCATATAAGAGATATTTTATATTTTTAGCGTGAGTATACCGTAAATTGAAGGGAAAATATTTTCCCTGTGCTTGGTTCTGAACTGATATATTTTGAGGGATTCCCAAAACACATAAATGGACAAATTACGAAAGAAAAAGTGGCAAAAGAAAATCTGAATGTAAAAATATTACTTATTTGAATCTAGGAAGAGGCATCACCTTTTCTCCAGATAAATCTATAGTTCATTACAAAGGACTGCCCTTTTGAAAGATTTAGATAGATGTCTGACAGAATTTTTAAAATTGCATAAATATTTGACTCTCACTGATTTTATGTGGAAAATATGTGAATTTGTTTTTAAAATCCTGCACATTGCACACCAATGATCTTAAAAATATATAACTGCATGAAGAATTTTCCATATGTTTCTTCACGAGAAAAATATGAGTAGGTTCCATACATTTTCACTTATAGTACATTAATTAAGTGAGACAATATAAAATTTGTATTGAAACTCAATAGAGTCATATTTGATCCATAGCTCTTAGTAGATGAGTTAGCTGAGTTGGGAGATTTCCTTTGTAAATTACTTTAGTAATTGATCAGACAGAAAATAAACAAAAAAGACATCTTTGCTGTCTAATATGATACAAATTTTAGCATCCATTATGAAAAATTATCTGAAATGTTACTATTTTTTGTATCAAATGTTACAAACTCCTCAGTTCAGGCCAGATTTTATTTGGTCAAGCTAGAGGATAAATAACATTAAGATTTGTATTAATCTTACTAAATGTAAACACCTGTGGTATTGACATTTGTGCTTGAGTTAATGTCCATATACTTCCTTTAAAATCAGTGGAGATGTGGACAAAACATCTTGCAGGAAATGAGGGTGTAATTAATTTGTTTCTCAACATATTTCTAAAAAAGACTGTAGAATATTTCTTTCTGTTTGTTACATTGATCACAAAGGCACACACATGTAACAAGCGTAGAAAGGGGTAGAAATGGTATCTGACTGCATTGCCTGACCAGTAGGCAACATAGCCCTAAATAAAAAATGCCATGACATGCATAGTTAGCAGTATTTCATGGAAAATGCTGCTTTACCATTTCTTTGCCTAATTCATACCTACCACTTCCAGGGTAAAACTGGACTGTTTCATTTAATAATTTACATATAGAAACTCATTGTAATTGAATTTCTGTCAATGTGACAAAGTACTCAGTTTATTAATTTTGATTTTTTAATAATAAAAGAGAATATAGGAACAAGGAAAATATATTATGGCATTACATTTCAGAGACTTCCTTTATAAAAACAAACACTAACATCTGGGCCTAAAATATTGCGTTTGGCATTTTCTTTTTTAACTTTAAGGGTACCCTTGCCAGGAAAGACAAATCACTCACTTCCAGATCCCAGTCAATTACTTCAAGAACTGCTGGAGAGTTTCACTTCTGAAGAATTAACTTTTTGACTACCAGAGCTCTCAAAAGTGACAAATTGCCTAGCATGTAGCTTGAAAGATCATGTGGGAAAGTGAAATTTAGCGCTATTTATGAGTTTCTCCCCGGAAAGAATTGATTTTACTTCATTGCTTTGGAAGCTGAACTGAACACCATATGTTCCAGGTTCAGCATTCACCACATGCTCTCATTATTAGCTCCAGGACTAGCATCAGGCTCTTTCACTGGAGCTTGAAGATTATGCTTTTGTGGATTAACTCTACCTTTTTACAGGTTCTAGATTAGACAGAGGATAACTTTTATATCACTCCTCTGGGGTTCCTGAAAGGATTCACAAAGACAAGTACTTCAGATTTCTTGTTTTTCAGGGCAGAAGCAAGGTCCCTTCAGGTCTTAATATGGTTTTATAGTGCTGATGGATATTCCAAACACAGTAACAGTAGTAATCAAGTAATCAACATGTTAAATACCTGGTTATTTAGTACTTAATATACTAACGTGAATAGTGCCATAAAAAAGTAAAATCCCAAATCTGGGGGAAAAAAAAGTTCAAGAAATCAAACAATGTGTAACAATTAAGCAATTGGTATTTAACTTTCTTTAATGTGTCCATTATGACATGTTTTTGACTATACAGCAGCTCTCTGAAAAGAAATATTATAGACTGAATTATCTCGTGTTATCTCCAATCAATATCTGATGCACCATGTTAAGAAATAGATTAGTGATGATGATGAGAATGATAATAGGATGATATTTGAAATAATTCTACTGAATGCTGCCTGAAAAAATTGCCCCCCTATTTTGTACATACAGTTGGCATTTTCATAAATGAAACAAACACCTGCACTCACAAGCAGTCCTAGCTCATATAAATGCAAAGTTTATGAGTTTGGACACCTGTGTTTGCTAGCAGTTGTCACCATAATTTAAAGGGTCTTGGGAAGTGAAGGGTTGTGGAATTAATCTTGACATACTTTTCTAAAGATGTGTTTTTTATGCACACTGTCTGCTATATGTCAGTCTATATGTGTATATCATATTACATGTAAGATATATTAAGGCACAAGCTATTACATTTTATATATGGGTGCTATTTTTCTATTTCTACAGTTCTGAATTCAGTGGACACTTGATAGTTAACTATCATGCCTTCCCTTACTTTTGTTGCGTAAGTTAAATTCTTTTCCAAAACAAAGATACTTGTCTGAATCAGGGCCAAGAAGTTGCTGTTGTTAGCTATGCAGTTATTTCTTATAATCAGTTAAGACAATAAAGCATGTGTATTTCCCCTAATGTGTTAGGGAAACATATATATATGTTTCATTATATAAAATTTCCACAAAAACTTTATTCTATAAAATGCAGTTATTTCATTGGCTGGTTAGTTGTTTTTCATGGGAGAATCAAGAAATGACCATCTCATTAACAACCAGAACTTAGCCAGGATACAGCAGTTTCTCCAGAGGGTCAGAAAAACACACAAGTGGAAGAATAAAAACCAAGCAAACATAAAATATTGCAACCAGAGTCTCCAGTCATTGTTCAAACTTCTCCAGCCTGTACTTTAAGGTATTTCTAATCTCATCTCTTTTCATTTACAGTGGCAGGTAAAGCAAATATAGAAAATGCTACATTGGTAGAACAGGTTGTTTTGTTTATTAAGTTAAAGTGATATGTTGATTTACAATAAGAAAAAAAAAAAAAGAAAAAAAAAGAAAAAAAGAGAGATGATTACAGCTCCACTTTAGCTGCTCAGATTCTAATAATCTACATGTAATGAAACTGGGGAGTGGAGAAGTCTTTTCCTGACAATGCTGGCAGCAGGATAACTTCTACATATCATTGATTTTTCTTCATTGATTGTAATCTTCCTCTTCCTGAGTTTCTCTGACATATTGAACATTGAATAGTCCCTGAGTAATTCTTAAACTGTTTGGGATAATTTTTATTTTCACAGGACAGTTAAGACCAATGGAGTGATTTATGTGTACTTTGGAAGGCAAAACAAAACAGTACTACACTGGGAATAAATACAGACACACAGATTTATTTATTTTTTTTTAAAGCATCCCCTCTCCTCCCTCATCTTCAACCCCCCTTCACTTCCATGCACCAATAATTTCATAAGTATCTGCCAAATCATGTAGAGGAGAACAGTAAAGCATAAACAGCTTTCACAGCTGTGATTTCAGCCATGATTGATGATGAAATACCACTGGAGGGATAGCAGGAAAATGAATATTTATTAATGATATAAAGTGCCACTGGTTCAAATTCCAAAGAGATACATCATCTTGTATCCATAGGATGTATGCATTGAAAGCAGAAAGTTCAATAAAAGAAGCCAAATACCTTAGTTAAAACATAATTCTAGTGGGCTACTGCTTGAATTCCTTTCCTAAAGTGAGCTAGCCATAGCTCTATTCATAAAGATTTTATTCCCACTTTAGCTATCATTTAGATTACATAAATAGTAGATCTTGTAGACCTAGACCAGAAAAAATTGCAGTAGCGATAGCTTTAGCATACTAGAAGAACTCATAGCTATGCACAGCTATCATCCATCTAATACTAACATGAAATTTGCAATCATTTTCTGCAGAGGTAAAGACTCCACAATTGTTTGATGTGTAACAGTTGGCTTTTTCTGCCTTGACTTCATTAGCTTTTATTTTAAGAAGCCGATAGGTTAGACAACCCACACCACACTGCTACAGGCAGCTCCACATATATTTTATTCCCAGCAGAATTTTGCTATGAGTGATCCTAATCTTTCAGATGTTAAATAAGGCAATTTCTGGCTTATCTGATGTGTGTAAGATTTTTTTTTTTAAATTCTGTTTTGCAAGAGAAAAAGATAATACACAAATATCATTGTGTCTTTCTCTTTTGAATGTAGGCCCAATTAGGAAGTATTGTCCTATGCTGATCTTTTTTTTCCCCTCTGATGTTTTTGCAGCCTTTTATATGGGATGAGCTTGTTCAGACAATAAAAAATGTAGCTGCTGTGTTGACAGCAAAGGAGAAATTGACTGATGGAATTCAGCTGCATAATTTAACATACAGCTTTCAAGTCAGGCTGGAAGTTCCAGAATGTTAAACTTTGGCTAATGGATAGTGCTGAGAAAGGCAGGGTGCACAGGAAGTCTAAAAATGGATCAAAAGCATACTCATGGCAAAAAAAAAGAGAACAAAAATATTTATTTACTTTGATTTGGGTAAGGAAAGAAGGAAAAAGAAAAAAAAAAAGTCTCTAATAGATGCTGTGGCATTTGGACTGTAAGAAAAAATTACACACACTACCCAGTGAAAGAAGAATCAGTACATCATATAAAATTAAGAGCAAGAATCTGGACAGCAAGTGACCTCTCCCATTTTATCAAGAGTGCCCTTACTGAAACTCAATAAAACTTCACCTAATCAATGGATTCGGTGTCAAATATGTTTTATATGTTCACAGTGCTCAACGGAAAATCACATGAATTTCTTATTGTATTTATTATTGTGATACCTGGCTTTTACATATGCCTAAACAATGAGCCCTTTATAAAAAAAACCAAACAAACAGGGAATAGGGCAAAGAGATAGAAGAAAGGGGGAGAGATTGGGTAGCTGAATCCCTGGAAAATCAGACAATGGCTTTTGCTGCACATATTAACAGCTCCCACTTCTAAAATCTGTGAAGGGCTGGTGGCCCTTTCTGGATCACAGCTGGAGAAGTCAGTCTTGTTTAAATACATCTGCTATTTAATGACTCTTTGTTGTATAGTTTTATTTAAAAAAAAAGGATTTAGGAGTTAAAAGGTTAAAAAGAATAAATTATTGTAGCACAACACATTATTGTAAAAGCAAATGAGCCATACACAGCTTTGTTTGTTCCGAGTGCTGAGCCAGCAGTTTGCTATTGATGGCTTCCCTAGGTATTCCCAGTAGCTGCAGAGTACCGGGAAGGTAAGTTTCTTTTCTGAGAAGCAGCCACTCCTCTGTGAAATACAGTATAAAGTTAGTGCTCTTTTTGGGAAAAATAATGACAATTACCTGAGTTTTTGTGTAAGAGGATCAGAACATTTCCTTCAGGCAAGCAAGCATATTTTGCAAGTATAGGTGAATTTTAAGACACAGAAATCAACTAATAACCATAATGAAAAGGTCTTGGATTAATTTTCTCTAATGCTGGGGGTGGGATTCATATTCTTCTGTCTCTCAGTTCTGCCTCTATGGGCATCTGCTGCCATTTGAAATACCCTAGTGTATCCTTTTTGCTTTCATTCTTCTTACCTGGTTGGATATGCATCTTTGGCAGCTCAAGTAGTTCTGGATTCCCAGGTGGGGCTCTTGGAGGTAGTTTCACCAGATAGCTAGAGACCCCAGGGGCATTCTTCCTTTCTGGCCTGATTGTTGGAGGTTGATGTTTTCCATGTCCCCAGGTAGGCTTAGTAGCGAGGCACAGATACACACATCTGTACAAAAAATATAAACACAACTGGCCCACACATATCAGCACTGAGCACACTCAAACCTGCACAGAACACCCATCATGCTCCTCTTCTTCAGCAGATCAGAGATGAAGTCTGCTGAGGGGATATGGACACACATGATGTGTTTGTCCAGGAGCTGTCCTCAGACATTCAGTCTTCCCAGGCACTAGTCCTCACATCCCAGTGTCTTCCACTTGCTCATATTTGTCTCCTATTTTCCCACACTTGTTCCTCGCTGATAACCCTTGATCTTTCACTTGCCCACATTTTGTCCTTCTCCTATATGTCCCATAACAGGCTTTGTACCTTATCACAGCCCCTTAAATACCTCATGATAATTTCATCACAGTACAATAATCCTCTTCTGCTGCTTTCCGTACTCATTCCTTGCTCCCATAGGCAAACATCTCTTTTACTACACAAAGCACTCAGGGCAACATAGTCTCTCCCATGAGAGTCTGTCCCATCTCCAAACAAATGCAGTCAAGGGTGATGAAACTTAGATAACTTTTAGGCCTTTAAAGGTACAGAAAACAAATCCCATACCAGGAGTCAGTTGTGCATTGGGCACTGGTACACAGCAGTATATATACTGATATACAGTATACAGGTATACAGTGTTGTGGGATCTGGCTGAGAAGGAACAAACTTTCCCCATAACTTTTCTCACAGTGCTGAGCTTGGTATTTGTAGATAGAACATAACTGATAACACACTGCTACACACACCAGTGTTTCAGCCACTCCTGAGCAGTGCTCAGACATCATCAAGGCAGTCTGCCAATCATCCCTCCTCCCAGTCCCTGCAAAGTCAATAGGATGGAGGTGGGTGAGAATTTGGGAGGGGATGTAACCAGGACGGTTGACCCAAAATGATCAAATTGTTATTGCAGACCATACGATGTCATGCACAGTAACAAAAGCTAAAAGAAAGGAGTGGGGAGTGGGGAAATGAATGCGGACATTTGTTATTAAGGTGTTTGCCATCTGAAACAGCCACTATCCTGCTTCCTGGGAGGTGTCTGGACATCATATGCTGATGGGAAGTAGAAAAAAAGTTTTGGATTTTCTTTCCTTACATGTATGGTCTTTGCCTTTCTTTATTAAAGTGACTTTATCTCAATACATAAATTTTAAATCTTATTTTCTTCCTTTGTCCCACTTAGGAGTGAGAAAACAGTCTGGTGGGTGCCTGACAGGCAGCCAAGGTCAACCCACCACAAGGATAAGTGAGTTTGTTCAAGTCATGTGATATGACACAGACTATTTGACATCTGAAGAAAGTCTTTCACCAGTGTTCCTGGACTTTGGATCATGCATTTTCTTAGCAATATATGGACAAAGAAAGAGAGAAAGAAAGGAGGACATAGTACCAGAAATTCAATGCCAAACTTCGAATGGTTTTGGAATATATTTTGAATTGACAAGAAGCTGAACATGAGCCAGTAGTGTGCCCAGGTGGCCAAGAAGGCCAATGGCATCCTGGCCTGTATCAGGAACAGCGTGGCCAGCAGGTCCAGGGAAGCAATTCTTCCCCTGTACTCAGCGCTGGTGAGGCCACACCTTGAGTCCTGTGTGCAGTTCTGGGCCTCTCAGTTTAGGAAGGATATCGAGGTCCTGGAGCAGGTCCAAAGGAGGGCAACCAGGCTGGTGAAGGGACTCGTGCACAGATCCTATGAGGAGAGGCTGAGGGAGCTGGGGCTGTTCAGCCTGGAGAAGAGGAGGCTCAGGGGAGACCTCATCACTCTCTACAACTCCCTGATAGGAGGGTGTAGCCAGGTGGGGGTTGGTCTCTTTTCCCAGGCAACTATCAGCAAGACAAGAGGGCATGATCTCAAGTTGTGCCAGGGGAGGTTTAGGTTGGATATTAGAAAGAATTTCTTTATGGAGAAGGTGACCAGACATTGGAATGGGCTGCTCAGGGAAATAGTGCATTCTCCATCCCTGGAGATATTTAAAAAGAGACTGGATGTGGCACTCAGTGCCATAGTCTAGTATCTGCAGCAGTAGTGGATCAAGGGTTGGACTTGATGATCTCTGAGGTCCCTTCCAACCCAGCCGATTCTATGATTCTATCATATCTAAATATTCAGGTGGGTTAAATCAAATTCATCTTCCTGCACCACTCAGCACCTAACCCTTCAAATGCCACAAAAGTCACAAAGGAGTCTTCCTGGTCAGCCAGAATTTCCTTCAGTTCCCTCATTAAATGGTGATTTGGAAAATTTGTTTATCTTGACCACTATGTGCATCTCAGCTGAGAAAGCTGGGAAGCTTTTGCAGAACTCATTAGCCCAAGAAAACGAAACAGTTAGGAGCCTGGTTTTATAGTCACGTATCTCAGTCTGTCTTTATCTAGTGAGAGGCTGGTGTTGCATCCTTACGTAATTACAGATAGATATGTAAGGAAATTTAAGTCCCTCAAATTCTATCTTAACTGTCTCCCAAAAATATCCAGACTAATTTGCTGCCTCTCCAGTCTTGAAACTTGCATTCTTGTCTGCAGACTTCAACATGTAAGATGAAAAGAGATCCAGTTGTTGTACTCTCAGGGAGAGATTATAATTTCTCATCAGCATATTCTTAGGAGAGCAAAGTTATTAACAAGAGACAAAAAGGAAATAGACACCCATATAACATGCACACGTGCAAGAGAGCTCCTTTCAAGTACTCTCTCATGTAACTGCAAAAAAGAGGTTGAAACTCCCTATTGGCCTAGATAAAGGCTTCAGAAGGACCAAGGGGCTAAATGTTTCAAGATGTTTCAGTGTTTCCAGAAATCTAACAGGAAAAGAGACAGCCAGTTGATCTGTAAGGGAAATGAATGGTCTAGATCTGCAGTGGGACATCAGGACACTGAAGTAATTTTTAGTTTGTGCAAAAGATATCCAGTTAACTTGGGATAACTTGCTTTGTTATACCTATATTTGCCCATCAGTTAAAACTACTGTACTGGAAGTCAGCCAAAGATAGGAATAAAAGCATACCCAGTAGGATGCAAAATTTAAATGTATTGATGATTTCTCAGCAGTAATGATGAAACTCTGGCTGATTTTCTTCTTTTGTTTGCACATGAATAAAAAACATCAGATTTCAGTAACACATTGGTTAATATGTCAAAAATAAAGCACCAGAGAAG
Organism: Florisuga fusca; assembly: GCA_038090715.1. Taxonomy (NCBI): domain Eukaryota; kingdom Metazoa; phylum Chordata; class Aves; order Apodiformes; family Trochilidae; genus Florisuga; species Florisuga fusca. The sequence goes on from JAAWXA010000011.1 coordinate 19,025,421, forward strand.
TGGAAATAATGAATCTGGTTAAGATTCAGTTGTTTTTCACAGATGAAAAAATGACTTTATTGTAAGCAGACAGATTTCAAGTATTTGATACCAGCAGGTAATAGGAAATTACCCAGCTTTTTCTCATATTTCTTCGCCAGCATCTTAGCTTGAGCACCCAACATCATTCTACTTCATGGGCTGTGACACTTGGTAAATGGGTTTAAAAACTTTTTAAAAGAAGGAGAAAGCCCATAAAGTCCTTTTGCTTTGAGCAATTATAAACACAGTTTTCAGAAAACTGTATCTATCCTGGGCTGATGGTATGATACAATGGCATGTCACATCTGGATATATCAACCATGTAATATCGTTTGACTGGTGGCAGCATTGCCAATTCAAGAAATGGCACCTCTAAGAGGCAAAGTTTCCAAACATATCTCTACTTAGAGCTTATAACACTGCACCTCTGCCTCTTGGGTGCTATATTGCTCCTTCAGCTGGTGTGGTGATGAAAATCATAAGGAGATATCCACAGTGTTGCCAGAGCTTCTAGGATCAGTGCCTTAATAGATGCACCTAGATAAATGTATTAACAGATGTTTGGGCAGTCGGTAATAAAGTAATCAATAAATCTATGAAAACTACCTGTACCCCAATCTACTAGTGGAGTGCTGGGGGATAAGGGTTAAGTATTTACACTTCTTCACCAGAAAATCAGTCTGATCTTATCAGTTGTGTCACTGATGCAGCTCCCTTTATTTACCATGTTCCTTCTCTCTAGCGTATTTCTTGCTCTCACTGTCTGCTTGCATTTGTTTTGATGGGAGGTAAGGACCATTTATGAGAAACATACATGGAAGGAACTAAACAAATATTCTTTTGAAATACAAAGTCCACAACCATCTTGCAACTGGAAACTTTAAACTGTTTTCACTTTGTTTGTGATGTTCAAACAACATGGTTCTAGATGCATGTTTTGTGCCACTGTAGCAAAAGAGTGATTCCTGATGACATGGGACAGTTGTTGGAAAACTGTAGCCACAATCTCTTGTTTAAGCAGTATTTAGTCAATGATTTAAGTATTTTCAGAGAATAATCTTCAAGATAATCTCACAGTTTTAAAATTTAGGAAGTACATTGCCTGTTATTCCGTTATGTGAAAAACTGTTAAATCAGTTCTGGAAGCATAATGAAACAATAGAATTTAAGTGGCAGAGACAATTTGCTAAGAGTAAAGAGTCATGCAATCCATATATGAGAGATAAATAAGACCATTTGGTGTATGATGAACACAGTTGGCATTCTAGCTCTCAATTAATAGAGTGAAAATACAGGCAAGGTTGACATCCATTTGGGGGTGAGGTTCCTTTCATCAAACTTTGTATACCTACAAAGAACACATTTATCACTGACTGGCTGTCTAGATGGATGGAGAGGTGAAGACACTTCTAGTGTTTTTTTACATTTAATCTGTGTACCTCTATTAGAGTGAAATTAGATTCTCTCTAGATGTAGCAATGAAAGGGGCATATTCACTGGTATAATCGATGCAAAAATCTGCACTGTAGACATTTGTATTTAGCCAGGTGAATCATGCTGACAGTATCTATAAGAATTTAACTCTTCCCCATCCTTTCTAATGTAGACTTATTTTTATTTGAAACATGCATCCATGACAGTACGCACGGAGAAGCACTTAAAGGGAGATGATGCTGCATTCTTCCCTGTTCTGAAGTTCTTTCTGCTTTGTAGACATCAAAATAGCAGAAAATTACTATATTTTTTGACCTTCAGTTGTCCTAATCTTTATTACTAACAAATCAAATAGCTGTGGTAAGACAGAAATGAAATGTATGTGCAATACATTCCCAATCAAATTTGGAAATCTTGACATTTAAGGAAATGACATTTCATTTCTATGTCACTGTTTTAAAAGTGCAGGTGAAATTTCTCTATTTTATTTTTAAATCAGAAGTCAAGACCTTGAAAATGTGTCCCAAACAAGGTTAGTTTTGCACCTAAATAAGTAAAAAGTGAAAGCTGGTATGACTTAAGGCAGCAAAAATGTGGGATTCAGAGATGAGTCCTTGAAAATTAATAAATGCTTGTTTTACTATTTCTAGATAAACCTGTTTTTGACCAACATATATGTTCATTATAATATTATCTTTTCATCAGCATATTTTAATTTTTTTTTTCAGTGTTTCATTCCTTTTCTATCATACATTGCACAGGATGGATACTGTGTTTTAAAGACATTGATGAATCTGCCATTTGCTAACTTTTGAGACAACCTGATTGTCGAATAGTACATAATTTTTTCCTGCAAATTTTAATTACTAGTGTCCAGGACCTTCAACTTTCCTTAGTGCCAGTGTAAGCATTAGATACACAGCCTGCTCCCCCTCTGCTAAATTCAAGTCATACATAGCTTTACCTCAAAGGACCGCCCATAGTCATCATCATACCCAAGCTCATGCAAAATATTTTGAAATTTGCTGAAATTCTCAGTTCTAAATTTGTAACTGAATGCATAGCATTTCCAATACTTAACTACTGAGTGTTGGTTATGGCAGAGGCTTATTGCTCTTCAGAAAGTGAGGTGAGTCTTGTCCTGTCTCCTCAAATCATCAGGGCCAGGCTAAAATGCTGCAGCTTTCTTCTTCGTGTATGATAAGTAGAGGTGGTTAATAGGACAATGACAATTACAGGTACCTTATGAGCAGATATTTTATTTTAATGCTTGTAATGTGGCTAGATGCCATGGTATAAATAACACGGTGAGGAAACAACTATAACAACACTAATGACCTTGTGAGTCAGTTCACAAAAAGCAAGGAATTTAAGTTTGCTCCTTTTTAAGAAGCTTCATTTACCTTCCTCCTGTGAGGGAAGGGAGACAGCAAGTGTGATCTTTATAGGCACCAGGATCCTCGTGGGATGTAAAAGAATATGCATAATGGAGCTGTCAGGAAATTTTCATATTTAGACAAGAAGTTGATGTAAGTTTGGCTTTTTGCCAGTTCTTAGGAATTCTGTCACTTAGAAGGTGAAAAGTATGTGGGTTTTTTCTTTATGTCCAAAGAGTTTTCTCCTTGACTACATATAACCCTTTACTTTTTAACTCGGAAAAAAAAAAATTATAAAACCAACATTTGGAGGAACTGAGATGTCCAGTAATTTTCCTGAGATGAAAAAAATGCAAAACTCTTGCTATCTAAGCACTGTGTGATACCCACAGCAGGGAAAAAAAAGAATGTCATGCACTTTTTATTACCATTCTGTTGATGAAATGATTGATGTTTTCATACTGTTTAGACCTCACACACATACGGCATCTTTAAAGTAAAAGAAATATTGCCAGTGCTTTGCATATTGAGGGGTTGCAGGACAGTTCCAAGCCTTCTTGCAGCCATGTTGCTGGAGGTTATTATTCATTCTCAGTTTGTTAACCTGCTTGCAGTGCTCATAGGTGTCTGACACCTGAAACTTTATAATGAAAATACAAGTAGTAAAAAAATACCTTGGCTTGATAACTTCAGGACCTGACACTTCCTTATGAAGTTTGAGAACTCAAGGCATTTTCCTTGGAAGGGTGCATATAGGCAAGCTGCCATTATGATTGATTTCCCCCATGGAGCATTTCTGCCCTTGTCTCATTACTTCAGAATACATCCTTGGCTCCACGCAGTTCCTCCCATTGTCTGTCATCTTTGTGCTTTGATGAGATTCAAATCTGTTGCAATTTGAAAAAAAAACCAACAACTTTCAAGCACTTTGTAATATTGTAATCCTTCTTTCCACTTTCTGTTAGTCACTGGGGACAGCAGTTGATGTGTTTTGGTCTGGTGGTCCAGTAGGTCTAGATTGTTCCAGAAGATTTTGGTTTCTTCCTCTCCCTTGAAATAAAGGAAAACAGTTGTAAACACCAGTCCTTTCTCAAATTTGATGTTCAGTTTTCATCTACCAGTTTTGTCTCATGGTGATTATGAAAAGAACTTGATTTGATTTGATTTGGTTTGGTTTGGGATGGGATGGGAATTACCTGAATTTCTTCTATCTTCAAAAGAGATGCAAAGAAAATCTGTAATTTAAATCTTCAGGTACTTTGAAGAAATGCCACACATACAGAGCTACTACTGAATAAAGGACCCTGCTGGATTTTTATTGATTGCCTTGGTGTGAATCACATGTGCCTATTATTAATTCAGCATTAGAACAATATTTTAATACGAAAACAACGGATGATAGCATGCCACAAAATTACTCCAGAGAGAAGATCCAGATTTACAATCCTGTTTCTGTCCCAGGTTTCTTTTGAACTAGCTGCCCAGTCCAGTACAACTAGAATCAAAAAATGAGACAGAAGAATAGGACAAAACCTTACCTGTAAAAAAAAAAGGAAAAAAAATAATTATGATCAGTTTGATTCAAGACTTTATCTTGCCTAGGCTATTAAAGTCTTTCAAAAGGATATGTATTTTTTTTAACACTTTGCTGTTTGTACAATGTGTTATGGTGGGTATTTTTTTTTTCTATCAATAAAATTGAGTAGTACTTTGCTCTGAATTACTCTTCCTTGCTGATGACATGATCCCAAAGGAACAAATTTACAGTACTGACTAGCCTGGCTGCTTGAATGATCCTTTGAGATGATGGTGGTACAAGTGCAACTACTGGTGAACATACTATAGGTGGAAAGTGAGCGCTTCTGAAATATCTAAAATGCTTTTTATGCAGAAAAGGAAGATTAGGACCTGGCATTACTGCTGCCATTTCTTAAACCAGTGGCTGAGAGGAGAGAAGACAAAATAGACTGAATTTGGAAGTTATTAGTTTAAGGTATATAGAAAAAATCCACATTCCTTAAACGTGTTATCTTCCAATGCATCATGATACAAAAGCAATTTAAATTGTTACCATTCATGTTTCTGTATTTCATGTTAATTTCTGATATTTCTCTTCCTTGTGCAGTTTCCATCCTTTGTCTGACAAAGATGCTTGTTTTATAGTTTTGGTTTTAAATATTTGCATTCTTTCTATTTCGTGACAGGTAATTATAATTTGCCTATTAACAGAGATCTTTCGTCTTTCAAACATTATCTCATTGGATTCCAAAATCTTTTTAGACATACTGTGATTTCCAGACTGCTGTTACCTAATCTGTCTTGCTGTCTAATTTTAAAATCAGTATATTGTTTGTTTGTTTGCTTTATGTGCATGCTGTAGTTTTGGAGTGCTGAGATATTTGGGACTGCACTTCCTCTAGGTAAGATGCTGTATCTAGCTATCAACTTTTTCTTAATGATTGAGTTTTCTGTGGACACAGCTTGTCAGTACCTCCTAGCCACAATTCCATATCACATTTTTTGTTATGCTAATGTCCCTTTTATGTACTATTAAGAAACCAAAGACACATAGGCAGATGTAGGCAAGTATGTGAACTGCTGCAAGCTTCTCTGAAGGGTCATACTATTTGGAGTCATTCATATGGTCTGCAGATGTATCTTCTCGTAGGTTTCTACCATAGCAAGACCTGGAAATGACTGCCATAAATAAACTGTTGGTAAAAAGAACTGGACACACCTACTGTTGACCTGAGAGAACTCCATTATAATTGATGTGTTCTGGTTTGTACAACCCCTGAGTGCCAAAGACTTTTTTCTCAAAAGAATTCTGTAACAATTATACCCGGGGGCTGTGTGTATGTCATGACATAAAACACAGTCTGAATTAATTATTTAGTATGGCGCAGCCCACTTTGACTTATAAGCTATAAAAAAAACGCCTGAGAGAGAATTAATTATTGCTGGAAATAACATATAATTACAATGTTGCAGGGAAAAGATAAGAATTAATGTGCCAGGTGTAAGTAGATTAGACCAGCTTGACAGAAATGAGCAACTAAAAAGGAATTTATAGATGAAAGCTTGCAGCCATTGCACCCATAGTGACTGGAAAGCATTGCCATGTGATGGCTGCTTAGTGGCTTATGTGAAATGAGATTTTGGCTTCAGACTCATTGCTCAGAGACACCTTTCTGTGTCACAAATTTGACAACAAAATGGAGCGAATTGAACATCTCATCAGAGAAATGAGGAGAGAAAAAGCTCGGAGGCTAAATTAAATTTCCTTCCTTTCTTGAAATTGTCTCCTTGGGTAGGAGTTAAAGAGTCTTGTGAAAGAGAAAAGACTCTTAGGAAATACATTTCAGTCTGTGTTTCTGTCTTTGTCCAGTGGTGCAGGACCACAAATTCAAGACTAGAGAGCCAGCTATTTTTCATGAATTAAAAAAGTAAAATAGTTCTTTATCCATGGTCTATCAAGTACGGTGCAAAGAAGAGGAAGAAAGATAAAACAAAGAACTTTTCACGTGATGTACCACTTTTTCTAACCATCTTATCTTTTTAAAACAAGAAGGAGCATATATAATATTCTGCTTTTTGGCACCTAGGACAGATGTTTGTCCCAAGGGTAACAGGTGTGTTTTGTATGGGTTGAAGGCCAGTGTGAGAGAAGTCATTTATTATAACCCGCTGTGTGGAGTCTAGTCAGGAACACCAACTGTCTTGAATGAACACAAAAATTGTATTAATGAAATTTTTTTACCTGGGATTACAAGATGACTTCACTAAGTTATTACAGATAACTCAGAACGACGTGAAACCAAGATTTCAAAAGACAAAACCCTTTCAATACAGAACTCTTTGCTAACATCCAATTTGAACCTCCCTTGGTGCAAGCTGGTGCCATTTCCTCTTGTTCTGTTGCTTAATAGTTCAAGAAGAGACTGGCACTCACCTCCCTACAACCTCCTTTCAGGTAGTTTTAGAGAGTGATAAGGTCTCCCCTCAGCCTCTGTTTATCCAGTCTAAACCACCCCAGTTCCCTCAGCCACTCTTCCTAAGACTTGGGTTCATCTTTGTTGTCCTTCTCTGGACACTCTCCAGCATCTTGATGAGGTGATGAACACATCCTGAACACAGGATCTGAGGTGCTGCCTCACCAGTACTGAGTACCGAGGAACAATCACCTCCCTAGAGTTGCTGGCCACACTATTTCTGTTGCAGGCCAGGGTGCTGTTGGCCTTTTTGGCCACATGGGCACACTACTGGCTCATATTCTGCTGGCTGTTTATCAAAACCCGCAGGTCCTTTTCCTCTGGAAAGCTTTCCAGCCACCCTTACCTAAGCCTGTAGCATTGTATAGGGTTGTTGTGACCCAAGTGCAGGACCTGGCACTTGGCCTTATTGAATCTGATACAACTGGCCTTAGCACATTGATCCTGCCTATCCAGATTCCTCTGCAGAGCCTTCCTAGCCTCAGGAAGAGAAATACAAAATTATCCCATCCCACTTAGAAAATTTGTCTGACTTTCATTCCATTTATGTGGAACTAAAATTAAGACTTTCAGGAACATGATTTAGTAGAATAAAATGTACTGACTTATAAAAACCATTTTAATGAAAAGATAGTCTGTCCTTGTGGTTTTGATTATAATTCCTTAGAGTTTTGGGAAAATCAGCTAATCTTATGCGGATGTGAATGTATGTGAAGAGGACCTCTGGAGGATTGCTTAGCATTGCTTAATACTTCTATAAGCAAAATGCTAATACACAGTTCTAGTTTTTGGTTGATTGCCTCACAGAGATTGCTAGATGTAATGAACGTGTATGAATCGATCCATTGTTTTGATTTCAGCTGTATTGGGCCATGCATAATTTTGTTTGGTTCTTGTGAGCATTCACAAATTCCCACAATGAAGAGTTTAGTATAGCAATAGAATCAATACAGAATGAAGCTTTACTAATGTTAAGACTTTACAATTAAAATCACAAAAAGTATCTCAGAGAAGTTAATGTTTCGATGTCCACATTAACATTCTCCAGTTGCTGTTTCATTGGCACTCATTTTGTAACAGAAAGAGACAGAAGTCTCTTTCTTGAAGAGAATAAGAATAAAACCAATACGTGTTCATGTGTATATCTACAGGGTAGTGTCCTAGTTATGACTTACATAGTCATGACTGAGTCAGTGGTAAAGTTTGCAATGCCCCTGATACTCAGGATTGAAAGGAAAAAAGCCTAGTAAAGAGAAACCATAATCCATATGGAAGATCAAAGTTGGTCTTGTGCTACATTGTTAGTTAAGGCAATGCTGGTGTTTGATAGGGCTCTTGGTTTAGGGCTTTTGGTTTTTAGGGCATACTTGAGCGGATCTGTTTCATTTACCCTGTGTATGTGGATTGCATAACCTAAATGCACAGGCTATACATATAGGCTGTATCAGAATTGTCTCCAAAGATCAAGCCTTAGAATTTGGTTAAAAGGTTACAGTAGTCTCTGACAGGTTTTGGTCTGTGCAACCTTCAAACATTTCCAGCCCACAGTACAAGAGTCAGAGCAAGCCAGAGTCAAGTCACACTGTGTGCTTTCCAGTGGCTCTCATATTAGGTGAGCTAGGAGGACTCATTAATAGGCATGTGGTTTGTTCTATGCCCTGATGCTGCAATGCCATATACATGTTGCTTTATTATAACAGCTGTAAAATATTTAAATACCAGTGATTTTGTCTCTCCCATCTTTTCTTGTCTCATTCAGGTTTGAAATTTTGCACCTTTATAGTTTTGTCAAGCAGGATGTTCTGTTTCCTGTGCATTTGAAACAGAGCAATTAAAAAACCACAGCCAACCAAACAAGAGGAAAGTGTGGGAAATGCCTTGTGTTTAAACGTGTTTCACTGAAATAAGAACACAGGATAGAAAGGTCTTTTTTGACCATCAGATCCAGCCCCCTGCTGTCATTGTCACTGACATACAGTCCCTCCCATAAATGGATCAGTCTTCAATGACTGCAGTCAGTCTCTGAAGTCCTCAGCTTACTGAGTTGAATAGGTCAGCCTCCAGTCTTGCCACTTTCAATATGTAACAAGATTTTTCTGAAAGTTTTCAACACAAAGAAAGGAAAGGACGAGAAAGGGTAAGAACACATTTTAAAATTGAAGATTGATTTTTCATATTAGCATGATTATGGAAAGATGTGGGAAGGTTTATCCCTTAACCACAGTTTTTTGCTAATCATATCAGGTGTATTTTAGATGGATTTATCAGATGTATTTGGGATTGTAATCCATACTTTGGTTAAACATAGTATATTCTTTTCGTGTAAATTGTCTAGGTAGTTTCTGTAGAAACATGCATAATTTTGAAGCTCTCTAAAGTCAGTAAAATGGGAGGCAGTACATCTCTCAAAATTCGCGTGCTTAAAAATCTGAGAAGTGCTACAATTGTGTACCTATGGATTATATTTATGTTGTTAATAAACAGGCATATTTAGGATGGAGCTGTGATCATAACAATACTGAGTATCCTGGTAAAACCAGCTTTACCTTGTTCTTACATTTCCCTTGACACCTGCTTAGGGCCACTGTAGAAGATAGGATATTGGGCTGTATGGGTCTTTGACCTGATCATGTGAAACTGTTCAATGTTCTTCCCTATTTTCAGTAAATGATGCTAAAAACATTTTCACATTCTCACTGCACAGTGACATTTTCTCATTTATTACTTAATTTAAAATTGCTTCCAACTTTCAGGAAACATTTCTACTCAGTCTTTAAACGAAGATTGTAGGGTGCTCGGTTCTCTGTAAGATTAAGAAATCTAAATTTATTTATCTAACATAGGTGTCTACTGTTACACTAGGTGTCTATGATCCTGTTACAATCAATGAAGACCTAGTCAATACAGATCAGTCTCTCCAGCTCTCTTGTGTTTATAGATTGCATTGATTACATCTCAGTTAAAGATAATGGGAGCTTATATAATGATCTTGATTCAGTTTCCTAACATGTGTGTGCTTAATCACATTTGAGAGACACTTCTGTATCCCTTGGCAGATGACTGCTTGTCCAAAAGAATGTACATGTCCTCCAGCAGGTTTTTTGTTATATCTACAAGCCCATTTATGTGTGTATAGGTGCTTTGAAAAAGGCAGTGCATGTCTGTATTGATGGAGTAGAACTGAGCCTGTTGCACACAGGTGGACACTTGAATTTAGCATGATAATAAAAACCTCATGACGCAATTTATTGCCTACAGGCTGGTTTTGCTGCTCACAATTCAGTAGAATTCCTTAACATGAAATGAAAAATACACAAGTCCTTGGATGCTGAATGTAATCTGAGATTTCATTTTAGCAGTTCTTTGAGTGTCTGCAGTTCTGTTGTAGTAGGAGAGTGATAATGAAGATAACTGAAAAAATGAAGGCTAAGGACTTGGTGCATATGTTGTCTTGCTGCTTCATTTAACTGCTTTATTTTTCATGTATTATATTTGCCTGGGGGGGTTTAACTGACAGGTTAAGCAATGATTCTCATACTTTTAGATTTTCTCCACACACCAGACCCAGAAACATTTTCAATAAATGGCTTCAGTATGTGTTCAAGAGCATAATAATTTACATAATACCCTTCAGCAGAAGACTGCCTAAAGCACTGTGTTGAAGACAAGACCAGTATTGAAATATAAGTTAAAGTCCAGCAGTGGCAACCTAAGCAAGAATCAGGAACCCTGGAATGGTGCTATAGGATCAAGCATGTTATTACTTATCTTATTGTCCAGCATCTGCACTGTGCACCTTTGCCACACCTGCAACCTCTGGCTGCAGCCAGAACATTGAAAGTGAAACACACAGACACACACAACAGAAAGGAGTCTGAGAATCTACGTTGCTGGATTCTATAAGAATGGAGGATTTACTCTTAAAAAAGACAATTGCTATGAATATTACATTAAATTTGCAGGATATCATGACACCTCTGGTTGTCTAGCTTTGTCCTGAGGAATACAAATGAGTACTCATTCCAGCTGAATTCCCTGTGGCCAATTTCAGTGGTCTAGGTGAGAAATTTCTATCCTTAATCATAGCATATATCACACAATTTCTTTCTATTCTGACAGATGTAGAGATTCTAACAAAGGCTTTCCCCATGAAGACCTGGAACTTCCTGTGAATGAAGACCAGAACCTGAAGAATTAAGAAATAGAGCTGTTTTTTCTTTTCATTACCACTGTACAAAAGTACTTTCTTTTAGGACAGTTGCTAAAAGAGGCTGAGAAAGACATCCCAAAGTTTTTGAATTAATCTAATCCCAGAGAATTTTCCCTAAGGAAAGGGACATTTACTGTCTGGGGAGATGAGTGGCATTTTGCTGTCCATTTTATTACTGACTGAAGAGAGAAAAAGAAATCTCTTCATAAATTGCAATGGCCTATTATTCTCAAGAGAAGAAGTTGTGCATTAAGAGAAGCAGTTTTAGGAAGGGTGCAGATTTAGTTCCTTGAAAACGAGAAGAGAATGTGTCAATGTACAAAAGCCAGGGGGTTTTCTGCTCCCACATCAGCCAAGTGGATGTATTTTCTTTTCCTTTAGTCTAAAAAATGACCTTTCAGTGCAAATAAAAAAGTGGAAGATGTTCACCTCAAAGCCTATTTGCCTTATAGATGTCTAATTCTTCATAACCCCTTTAAAATGAAAATGCTTCCTTAATAAAAACTAAAAGGCAGCAGAAATCATAGGAGATAATTCTAGGATTGATCCTGTATTATGGATAGAGATAAGTCAAGGTACACATTCAGATTAATAAAGTGAGTTCATATAACAATCTTCCTCTTGATATTGAATCATTGCAGTATTTCAGCCTAACCTGAATCCTGCCAGTGGGAATGAATCTACCTGTTGAATGATGAAATATAAACAGAAATATCTGCACAGAGGGGGATCATTCAGCAAACTGTCTCTGAAAATATCCAGTGCTGGTTGTTTCCATGAAAAAGCCAGGATCTAGACTAAAGATAGCTAGAAGACAGTTTTCTTCAGGACACATTTCTACCTACCTCATGCTAGTTAAAGACTGTGAAGAGATGAATTAGGATTTAAAATACTACCGAAACTTGCACTGATGGTTTCAATAACTTGCAAGAAAAACTGACTTAGAGTAGAAGAGCAATTATTGCATATTTCTACCTTTCCACCTAGCAGAATTCAAGCTTTGCTTTAGGTTGACACAATGAACCACATTTGATCGGTCCAATCAGAAGCAGGTAGCAAGTCATTAAGAGCAGGGAAACAGGGATCTACCTTGTCACATCATTTTCTTGGCTGTAAGGACTGGCACACCCTGAACATTCTAGTCTGCTGTACTGCCAAGTGCGAGACAGACTATTGACTCTAACTCTGACCATTCTTATTTTATAGCTGAAATGTCCATTCCTGCTAAGCTCTTAATCTCAATGTGGATATGGCTGGTTTAGCAGTGTACTTGTACAGAAGTGACAGTGTACAGACAGGAGGATGGAATGTCTTCATCAGCAGAAGGCATAATATTTCTGGCAACTGCTGATCAGTGTGGGTTTGTGAGGGAAAATGTATGGACAGGATAGTGGGAAGTAATGGTTGCAAACTCTCTCATGAGTTTAGAAGCACAGGTCAAGAGGAATGTTAATAGAAATACAGGTATGATCAGGACAGACAGTAAACTAGATGGAGCAGCCACTCCTTTTAGAAACTCCTGTGCATTCATTCTTTTCTAATTTGTTAACTAGTTCAGCAAACAAACATGACATATAACGTTGCAAAACGAACCTTTTGTAAATAGCAAAACAAACAGAATTAACATCAGTTTAAATCTCCCTAAATAGCAGCAGCCTCAGTGATTTTTCCAAAGAGGCTCCTTAAACACTTACGTTGATGAACTGCATCTCCTCCTCTTAAGGGTTCACAGATCATTGTTGATCCTTCCCAGTAAAAGGGAAGCTGTGGTAAACAGCCCTTGCTTTGTCCCAGCAGGACAGCAGGATCTCATCTCTACTGTTGAATTAAAACTGCACCACTTCTTGTGAGATGTCTAACAGAAATCTCTGTGAAAACACTATTGCACTGTGGGATGAACCCTTTCAGAAACTGTGAGCCTAACTGGTTCAAACTGGTATCATCTCTGTTCAATTTAAACACAAACCAAGTGGTTTTCTAGAAAGCAGCTGTGTATAGTAGCACACATTTGTTTGTAAAGGAAAAGAAAGAAGGGGCAATTAATTATCTGGCTAGAGGTGAGCCAAATAAGGCTGTAGGTGAGCCAAAATGACAAAATGGTATGCATTTTTTTTTTTTTTTTCAGTCATTGGTGCACACATACTTTTCCTTGCCTGGATATCTGTTTGACCTTGTTTCAACTGAATGCACTGTGGATTTTGCATATGGATGCATATGATCTACAAAAAGGAGTGCTATATTCATATTTCCAAGATTTCATCCACAAAGAGGAACCGTGAAGTATTTGACAAGTTTTCCCCACACTACCAGTATCTTATTGCTATATGCTTTCATGTGAGTTCATTTTGTGAGGAAGAGATGGAGAGAAGAAATTCTGAAAAGTGATAAACTGTGGCATGATAATGACAGGAGAAAGTAGATGAGTAGGTGGAGACTTTTTCACTCTTCAGACTTGAGAGGTCTTCTTTAAGGTGTGTACTACTGTTGGACAAAGAGACAAACTTGCTGTGATATGTCTGTCAGCACTGCTTAGTGTGAAGGAAGAGGGTGGAAATTGCACAAGAGTCTATTACTGTTTCCTTCCAGGTAGTCTGTAGAAGAGCAAGTGTGCAAAGGAAGATTTGAAGTTTACAGCCACAATTTGGCAGCTATTCCCAGCCAGTCTTTGTGTACTTAAAAATCCTTTCAGTACAACCATGTGAAGGATTGCTCTCTTTCCTTGTGACAGTTCACTTAAGGGGACAAAGAAAAAAAAACCCAAACCAAACATAAATGATGTGTTCTACTCTGCATCCATTTTAAATGCTGGGTGTTCTACCTTTTTTTTTTTTCCCCAGTTGTTATTTTTATAAAGAGAAAAATGGGGGAATGAGTCTGTAAACCTGAACTTGTGTCCCTGTTAACAACTTGCTTCTTTCCATTTACTCACAGAGTCTGACCTTCTCCCCATCCCCACTCTCAGTAATGAATGCACCCCCTTCTCTTCCTGTTCTCTTTGAAAGCTGCATCCTGTGAAGCTACAAATTGCAGCCCATAAGGGGAAATGATGATCTATCAATTAAAGGGTACAGCTTTATGCATAAAGGTAACTTATGGATGTCAGTCTATAGCGTAGCTCCAAAAGAGGCAATTTTTGCTGTTTAATTTAGGAAACGGTGGCCAAGGTGCCAGATTTTCTACTGTTGTTGATGTAGGAGTGGATTCTGACCCTCAGCCTACACAGACTTCCCTGGGGAGGCCACAGGGATTTACAGATCATGCTATTGCTCTATTTGAGTCTAGTCTCATCTGGAAATAAAAAGTTCCTTGGGTCATTACCTCTTTTTCTTTTGCTCACCAATGTCTGCTCAGATCTGTCCTTTCTAGCACTTTGTGGAATTTTTTCATTGTCTCTGGTAGGAGCCAAGTAGTATTTCATTAAGACACTGATAAATGGAAAGACATTATTTTACATTCTAATTGCTGGTATGGATAACATATAAAATAATGTAATAGAATTAAAACATTTCTAATAAAATTGATAGACTTAGTACTATTTAATGCTTATGGCAGGTACACAATTTTGAGGTTTTTTTGTTATTTTATGTTTAATTTAGGGGTAAGAGATAAGTTTTTTTGAATGATTCAATTTTAAAGCCTTATGTTGTACAATGATACTTAAAAAATGGAGAAGAAAATTAAATCTAGATAATAGAGTCATGTCTGAATAAGCCTTAAAAAGCAGTTATGAGGTGACTTGACTGGTGAGCAATGTCTGGGTGATACTGTGATTCAATATGTTCCCATTTTTGGCTTGATTTCATACTTTTCTTGACTGATGCTCACTATGGGATACTTGGTGAATAATCTGTTTCAGTGAGCTTCTGTGAAGAAGGTTTGCCTTTGCTTTTCTGCACCAGGTAAACATCAGCTAAGAGCTGCAAAGTAATGTCAAACAAATTTTTCTACACTGGCAAAAATGTGGTGTAAAAGGCCTGTTCTCACCAAACATTCCTATGTGAAGGTGGTATCCTAGGTAGAAGCTAGGATAGTCAGAAATTTTTACCTATTCAGTTAAATCATAAAACCTTCCAGATTAATACCAAATGCATAATACAAGGGAGGAGAAAGTAGCTAGCATGTCTTATGTTTTGTTATTTAGTTATTTTATGACAGGAGCAGACTGTGGTAAAAAATGAATGTTGCCCAAAATCTAATGTTTATCCTGTACTCGAAAGTGATGCAGCTGCAGTTTTTGATTCTGGGTAACAGTTCCTCACAGAACTGAAGCATTTATGTTGGAAGGGACCTCCTGAGAGTTCCTTGTCCAGTAAAACAGGGTAAACCACTCTGTATATATCCTAGTTCTCCATGAATTCTTAAAAGAATAATGTTATAAATATGCTTGGGGTTTGTGTTTTTTTCTCTCTTTTGTTTTGTTTTTGTTTTTGTTTTAATGTTGGGGGGTGGAGGGTGTTGTTTTTTGTTTTGTTTTGGTACTGTATAAGGGAAAATAAAAGATATCATAAACCAGTTTTCTTCTCATCCAAATAATAGTCATCATTCCTTACTAGCTGGTCAGTTATTGTAATTTTTATGAACCTGCCCTTCATACTTTGGAACACTAGAATGTGTCCTCTCCCATCCTTTCTGTGGTACCTTGCACACAGGTCAAATATCAGTCTATGATACTGCAATTGTACTCCTGGATTGATATGTAGAAATATGTTAAGAATCCCAAGGGGTCATTGAACCCTAACTGGATAGAGAATCCAAACGAAGAAAGTTAATTTAAAACACGTCCAGTTTTCTGCCTCAAAATAGAAACTGAATTGTCATAATAATTACCCAGTCTCCGATAGTCTAGTAGTTGATTACTTCACAGTCTTTAAAGAAATTATACTCACAATGCCTTTGAAATCTGGGAAAAATTTACTATCTCCATTTTAGGGTTTTTTAGGGTCTTTTTATTTAATTTTTCTTTTAGGTAGGATAGCAAGCTATAGACAAGTGAGGGCTATATTTTTAGAGAGAAATAGTCACATAAAAGAAGAGCAAAGGTGCCAAGTTGAATATTCAGAAGGAGCTAACTAATACCAAAATCCCATCAGGAGCCTATCGTCATTATTAAATGGCTAAATACCTCTAAAATTCTGTCCCACAGCCACCGTGCCATATGCCAATATGCTACTAGCAGAAATGTATCCTTTTTGGAAGGCAGATTTTCTTAATTGAGCTGATACTTTCATTGCAAAATTGAAACAAATTAGTTTATCTGGTTTTAGCTTCTTCACACCCTTCCTCCCTGAGCCCTCTAAATGTCACTTTTTCCACTGGAACTGAAGGTGTGCTGAAAAACCTGTCCTGCACAGAAATATGATAATCTCTCTTCAGTGTTTGGCAACTAGTATCTATTAATTAAGGATCTATCATTTGTACTCTGTAATTATATTTATTAAACCCTAACTCATATCCTAACTATAATTAGTTCATGCTAATTAATTTTATCAAATCCCCCTAGATTCATATCTTAAGTAAATATTGAGTAGCCCTACACTAATTATTTCAATCAATGTGGAGTGCATTTCAAATGACTATGAATGGTTTCTATTAATTAAATTTAATATAAAATAAGTGTTCTATATACTAAATTTTTAAATGTTAATATTTTAAGATAAAAGAGCATAAAAGACTGGTGTAATATGAAACACTAATTTATGTATTAGACCAGATTAAACAAGGCAGTTCTGCCTAACTCAAAATTTCTAAATAAGATAACACAGTTGTTTGGGTTTTTTTTTAAGAGACATAGTTGAAGTATGGCTCAGTACTATAATGATGTACCTTGAAAAGTTTTTCCATATCTTTTGAAGCATATGGGAGTCCCTAGACTTTAAAAAAAAACAAAACAAAAACCTTTCTTTTTTAAAATGTGTGAAATTGGATAATGTTTGTGGAAGTAACTGTGCAAGCATAGATGCAGTATAATAGCAGAACAGGAGCACACATTTGGATGATGTGCAGTGTTTTTGTGAGAATGAACTAGGGGAAGCATCCTTACTCACCAGTACTGAGACAACCTGCTTGATTACCTTTCCATTGATAATTCAACTTACTATGTGCTTCAAATGAAATTGTGGTGTGAATTTGGGTTGCTTAAAGGAAAATTATTAAATATTACATAAGAACAGGAAAGTAGAATGGATCATGGTCATTTTGGACTCAGTGGAGCATCCTTGACTTTTAGCTGGATAGTACTCTGTACCCTGAGTGTTCTGTCTTATATCTTCTATCTATCTGCAGATGTCTCAGATATCCTAGGGTATCTAAAAATGGTCCTGCATTTAAGCTGCAACCCTCTGAAAGTTTCTAGGGCAATCTAGTTTGTGATCTGAGCTATTTATTGGAGCTAAAAATCTAAAGATCTTTTGTCAGTGCTTTAATCTAAGTGAGCTATATGCTATATGTCTCAATTTATACACTGGAGTGAGAAAACCTCTGAGATGTTCCAGATCTCTGCTCTTCCAGGAAGAGACAAGGGAGAGGGGGATTAATCTCTCCTAGTTTGAGAAGTCAATGCTGTACTTTCCATTCTCATTTTCCTCTAAATCAAACAGGCACTTTCATCTGCCTTGTTTTGGGCAACAACTATAAAACAGGAAGAATCACATCCTAAAAGTGTTTATTTCTTTCCATTGTCTCTAAATGGAGGTAGGGTGACAAGCTCAGGTAAAAGCATTTCTAGTGTAGATGCCTAGCTTTGATAACATTACTCCTGCCTGTCGAGACTTTGGAGGCTTTGAACAATGTTGTGTAAAATAAGAATAGAAATAACTTAGGCTTTTGTCTTGTTTTTTTGTCTCCTGTTTTTGCTTCCTGGAGATTTCATAAAATTTAGTGACTTGGGAGAGGAGCCTGTATTATTTTTAAAGGATGAGAGTTTTCTGTCATGGACTGAAGTTTTAACATTCAGTGACAAAGGGAGAACAGATTTCAGCTCTACAGCTGCAATGAGTTAGTTTTGACTTCAACTACTGTAACAGAGGTCAAGTGTATAAAGTAGCTTCCATCTGTGAATATTTGATTTTAATTAGCAAAGGATACAAACTATGAGAAGTTAAATCCTAATCCAAGCAGGAGATGTGGCACTGTGATTCAGCTATGTTACACTACCTCATTTTAATCTTTCTCTTCATGATTTAGTCTATCACCTTCTAATTGACAGTATGGCTGTCACTTGCCACAGCAACGGCACAGGTTTTTTTTAGTTTACAGAGAACCTCAGATGTGTTTCAGTTTTTTTTCTTATTTATCTTCAATTTAAACATCTATAGACATGCACCTAAACAAGGTTTAACTGCTATGGTCTGTTTTGTGTGCCTTCATATTGGTATCAATGGTTTCTTTTCATATGACATTTGATATCGCTTTACATCTCTAAAAGTGTTTCTAGGAAAGGTCTACAAATATATAGGATAGCGAGACCATTGGTTCAAATTTTCTCATGATATATATTTTCACAGATTTTAGATTTCCTGCAGCTGCTTCTGTTTTGGGCTCAGTAACATGTGCTTGTGTAAAATATTTATTTTCCAGAAAGATATGCAATCTTATTTTTGAAAGTATCAACAGATGGTGAGTCCACCTCCTCTCTCAATAGTTTGTTCCAGTGGTTTATCATCTATGCCATATGCTTAAAATTAATGCCACATTTCCCATCTGATTTTTTCTGACTTCAATAAAGCTACCTTCATTTCCTTGCCAGTCAGTTGTTTACCCATCCTCAGGCCTTTTGGGTCATTCAAGGAGAATCCAGATTGTCCTTCACACTTGAAGCATCTGGGGTGTGTGCACCTGCTTGCTTGTAACCATTATTTGCTACAGCAAATGTCAGCTCAGTATCAGTCTTTGTTTAATGGTTGCTTTACTGAGTTGATTCCTGCTTTTGGATCTTTTAGAACTTTCTCTGTCCTCCAGTTGCATCTAAATGCTTCTACTCATACTGTGTGTTTTGTTTCATTCATCTATCTTATATGTGGTTCTGTCTCTCCCATCCTGCTTTTTGTTCCAGTCTTTCTGCTAGCATTGCCTTCAATGTGCAATAGAAAAAATCAGGCTGCACAAAAGTACCTGAGAGATCCTTACTGTTAGTCATTCCATTTCTCTCTACCTTACCCCTATATTCTCTTTTTTGGGGTGCCACTCTTCCTTCCTTACATTTAGCTGTGAATTCTCTGGATCTGTTTATTTTATTTGCTGATGGAAGGGTTTGTTCAATTTGTGGGTATTGGGGGAGGGGGAAACAAAAGCAAACACACAATAAAACAGATTAAGATGCAAGGCTTTAATTTTTCTTGGTTACTGAAAAGCATTTGAAAAATCTCAATATCTAGGCAGAAAACATTTTTTTTTCTTAATGTCTGGTCAAGACCCTTAGTATTTCTTCAGACATTTGGTCCTTTTTCTTTCACTGATGTTATATCTGGGAGCCCATCCAAGAGTTGCTGTCCTGAAGAAGAGGAGGTGGAGGAGGAAGATTGTGAGTTGTATGAGAGGAAGTGTGAAAAAAATGACAGCAGTCTTGCTGGCAAAGCTTCTGGTGACCACTTCTTTCACACCCAGAGATTTTTCTGCTTTTTCACAGCCATTTTTGATGAGTACTTCAATATGAGCACATATGGAAATCTTTTCTTCTTTGCTAGCCATCTCTGACACATAGCTGGCAATATTACTCACTGACTGCAGTACTACTTTAGGTCAGTGTAACCTTGTAAGTAAGGAAGTCAAAGCATTTTGAAGGAACACACAGTCAGAAATGTTTCCTAAAATAGTCCTTTTTTTGGTACCTACAGGGATGACTGATAATTTTGTTATAATAGTATCATCAAGAGCTTTGAATGGCTGTGGTCTGCAGTCCTTTTTCCATCTTCCCTTCACCAAAGGCAGCCCCATCAAGACTGATTGTCAGTTTGAAACGAGCACTAGTTTTCTTTGGTAGTTTCAGGACAGTGTACTATTTTTCTTCCTCTATTGATTCACCATATCTTTTTTAGCAATCAGATTACAAAGTGCTGGCTTTATCCTTTACAAAATAATTTTAACATATAGCAAATAAATGAGAAAAATGTCAGTGGTGAAGGAGGAAAGGCTATTGAATATCACTGAATATGTAGAACAAAAATCTTGGAATTCCCTCTGGTTTTATGTATTCTGGAAAATTGTCAGAATGGTATTAATTTTTACACAGAACATCAGATTGGCTAAGGCTTGAAAAATAGGTGGGCTGTGCTAATGATATGTGTGGAAAAATGACGAATTTTCATGGCTGATATTTGCATATTTCCAAGAAGGGTGATACATATGAAGTTCAGGAATAATGCAAAGTACTTTCTTGTGCATTGGAGTAAGATGCTCACACTGGCTCCTCCATCTACATGCAAATGTGGGTATGGATGTATTTGTTGCAGAACTATTTGAAAATGTACTGAACTAGATTCTTCCTTTTTTTAAGCAAAAATAGATTATTTTGATAGCACCAGGAACCACACTGAAGCCTGAAGTATGAGAAAAATGGCTGAAGTGAAAATTGCTCAGGGAAAATTTTCTCACAGAGGGTGTTGTCTTTTATTAGGTTTTTTTGTTGTTGGTGGTGGTAGTTTTTGTTTTTTTGTTTTACTTTGATTGGTTTTTTATTGTTTATTTGTTTGTTTTTTTCTAACCTGCTGGGTTGTCTAAGGAAAAGACTGAACAGATCTATTCCATATCCTCACATCCTCACTGCACCTGCAGTAGAATTTCAGTAGTGTATTATTATTTAAACAGATATGGTATAATTTGTTACTCCTCAAAAGGATAAAAAAATGCAGCTTTAATTAACACATGGTACAGTAGCTCTGACTAATATTATATTTAGCTTCATGGTTGTCTCTTAATTATGATTACTGTTCAGCACATTTCCTTAACAGTTCTTGGGCCATCAGATATTCAATGCAGCCTTTCTTGTAGCATCTGCCCATGCTCATTTCCTTCTGTACTACTACCTTTTAAATTATATTTGGATTACAAAAAGTGAAAAGAATCACTGAAGCATTTACTGTGTAGCAATGAACCTCTTCCTGACCCAATACTCACAGTCTTGTTTGTGTCCATGTCCATCCCGATGCTCCGCTCATGGTAGGCTGCATATGGCACAGATGTTTCAGTCATATTACATGTCTATTTTCAACCTGTTTCTCAGAATAGATGTTCCTATACGTATTCTCCCTCCTTTCTCTGCTGACACACTCTCTCTACAAACAGCAATGTGCATTTCTGCAGTCCTGATTTGTGGACAGAATGAAACTCAATGTAAGTGACAGTGTTTTCCTTTCCAGGCTGTTTTGTAATGGGGCATGTGAGCCTGGTCTTCTTTTACTCTTTTTTCACCACTAGCGAGATGGTCTAGCTCTTGATTTGTCTGGTTTTAACCCACTTTCTTAATTGTATGGAATCATATTTGAAAGTGCCATGTGTTTTTTGTTACAGAAATCTATCTCCTTCAATGTGCCATCTAGTGATTGTTCCTTCTTTCTAACCACAAATGGCCATGTAAAGTCAACAGTATGTACTCTGGGATTTACTGTAAAGAGGGAAGCAGCACAGTAATAAAATCTCATCTCCTGCCATCTGTCTCCTGCACATTTCTTTACAGTCCAAATGCATTATATTTGAGCCTAAATGCCTTAGTGTTGGCAGCACTGTCCAGTTATGGTAAGAAATCCCCCATGAGTTGAAATATAAAATGAAGGTGACATATGGACAAAATACAGCAGGGATGGTAAGGACTGGAGTTTTATTGCTAATATGCTGGAAGTCACTAAGCCTCCTGAACAATTGCATTGCTGATTAGTAGCAGCTTTGGTGTATTTTGCACATTGCCTTAGTTCTGTACCCCTACAACCAAGAACAAGTGGGGAAAACAGGAGGAAGGAAGGGAAAGGAAAACAAACCTCACAGTTTGTTAGGTTCCAGATCCTTCTGAGCAAAAGTAATTGGGTGTGGATGGGGACAAATTGTTTTTCTTTCATGAAGAGGGAGGAAGGACATTCAGTTCCAAATCAGGCTTGTGGTACCTGAAATGGTGACAGTGACCAATATATCACTTAAAAATTACGTGACTGGACCTTCCATCTTGCTTGTTTATTTGGAAGATCTTTGTTTCCTCTGTTGAGAAGTGCTGCTTTCTGCATATAGAGTTTTAGAAACTGGAGACTGGCTAGACTTTGGTCCTGTCAAGTCTTAGAATGCAGGAACATTCAACCATACAATGAAGCTGTGAGGAAATATTTAAATTTAAATTAAACCTCAACACATATAAATTACTCAATTAATCAAGATGGGAATTATTTTGGCATTGTGCTGCAAGAATTAAAATTCTGTTTTTAGTATGAACAAGCTGATTGTTGCTGTAAACAAATTAAGTACAGCAGATCAACAGTGGCTTTTTAGTCACAGTGAATTGGTCCTATCATGAGAAAATATGTAAAAAAAAAAAATTGATAGCACTGCTAACACAAGTGAGATATTAGTTTACCTGTAAACATGCATTGAAAGAATTTATAGTATAAATAAGATAGGAAACTGTAGGGAAGTCACACGGGGGAGGACTGGTTTGCTTCACTTCACATAACTAAAAGGGAAAAATATAAGCATGTTGGCTGATGCTTTCCTTAGATGATGAAAAAAAAAAAAATCAGCCATCTAAGCCCGGGGTGACTCAGGCACTCATTTGTCTTTTTGATGGCAAGAGGAACTGACCTGCTTTGACTGTTGGATATAGAAAGTGAGATGAAATAAATCAAATCTATAATATTCCATTTGTGAGTTCAATCGGATAGCAAATTTGGCCAGCTGGGCCAAAATATCAAAAATTGTCAAACCAGGTGTGATTCATCTCTTTTAACTTAAAATTACTGTAAGTCTAGCATCTCGGCTTGTCTCCTAGACAGTCAGAAGAGAGAAAAAGTTTGTCCAGAGGGCATGCCAGTCTATATTGATATTAAGTGACATGCATTATTTAGAAGTGCATGAGTATGTGGACCCAGGAGCAGGCTCTTCACTGAGTATTCTTTAGATGGCCAAAAATAGCTGGCATGGATCTTACTCTGTGTGTTTCATTAATTAAAAGTAGCTGCAAAGGTGATTTCTGTGGTGGTCAAATGACATAGCAGGACACTTTAGAGTGTATTTAAGAATCAGTGGGAGCTCACTGAAAGTATATAAATAGGCTGTACAGCCATACTGAAATTCTTAAGAGCACAGAGACCTATTGTAAAGGTAGTTATCTAGGGACTTGGCTGACTTACGGGGTTTTGACAGCGGGTGCCCTTGCCCAATTGGAAGAGAACAAGAGGAAAAGAGGATTCTGCTAACTACAGATAAAGGGACACTTGAATATTTTTTTCTGTTGTAAGAAGAAGGAGTTCCTTGTGGAAAATTTGGATGTTACTTCATTGATTCTGGGAAGTCTAAGCCTATTATAAAGGAACTTTGGGGCAGTTCATGGAGGTTGTTCAGCACAGCAATTGTATTTGAAGTATCAGTGGTAAATAGTAAATCCTTGAAAAGAGGAAGAAGCAGGATGAGGTCCAGAGGAAAATTCTGTTAGCATTACAACTGGCCACACTCACAGGTGTTTCAGTGTTATAGCTAAATCCTTGTTCTTGTGTGCTTTGGTCATCAACATATAGACACTTTTTGCCCATATATTGTAAAATTGCTCATAGTTTTGGAGGTGTTTATGTGTCTTGTCTGTCACACTTTGGACTTTTCAGATGACCCAGACTATGTCAGGCATTAATATAGGGCTGGCAGGTCTTATAGGAAACCTTGTGCCCTCCTGGTGTGGCAAATGGGTGCTGTGAGTAGCACTATAATATTTAATTTGTCTCTGGACACCAATCTGTGAGCAACTGAACTGACCTCCTAGCAACTTAATTGGTTTCTAATGTTCTGCAGCAAACTCAATGGCTATTATTCCCAGTCAAGAATAGCATCTGCAAGCAATTGAGACTCTTATTTTGGTAGAAGACCTATAAATTGATGTGACCTCTTTTTGTAAAAGCAGAAATACTGTTATGTTGAACGGTGCTAATATTTTCCTTCTAGTGAGTTTCAGATCCACAATCGCAGACATTGCTAGAGGCTGTTGGGGCACAAAGTACACTGTTTCAGATGTAACCCAAGTGCTGTATGGCCCTTTTGAACAGTAAAACCTGGCTGTAGGCAGCAGAGAGCCATAAACTCTCTCAGGCAGCACAGCAGCCAAAGCTAACTCATTTCATAGTGCGTAGGCCATCCTAGGTCATTTTAGTGGATCCATATGAATTTTAGTGGAGCAAGACAGGAGAAAGTGATGAAAACTGAGCTTTGTGTCTGTGTCTTCATGGTCTATGACCAGTTCATGTGAACATATTTTTTTTCCCCTTTGAGCTTCTTTCTACCCTAGAATTGAGCCACCCTCACAGAGTGCTGAACGTGGGCTGGCAATACTTCCTGTCACAGTGTTTGTTAACTCATCTAGAAATCTATCATAACTGATCAATTTATTGTTTCTCAGCTGGAAAACCAGTGGTACCTGGTACACTTTGGTATTCCCATGAAGGGAAAAGTCTATCTGTTTCTTGACTCCTCTGTCTTGTATGAATTAATATCTCCTCCATATCTGTCATGGAAAAGCAAGACAATGCAGTGTCCTGTTTAATTCTTTATTGCTTTTGTGGAGACCCAAGTGTGAAAGAGACCAGTGTATATGGGAAGATCTCAAAATTCCCTGTCCTGAAAAATGTGATCAGAAAACAACTTGACAACTAATTCCCTGATCAAAGGGTGCCAAAATTTTGCCTGGGATTTGCCAAGAGGAAACGTGCACATTTGGAATAAGCTGATAACTTCTGGTATTCATTGACCAGCTACAGACTCACTGACCTGACAGACATTTGCAGACATTGTAAATCTGACATTTGCTAAAGACATCAGATTTGCTGAATTTTTGGAGCAGATTACCTTACACCAGAGGCCAAAGGCTCCCCATCTGCATATGTTCTCTAAATTTGCAGTGTACATGCACAAGATGGGCTGCGAATTTTGCACATTCCTAGAGGTGATCCTCCAACCAAGCTGCCAGATGTCAGGAAAATCTGCAGGAAATTTAGTCCACGTTCCTTGAATTCCAGCTGTACAAAATCTAGAGACAGAAAAAGGAAAGACCAAATTTCTGCTGATATTACCTTGATTCCAAGAACTAGATTTTTCATAACCTGTCATTAATTTTTATGAGGTTACACCCTATTCTACTTCAGGGCTGGACAAAAGATTTAGATACCATGTATGTGACCACATAAGTTCAGTTCCAGGAATTGTGAGCTGGGAACTTTGCCCTACACAAATGTGCTGTAATTTTCATATACATCCATCCAGGCGCTATGTTAATTTGATTACAAAGTGTTAGGTATTTTGAAATAGTAGCAGCAAATATACCTCTCAGAAATTAGATAATATGTAGTAGAATATATTCATGAAAAGATAACCTGAATTGATTCAAATATAAATTCCTCTTTTCCATCCTCCAAAAGCACACCACAAGTCTTACTCTTTTAATACAACTGGACCAACTCCCAGTGGATTTTAAATGGTGATTTTTACTTAATCACCTACAACATCAGAGGTATCCAATAAGATCTGTGTTGCCCTCCTGGAGCCTGCTCCTGATGAGATCCGCATGTTCCTGCCTCCTCCGCTGTCACAGTTCCCTCTGATACTCTTTCTTTAGCTTCTTTTATCATGGTGCCTTATCTGTCACTGCTGGGTGTGCAGCACAGAGACAGCAGCATGGGGCACAGTCAAAGCCGTAACAGCAGAAGCAGAAACAGCGATGGCAGTAGCTGCTGCCGTGGCAGCAGGAATAGCCTCACTGACAGCAGCTGAGAAAGAAAAGCTGTTTTCGAAACCTACAAGTGTGAGATTAAATGTTTGCCTGCTTGATTTATAACTGGCACAATCTATAGATGCCAGAACATTTATGTTTTAGAATGAGCTGAAGATGTTAGAGGGCAAAACTCTAGTGAGCGCAGCATGATTTAAAGCTCAGTTTTCCTTGAACAGTTTCTAGCTCTGGTTTTATGAATGTTATGTATGCGTTTGCATGTTAGATTATGGAAATGGTCTGGTAATATGTACCAGGTTTTGATAACAAGTTAGTCTTAGCAGGTAGCAAAAGCACTTTACAATTTTTTCCACACACATGGCCCCCAAAAACCTCATGCTTTAAATCACATTAGGTAGCAGACAGACAGAAAACTCAGATGGTTCAATTCTTCAAGTTGCTGAGTGGTTTCCACTGTATTCGGTATTAAAACAGCCTAGTATTTTATAGGTTTATGCTCCAAAATGCAGATCAACATGCAAATAGGTGTATAATGGGTAACAAATATTCATTTCCTGTAGCCCCTCATGCCTGTATGAGTGGCTCTTGTCTTCCCATATCTCATCTTTTTTGAAAGCTGGCCCCAGTGGTGCCATCTAGGGTGTCCAGTTTTGCATCCTTAACTTCTATTGACATTAACAAGGGCTGCAGATGTATGCTGAAGGGAGAACAGCCTTCCAAATGAGAGCAGTCTGCTGTTTAACACTGCCTTTAGCCTGAGCAGTACACAGCAAAGTGCTGTCATGTAGAGGGATAATTCCAGGTGATTCCCATGCTAGGAACCCTTTAGGCTTTTGCAGGGACTGCAGGTATGATTGCCAGAGTTTGGAACATTCACTCTTCAGGGTCAGCAGTATATGCACACACCATGTAGGAAAACCAGGTTCTTTCATAAGGTTAATGTAGATTTTTTTTCCTTTCTTTCAATCCCTCTGGGAAAACTAGCATACTGAATTCCCCTCCAGCATAGCATTTGGGTGAATTCCATTCAATATTTTGTTCATTGTTAAATAATGATGCAGCCCTGAAGGAAATTAGAGTCCCATCAGAGTTATAGAGAAAGCATAACACTGCCTTATGCAACAGTTTCATATAGAAGTCATTTACTTCTCTCAGGCAAATCTATATCTTAGACAGTAAAGATCTTATTAATCATATAAAATTTTAGGTTCCTGCATCTTAGATATTTACATCTGTGATAATAGTCTAGTCTCTGTTTCTTGTCACTTTGAAGAATCAAGCAATTTGGTATAATTCATCACATCTCAACGTATATCCCTAAAAAAGCCTAGATGAATCATGTTGTAGAGAAACTACAAAAGAAAATGCTTTTTCAGTCTATTTCATATTTCACTGTAGACATTAGGTATGAAAACTTTTTCTGATTAACTAATGGGAAAAATTACTAAGGGAACTGATGAAGCTTCTGTTCCTTGAAGTCTTCAGATTAAGACAGGATATCTTTCCAGAAGTTATATTTTTCCTTCAAGCAAGTTAGTGAGCTCAGTACAAGGCTGACTGGGGGAAGTTAGATGCCATATGGCAGGCTGGAGATTAGACTAGATGGCCTGTTGATCTTTTCTGGCACTAGGCAGCAGAAATTATGCCCAAATAAGAAGAGTGTGACATGAATTCAGCTGTGTTTGCTGTATGTCAATTATTTTTCACCAGAAAATGGCAAATAGGTTTGACTTTGTTAATCTCTATATCAATTCCTTGCTTCTCCTTTCCATTAATTATCCAGGAGGAAAATGCAAAATTCTCAGATATTTGCTGTCTGCAGTATTTATAGTTTATGTATTTATATATTTATAGTGCATGGTCACATCTGTATTTAATGTTAACTTTCTTAAAACCCTTATTTTTTATTCCTATACCTTTTTATTTGTTTATTCACTTGTTGCACATCATTCAGCTCCCGGAGTTCAGTCTCTCAGGATAGATAATGCCTTCATCCTCATTCTTTATGTCTAATACAGTGAGAAATTGATTTTATTTTTTTTTAACTTAGCTTTCATTAATAATAGTAATTCAATTCTTTTATTTCAAACAAAGTAATTCTTCAGCAAATTGGAGAGTGAGGATGAAGATTATTCACAAACAATTGATTGACGATGAAATCCACTGTGTGTCAGTCGGCTGTGGTAATGAGTGTAGAAAAAGAACCTCCATTAGCAGATGAAATATGCAGTTTTGCCTCTGTTCTCAGACTGTTAATTTCTTATTCAGTGATGCTAGTATCAAATTATGTTACATCTCCCTAAAATGTTTGTCTTACTCTCAAGACTTTCCATTTAGTGCCTTTCAGTATATTTATTAAAGCAGTGTAAAGAACGGCAAGATCTTTCTTTTCTGAGGTGCTGGGGTGACTTTGTGTTGCTCTCTTGGTACTTTTGCCTATCCTCATGGAATCTTAGTCCCCACTGCCCATTTCACTATGTGCACTGATGTGTAGCAGCTGCTTTACTTGTCAAAGGAACACAAATATGAGTTTAGGCATTACCACTGAGCAAAGTATAAATCTAGCTTGAAAATTCCCTGCTATTTACACTCCTTAAGATAACATTGGATTGCAAGTATGGTTTCCAGAATCATCAAGGTTCTGTATCCAATAAAACAAATTTGTAACATGAAATCTGCTCTTTAAATAGCGAATGATCAGTTTCCATGTTTATCTTTTATACACTTCTCTGTAGTATTCTAGTACATTAAAAATGTTAACTACATTGCTTGATACTCCTATGGGGGAAGAGACATTACTATTTCAATACTAATGACATTGAGATGCATAATTAAATAAGTTTTTGAAAGCAATTAAAAAGGCCTTGGGTTTTTTTGTTTTGGTTTTGTTTTTTTCCTAAAAAATCTGACACCAGTTTTCTATGTTGCATAAAGAAACCTGAATTCTGGTATACAGTACTTCTATATCCTTCTGCAATGGAATCTTGTCAGTTTCTGGAGTGGATGACATAGAATCATAAATGTCTGGTTGGAAAGTACCTCAAGGATCATTTGGTCTAACATTTCTAGGTAAAAATATGTTTAAATGAGGTGGCCCAGCAAAACTGTCTTAAAACTGTCCGTTGTAGGAGAATCCACCACTTCTCATAGGACATTATTCCAGTGTCTAATTTTCTCATGGTGAAAAATTTTCTCCCCGGAAGTAACTTGTACCCATTACCCCTTGTCTTTTCTATGTGACTCCTTGTAAAAAGAGAGTCTCCATCTTCTTGGAAGCTATCCTTTATGTACTGGCATATAGTAATAATGCCTCCCTTAAGCCTTCTGTTCTCGAGACTGAGCAAACCCAGTTCTCTCAGACTTTCCCCATATGGCAGGTCCTCCAGTCCTCTGATCATCCTCGTGGCTCTTCTCTGGACTCTTTCCAGCTTGTCTGCATCTGTTTTGTATAGTGGGAACCAAAGCTGAATGCAGTACTCTAGGTATGCCTGGACAAGAGCCGTGTAGTTGTATGATGACTGCTTTTGCTGGTGATGCCTTTGTTGATGCAACCTAGCATCCTGCTGGTCTTCTTTGCCACTGCATTTGCTTTCAAACTCTGTCCCAGAAACTTCCAGACCTCTCTTACCTATATCAGTCCCATTTTCTTAGACTCATTGCCTGTCCAGTTTCAATTGTCTCCCATTCATCTCCTCTTTCAAGCTCTTTTTTCTCCTTTTTCTTACTTTTATATCACATTCTTCATTCTCATACGTTATCTCCACTGTTGCTATGTCTGTCTCCCTCTTACTAGGGATGAATCCTCTATGGTGTCCTCAGACTGATTCTTTGTCTCAGTCTACTCCCTATGACTTATTCTACTTTTACTGTGGCTCAGCTGCCTTCCTTTGTGCTTTCTAGTATGTACAGCCAAAGAATTGTTGAAGACTCATAAGAGACAATAACCCTGAAGCCATTTCCTCTGGCTGACTTGAGAGGGAAAATTTCCATAATTTCAGTGAATTCCCTCCCCTTCCAATGTGTTCAGAGATGTCAGAGATATTTTTGTGGAAGTTTCAGAAAGTCTGGAATGCACAACACTGGAATGCCCCCATCTCCCCCTCCAATCTGACTGTTGATTTGTGGATTTCTGTTATGGTGGTAGAAGATGCAGTTCTCATATCATGTTCACTGCAAAAAAAAGTAAGTACTGAATGGAGCACACTAGAGCACTAAAGAGTTATAAATAAATTTAAAAAAAATACTTCCATGCATTTTTTGCACATAAATAAAAGTGTCTCTTGTATCAGCTCTTATTCTTGGGTTAAACTCTCTGCAGCAATTAGCATGAATGCATTTCACTTTAACTAGTTAAGTTTTCGTAAAATTTTCAGGCTTTCTAAATCAAATTTTTAGACAGAAAATTTTGAGCAAACTTACTAATAGGCAGCATCAGCAGTCCTTTTTATAATTTGGGGTGTGCAGAAAATCTGTGTGATAGGAGCCTAATCTTGTAAACAATTTTAGGGAAAAAAAATTACTTTATGCATATAGCATAAGAAGAAATAAATTGACTGAAATATTTTAACAGATCTTTCAGAAATAACATCCCAGCACACTAGTGAAGATGAAAAATTTAAACTGAAAAATATCTGAAAATGATAGAATAAGAAAACTTTGCAGGCCCCTTCCCAGTCTTCATCCCATGTGGATCAAAATTACTTGTTCTTGTTGCAATATAAGGAAATGAATAAAATATTTGTTCTCTGCTTCAGACTTACTTGCTAAGTTGTGCTGTGCAAAATGGATCATTACAAGCATGCTTTCAAATCCTTGATAGCAATGGATTTTTTGTAATGGAAACTGTGACATACCTAGTAGCATTTGTAAGCACTTTTATAGTTTCACTTTGCTGAAAATTTCATCCTGTGCTTTGTATCAGATTTATTAGCTGTATAGACAGTGTTTCAAATATCTGAAATATCTAAAACATTTTCCTGTGTGTCCATAGAATTAGATAACAAGCAGATTGCTGCCTCACACACTCAATGTGGGTGCTATGTAGTAGTTTATTTTATTCCTATGGTAAGCTAGAAGGGAGATGGTCCTCTTCCCTGTATGTGTGAAAAATGTTTACATTTCACTTGAATTGCCAAAACCAAATTATTCTATTCTTAAATTTAATAGAAACACCTATAAACTGAAACTAAAGATCCCATGTGCAGTTGTACTGCATATTTTTTGTACACAAGAAATTTAACTGAGGTGGCTGAATGGCCACCTCATAGTCTTCTCCCTACTTCAAAAGCAATTTGCTTTAAATCTCATTGTTTTTATAGATTTCCAACAATCATAGGCATATTAAAAAAAGGTGTATAAAAATATCTTCAGGAGCCAGTGTGAGGCCAGTGCTTGCAGCTCTCTTCTTAACATTGTGAAACTTGGGAGCTCAGCTTAAGAATCAAAGCATCAACATGCAAATACCTGTCCCTGCAACAGCCAGAGGGAAAACAGGGATGCCTGTCTGTGGTTCACTGTCTGTCAGTACAGGACAAAACTATTTCAGGAAGCTCTTACCAAGTGTAAACACTTCTCACCTTTTCTTTGCCTTACCACTGTGAATGCTGGATGTCATCCTTTAAGCCTTCTGCAGGCATCGTGAGTGTAGCAGTTCATATTTCTTATTCTGTGTTTGCAGTGTGTAGTGCCACACAGCCAAATGAAGTAGGGAAGAAGAGATAGAGGAAAGCCAAGGAATCGCTGTAAGAAGGTAGAAGTAAGTTATACCGTCACAGACAAAATCTGTAGACACAAAATAAATCTTCCTGTACTGTTGCTCCTTTTCCAAGCACGCTCAAGGATGATGCAGGGATTGCTGAAGGATAAAGAGAAGGCCAGTGGTTACTCTTTCCACGTATCTCTTGGAAGCAACTGATACTGTANTATACACATCTTTGTAAGCACTTTTATAGTTTCACTTTGCTGAAAATTTCATCCTGTGCTTTGTATCAGATTTATTAGCTGTATAGACAGTGTTTCAAATATCTGAAATATCTAAAACATTTTCCTGTGTGTCCATAGAATTAGATAATAAGCAGACTGCTGCCTCACACACTCAATGTGGGTGCTATGTAGTAGTTTATTTTATTCCTATGGTAAGCTAGAAGGGAGATGGTCCTCTTCCCTGTGTGTGTGAAAAATGTTTACATTTCACTTGAATTGCCAAAACCAAATTATTCTATTCTTAAATTTAATAGAAACACCTATAAACTGAAACTAAAGATCCCATGTGCAGTTGTACTGCATATTTTTTGTACACAAGAAATTTAACTGAGGTGGCTGAATGGCCACCTCATAGTCTTCTCCCTACTTCAAAAGCAATTTGCTTTAAATCTCATTGTTTTTATAGATTTCCAACAATCATAGGCATATTAAAAAAAGGTGTATAAAAATATCTTCAGGAGCCAGTGTGAGGGCAGTGCTTGCAGCTCTCTTCTTAACATTGTGAAACTTGGGAGCTCAGCTTAAGAATCAAAGCATCAACATGCAAATAACCACATGTGGCTTTTAAATGTGTACTAAGTATCTAAGATCCCTTTGCAGCCAGTACCCCTGAGTCTTATACGTGATGATCGCTAAAAATGAGAGCCTGTAAACCTCCCTGGAAGGCAGCTGGACACTAAAAAGGGCTTCCAAAAAGACAGCAAATGCCTGTGTTAAAAACGTGGAATCATAGAACAGATCAAGTTGGAATGTACCCATAAAGATCACAGAGAACAGCTCCCTGCTTCTCTCAGGACTACCTGAAAATAAATAATGTGACTAGAAAGAAGGCATGTGTTTTCTGTAAGCTGTGCAGAATATCTGCCAGCCCCACCTGAATTTTCAGATATCTGAGGGCACCTGAGATGCTGTAAGAGGATCCTGTCACATATTTCAAATAGAAATGTAAATAGAAATGTGCACTAGTTTACATCTTTATATAATCTTCTTTCTCCAAGAACAAGCACAACCTTCACCACTGATTGATTACCAAAGAAAAGTTTTGATTAAAAATGTTATGTATAAGTATTCTCAATATTTTGCTCTGATGTTTAGGATAGTCATGGTTGTTCAGAGTACTCCATAAAGAGTTGGTCTAAGACCCATACTTTTTTTTCCAAAATAAAGATGTTGTCAAAGAAGGGACTTATTTTCCCTACAGCACTGCAAGAGGATCTGGACCTGGTAGTTTCATCAGTTTCTGCACAAGCCATAGAATGGATGTCTGTAACATTTTAGTCTTCAGCTCTTAGACAGGGAATACCAAAGTGTCCAAAGTGGGATGAGTGAAAAAGGTACAGTATCAGTTGCTTCCAAGAGATACTGTGGAAAGAATAACCACTGGCCTTCTCTTTATCCTTCAGCAATCCCTGCATCATCCTTGAGCATGCTTGGAAAAGGAGCAACAGTACAGGAAGATTTATTTTGTGTCTACAGATTTTGTCTGTGACGGTATAACTTACTTCTACCTTCTTACAGCCATTCCTTGGCTTTCCTCTATCTCTTCTTCCCTACTTCATTTGGCTGTGTGGCACTACACACTGCAAACACAGAATAAGAAATATGAACTGCTACACTCACGATGCCTGCAGAAGGCTTAAAGGATGACATCCAGCATTCACAGTGGTAAGGCAAAGAAAAGGTGAGAAGTGTTTACACTTGGTAAGAGCTTCCTGAAATAGTTTTGTCCTGTACTGACAGACAGTGAACCACAGACAGGCATCCCTGTTTTCCCTCTGGCTGTTGCAGGGACAGGTATTTGCATGATTGCCTCCGGGATGGGTAAACACATCATACCCAGTGCTCTCCTTGCAATGTCCCTGGTGGAGCTCTTGTTTTGCAGAACAGGTTTGTTTTTCCTGCGAGTTTAAATGTATTACAAATGGGAAAAAAAGAGAAAAACAAACACAAAACAGAACCCAGACATTATCTCTTTGCATCTTTAGTTAAGCCAAACATACTGGAGAATCTCATCAGGTAAATTATAATTTGTCCTCCAAAAGGTTTGATCTTGCAAACTTCTTTTACAAAGCCTTCCATTATCCCCTTTCCAACAGCCGGGAACTCATTCTCCTGTTAACAGTACCAATTAAGGTCCACACTTTAATACTTTAGTAGAAAGACACACTGAAAATAACTGCTTTAACTCTTCCAGTTATCTCTTCTTTTGGGCAAATACTTAAGCAATTTAACTCTGCCTGAGCTCTTTTTCAAAGGGGAGTTAAGTTAAATAAGGACAATCATAAATCAATATAATCCAGCTTTTTTGTTAGCCCTTTCTTTCTACTGCTCACAACAATGAGATATAGCTGAGCTATGTTAACAGTGATTTTTATTATTATACTCCTCTCTAAAGAATCTGTTGGTACGATAGATGGTCATCCTTCAAAATTAAAAATAAGTTAGCAAAATCCTATAAAGAAGAGTTCTCTCTTCTCTCTCTCTTATGATCTCCAGTTCATCTTTTTATATTGTTGAGATAAATGTCGGCTGCTAGATATATGAAGAGGTGTGTTGAGCAACTTATTAAATGGCTTCATGCAAAAAATGAAAGAAAAATAATTTTAACTACATATTGCACTCTGAAAATATGAAACCTGAGTTGTGGGCATATGAATGGCATTGTAGTGACCTTTGCTTTGATAACACATGGTTCTTGAGTCTTTTGGAAAATTGGACATGAGCATCTCCACCCAACGTTCATTCTGTGAGCTGCAATTACAACACACAAGAAGTCTGATCAGAATATTTTTGGTCTCCTACATGATGAAAATATTAATCCAGAGAGAAGCCTGTAAAAAGACCGTTAGATCTGCTTACCATCACAAACCTATAAAACAAGCTTGGAAGACATATGAAGACATAATCTGTTCCAACCCTGGGCTCAGAAACAGGCTTTGCAGTTCCTTAACCATTCCAGATACACTTCTGTTTCTGAAAATCTCCACTGACGGAAAGGACTGAAATAAAAATGGAAGCCAAACCCTCCAGAACTATGAGCATATTAATTTTAAACCCTACACACATTAAAGAACCCTGTTTCAGATCCCACAGCTAAAAAATCTCTCACTAACAGGTTTGCAACTTGCCAATCAGTTAGCAGATTGAAATTAGTATCAGAGGAACAGTAGGCAGAAAAAGGTCACACGGCTCTCCTTCCCTGCTCTGCCAGTTGTAAGCACCAAGAGTTTCCTGTTTGAGAACATTTAACAGGGTTTTAAGACACTGTTGCTGACAGACATCTCTGGTCTCATCACATCCAGGAGAGAGGATGCGCCAGGAAAAAATGGCAGAGTAAGGGGAATTTTTGAGTGTTATGAGAAGTCGCTGTCCTAATTTATGTCTTATTTTGCCCCTGTGCTCATGTCAAACCCTCTCCCTCTGATACAAACATGCACAAATTAGACATTATAAAGTCAAATGAGTCCTTTAAATGCTGCTTTGTGACAAACACTCTGAACCATGGCTATGAAGCCAGTTACAAGGATTTACAGGAAAATTTCTCAAGGGATGCACATCATGGTAGCTATCCATGTGCTGTGTAAACTTTTCAGATCCCATGGAACACTGGAGATCCAAGAATACCCATCAGCTATTGATCAATGAGAAAAGAAGTATCTATCAATAGAAAGCAAATTATTTCTTTTTTATTTCATTTCAGACTTTGGGAAATATGTGAAGAAAAATCAGTAATAATAGATGCAATTTTAAAAAGAGCAATGATTAAAGTCTCTGAGGTTCTCATATTTGAGATTAACAATTTAAAACCATTTCTGCTGTTTTCCATTAGGCTCCCCTGTCCCTCATCACAGACACAGAGAACACTTTTTTTACAGCTACACACAGTGGCACAGGCTTTCCTAAGTCAATCACAGGTTCTTCAATTACTAGAACCTGTCAAGTCTAGCAAAGAGCAACTGATGCTTGAAGACATTGGTGTTGTTATTTATATGATTGTTCACTATACTTGTATAATTTGGTTAT
The DNA here is from genome assembly GCA_038090715.1 of Florisuga fusca. NCBI lineage: Eukaryota > Metazoa > Chordata > Aves > Apodiformes > Trochilidae > Florisuga > Florisuga fusca. The sequence goes on from JAAWXA010000011.1 coordinate 19,061,361, forward strand.
GCTGAAGACTGGAATCTGTTTTTTTCCTAAGCTCAGAGAGAAGCAGTACTAATGGCATTAATGAACAAGCTTCATGTTGCTGTAAATATATATATAAAAAAATACATCTCTCAGGCCTACCAGTGAAGCTCTAATTAAAAGGGGTAATGTTACCTGGAATATATAATGGGTTTTGAACAGGTGATCATTTTTATTCACAAAAGAGTCTTTTGAATAGATGTACCTTGCTGGCTCAATCCAAATGTTAGAAGAGGACTATATAAAGCCAGACAAATGAACAGGTACAAGTAGTCCAGCAAGTGTACCAGAAAAACAAGAGAACACAGTCAGGAGAGAATATGTATTCCAATGTATCTGGACTGCCTTTCTCTTATGTCTTGATACATTGAAATAACCATCGGGAAAAAATCTATTGATTTAGCTAGCCCATAAACTAATCCGTACAAATGTGCAGTGCTCAGAAAATCATCTGGGAACAGTCACACACAGACTGTTTTGTTCTAAATAAATCTGCACCTACTCTAACTCCCTGTGGGAAAGTCCTACTGAGACCAAAGATCTATTGATCAGGAATCTTGGTGATTAATCTGAATTTCAGAAGTTGTATTTTTGCCTATGCTGTGGAGTCTCTGAGAAATGAAATGGGGAAAGAACACAGAGAAGCCTTGGTTATGTTCCATATGAACTGTCTGAAAATGCTTATTGTCATAGTTTTTCAAAATAGTGAACAGCAACAGTATGAGAACTCAAAAAGCCAAAACCCAGATGAAAAAACCCAGCCCTCCCCAGCCCAAAATAGCAGTTAAAAATACCTTTGCGTACACAGTGTATGTTAAAACCATTACCTACGTAATTTTTATATTTTCTTATTTTGAAAAAGGACAAATATTTCCTTTAAGCACTTCTCTAACAACCTTCTCTTTGCTGTGCTGAGCAGTGTGAAACCATATACACAGAAATGCTCATCCCCAATAGCTACTGTCATATATGCCAGCCTGAACTAAAAATGCTGCCAGACTTCCTATACACACTGTCAGTGACCAACTATGAGTGCAAAAGTAGTTCTGGGACCTTTTAAAACCATTCAGTTCTGACCTAATTAAAAAAGACACACTTTTCTCTTTCACTCATATAGCTGCCTTCCTATTCACAGCTTGTGAACATTGTTCTCTCTGCACTTTTTCATATGCTGGCTAAGCACGCAGGTGTTGACATTGCTATCCCATATTGTCTGAAGATTGCGTCCACCAGACATCCTCATGCTGAAGGGCAACAGCAACCTCCTATCATAAAAACAACCTTCCTTTCAACACAGTATATGGTGCAGGATGGCTATGGCAGTTTATGAGCAAATATGGTAGCAGACTCACTCCTACAGAAGCATAGATATTGTGTTATTTTATATTATGATTTTCAGTGACTATTCCTATAAAGATTCTTGATGTTGCTCTTGTACATGGGGGAAGGTCTGACAACACTGTAATGTACAAAGTAGAACTTAAAGGAACTTCTAAACTTTTCCAGCCTTGAAAAAATCACAAAATACCACCTACAAGCAGAACTTCACTACCTCATAGGTGCAAACATGAAGCTTGTGAAGTGCTGAAATATTAAACCTGAAGTCCTGTTGTTAAGAAAACATTACAATAAACATGTTTTTGTATGCCCTCTCTGCAGAAGAACAAACAATAGTGATACAGTAAATATTCAAGTTACCAAAAATATAGGCACATAACACCAATATTTGAATTTTTTTTTCCTAGATTTGAATAGGAAAGGCTATTACAGAGGAGATATGTAAAAGTATAATTTCTAAACCCATGGTATTCTTTTCCAGACTTCCCACGAACAGACCACTTCAGATTGACTGCCAGAGTTCAGAGGAAAAAAAGAACCAGCACATACATTTCTTAGTGATATAATGTGAGGTACTACGGATCTGCTGAAAGAGGCTTTCCGATTTATGGTGGGACCTTGTATATGCCATTCTTCAGCTCTCTGTACCTTGGTTTAATTACATGACAAAAGGATGCATGGATGAAATTTATTGCACACGTTTCAAAGAGCCTTGAGAGAGGTGAGTTGTAATAAATATACTGTGAAGAATTAAAAAACTTTAAAGGACTATAATTATTTTATTCAAATGGATAAAAACCTTCACCACCACCGCAATCTACCCCCTCCAAAAATAACTGAAACCAAAATTCTTCAGAAAGCAAAACTCCTTTTCAAATAAATTAGAAATATTCAAAACTACTTGAAAAGAAAGACTTAGGTTTACTCCATGTTTCAAAGAATTTGTCTCCACATGTGCCTGTCATCTCTCTTCAGACAACCTATACAAGATATAATGGAAACAGTGTCGAGGGTGATGAAAATGCCAGAGCATCTGTCAGTGGATCAACTTATGACAGCAAGTGATAAGCCTCCTAATGCTGAAGTGATGAATGTGCCCAAATGTGGACGCTGTGCTTGTGTGAGACAGCTGAAAACACAAACATGAACGACTAGACATGAGGACATGCCTCTGGGGAGATCCCACCAGTTTTTTGGTACTTGACTGATTCTAGAAAGCAGCACATTTTCACCATAAAGAAAGATAACTGTGCTTATCAATACAGCAGCATGGCTCAGCAGAGAAGTTGCTGGGATGCAGGAAAACATCAATCTTATCTAAGTATCAAATGTGACCTTTTGTATATGTTCTCCTGGAAAATGATCTTTTGTTTTCTGTACCTTCAAAATTTTCCTAATGCATTTGGAGTGCTTTATAATTGAGCAGTAATATAAGAGCAAGCAGCAGCAGGCTTATTTAAACAGTAATTTCATACATTAAATTCTGGTTACCAAAGCAGAAAACACTTCAAGAAAGGAAGTATGGGGCTTCTGTTTGTAGTCACAAACAAAGCACGACATATAAGTAGGGTATGATTTACAGTGTCTGAAGGTCTAATGCAGACAAACATGTTTGTATAGAAAACTAAAAAAACAAACTATAGGTGAGGAAATCTATTTTGATATATAGGAAAAGAAGTCATATATGCTGCTGGGAAATATGAAAATATCTTTTCCAGTCTGAATGAAGAATCCATAATATATTTCCTTTCTAAATTTTTTTAAGGCTTTGTAAGAGCCTTAAACTAAGCTATTTACAGGATATAGACATTGAATTATGTACCAAAATTATTCAACATATCTAATGACAGTAAATGTGATAAGGAAAGACCTATTATTTGAATTCCCAAAAGAATAAACTTTAATATATTAGAAATTGATATAGAAATCTGTATTACAAATGGGTATAAATAAATTAATTTGTATTTCTTTGAACAAGATGTTAAAGAAGGGAACAATCCATATTATTGACCAGACTTTAACAATTTTTACTTTAGATTAGCTCAGTTAAAACAAAAATCTCAGCAACCCTTCACAATAATCATTCTAACTTTTGACTAAATTTTTGATCAATAACTTCTTACATGCAAAATAAAAAACAACCACCACCTGCAGCAGTCTGTTCTCAAAAGGTAACGGGTATTTTCTCAGTTTCTAATAAATGAATAAGGTAGTATTGACTGGTGGTCAGTAATACAACTGAACAGACAAAGTTTTTTCTTTTTTTACTGCTGCATCTTATTCCACAGAGAAAGACTACAGGAAGGAGATGAGGAGGGTTCCCTGGTGCCAGGAAATGGGCAAAGCTGAGGAGGCACCCATGTAGGCTTTTCTCTGTCCTCTCAGGCAGATGGAGCAGAAATTATGGTTCTCTTTGCAGCTAATTAGGGACAATGCTACACAGAAAAGGAGAAATGTTACCTTAAACAGTGTTTGCATTGGTAGATGAACAGGGTGTGTTTCATCCAGGGTTAAGGCACAAAGGAGGAACCTCATTCATTGGTAGAGCCCATATTCTGTTCCTCTGACAGGACTCAAGCCTCTTGTGTTTCCAGCTGTTCCAGCAACACCAGAAGCTAGAGGACAGCTGTGGGAACCGTAAAGGCTCCTTGTCTCCAGGATCAGGGAAGGGAAGGGCTGACCAGGGAGAGAAGGAGGACAAAACTCTGAGCTGATGGAGGGCCAGGACAATATCTGATATAGCATTGTTCTTCTTTCTCAATTTGTGCCAAAGGTCCTCCAATAGATGCTAATAAAACACCTCCATTATATTATTACACAAATCATGGCAGAGATCCTAATCTTCAGTTAGAACTGCCTCAGCTGGGCTTGTTTCCTAGAGACTGTCTACCTGACAACCTTCATGGACCTAGGGAAGAAAGTCTTTTTTCCTGAATTCATCTTTGCCTTTATGCACTCTTGAATAAATGGCACCTCAGGATCTAGCACAGGCTGTGTGAGCCTCACTAGCTGTATGGTTTTACACCACATGACTGACCCCAAGTGGGAAACTCACTATGTCTTTAAGGGAAGCAGATGTCAGGGTTGTTGCTAACTCATGAATCACAGCTCATCATCCTCAGCTAGGGCTCTGTCCAAACTTTACACTCAACATATGGGAAACAGAACTACCCAAGCAGGACTCCTATGGTGCATAGACCTGAGTGCTTATTTTGTGGAAGTCTGATCCTGAGAGGAGAGAGTGAGAGCACAAGCAGGCTTTGGTTTGCCCCATCCAGCCTGGAGCTACTTTTTCTGCTCACTTTACACCACTGACTGTGGCTCAGATTTCTCCAAGAGTGAAAGCCACTGTGGAGAGGCAGAAAATGGGTGGGAAGGGAACCTTTTAGAAAAAGAAAAAAAATTAAGTTTACAAGCGTGGCCACCATCCTCCCTTCCTCCAGTTCCTAATCACTCTACTACTTCCCCAGTGATTCTCTGGACTCAGGGAGACAAGTTTCTTATCTGCTTGAACCAGATTTTTCACCTTCTTGATACAGATACACACCAGCTGCTCAGTCTCTGCTCTCATATGCACTGAAGGCAATTAATCAAAAGTAAAACTTTAAAAATCCCTTCCCCTTTTTTGCTCATTATTTAAAAAAAAGTCTCTGACTGAGAATAACTATGGACAATTTCATCTTGAAAAGCAAGTTATAAGCCAATTCTAAATGTGACCTTTCAGGTGGAAAGCTATACAACTTTAACCAGGTTTCATGCTGGGTCCCTAGAATATTTCAAAGACATTTCTTTCAGTCTAGCCCATTTTTCCATCAGTCTATGCTATGGTAAGTTGGATTCATATTTCTTTGATCTGTGAGGCAAATACTTTACATAGTTTAAAAATAGATCCATGAGGCTCCTGCTATACTCTTTAGCACTGAAAGAAAAGCTAGTTAATAACCAATGTAACAGTCTAACACTAGTGTACTCCTTGTGATGCTCTCATTGGAACAAATTCATTCCCACTGTAACTCCACTGACATTAACAGAGCTACCAGCTGAGATGTATTTGCCACATTTTTGTTAAGCACTTTAGAATTTGATGTCATAATTCTCGAAAGACACCCTAGGAAAGATGTCTCTTTGCTTTTCTCGGTGTGCATTCATGTACATGCCAGTTTTCCAAGCTTCTTATGTTCCTTACATTTCTTTTCACACCACCTCCCCACACTCTTTGAGACTCTCCTGTTGAGCAGATATTATACAACAGATATTCTTTGAAAATAACTGTGTTGAGCTAATTATAAGACTATTCTTATTTTTCATGTGTGAAGGTGAATTCAGCAGCAGAGACCGAAGTATGAAGCCTGCTTCAGAGAATCTCGTGAAAAATTGTCCATTTTCAAAAGTGCTGCATGTCCCATTGCTCAAAAAAGTCCTCATGGTACAGGCTAGATGAAGATGTTATTTTTTAAAATGTTCATTGCTTGGACATAGCTGATGATATGAATTGAAATGATGGATTTACAGATCAGAACACATAACTGAAGCAAACTACAAAATGTTGTGTTGCTTTTACTTTTTAGACAAGGCCGGTTTTCTGGAAATGAATTAATTTGCAATAAAGTGACTAGTTTTATTTTCTTTTCAAAGACCGTCCACATTTTTCCAGTATCTCCTATTTTGTGATTTAAATTCACCTTCTGGATCTTAATTCTGAGTTAAATGCAGTACTCCTTCAGTTATCAGAACTGCACAAAAAATTTCAGTGTAAACTGAGTGTTACTTTACATCTCAAGTTTTTAGCAATTTGTTTATTTCTGCCTTTTGATTCTGATTTTGGAATGGAGAAAGAATTAAATCTAAAATACTTAAATGAGATGAAGAATCTCTCTACATAGATTTTTTTATAAATATGTTTAAACTTACATCTTTGTTTCTATCAATTATTATCAATTACAGCTTTTTATGGACTTTCTAACCATGGTTCCCACACATGACTATGGTTGCAACACACAGAATGCCTCTTCAAACAATTGTAAAGGTCAGTAGCATCTGAAATGCCGCTTAATACATGTTTTGTATATTTGATTTATTTTTTTATTAATGAGAGCATTTGATGTGTATTTGGGAAAAGTATTTTGAAAACAGACTTTTCCTGTTGAATCCCTAAATAATAATTTAGAGAAAGATCTAATTTTTAACCTCAGAGGGATGTAGGGTAGTTCCCTTAAGCATGGCTGAATACAGGCTCTATATTTCATATACTGACGGCCCAGAGCAAATATTTTTTGACACTATCTAATAAATCATGTTTTCTTCCACAGCAAATAATAGAATTGTACAGTACATTATATCTGCAGCAGCAACAAATAATTAATCATCTCTGACCTTTCCATAATGACAACAATCTGAAGAATAGAGACTGATTTAAATTTTTATATAATGTTTAATATTTAAGGACTAAATCCTCTTTTATACTAGATCCCGTCACACTGCTTTGGTAATAAAAAGATGCCTTAAAGAGAAAACAAAACCATTTGGTTTTTTGTTTATTTTTTCGCTTTTACAAATTAACAGAGCATAGGTTTCTCAGAGTCCTTTCATATAGGTTTCTCAGAGTCCTTTCATGTAAATGCAAATCAGATGGACACACCCATGATAATTTTTAAATTATTGAATGTTTCCAAGTGAAGGCAAGTGAGGCGTGGCGTCCCTCAAGGGTCGCTACTGGGACCAGTGTTGTTTAATGTGTTTGTTGGAGAGATGGACATTACGAGAGTGTATCCTCTGCAAGTTTGCTCATGATACCAAGCTGTGTGCTGTAGTTGACACCTTAGAGGGAAGGGATGCCATCCAGAGGGACCTTGACAGTCTGGAGAGGTGGGCCCATGCCAACCTAATGAAGTTCAACATGGCCAAGTGCCAGACCCTGCACCTGGGTCGATGTAACCCCAGACACAAATACAGTCTGGGGGTTTAAATGTATGCAAAGCAGCCCTGAGGAAAAGGACTTGGGGGTGGTAGCAGATGAGAATCTCGACATGAGTTTCCAGTGAGCATTTACAGACCATAAGTCCAACTGCATCCTGGGCTGCATCAAAAGAAGAATGTCCAGCAGGGCGAGGGAGATGAATCTGCCCCTCTTCTCTGCTCTTGTAAGACCCCAACTGGAATGCTACCTAGAGCTTTGAAGCCCACAGCACAGGAGAGATACAGACCTGTTGTAGAGGGTCCAGAGAAGGGCCACGAAGATGATCAGAGGTCTGGAGTGCCTCTGCTATGAAGACAGGATAGAGAAAGTTGGGTTTATTCAGCCTGGAGAAGAGAAGGCTCCAGGGAGACCTTACAGGGGCTTTCCAGTACATGAGTGGGGCCTACAGGAAAGATGGGGAAGGATTTTTCACTGGAGAAGGTAAAGACAGACAAAGGGCAATGGTTTTAAACTGAAAGAGGGTAGATATAGGTTATCTACTAGGAAAAAATTCTTCACCATGACAGTAGTAAGACACTGGAAAAGGTTGCCTGGGAACACTCTTGAGGCCCTTTCCCTGGAAGTGTTCAAGGCCATCTTGGATGATGCCTTGTGCAGCCCTGTCTAGTGGGAGGTGTCCCTGCCCATGCAGGGAGGTTAGACTTGTATGATCTTTAAGGTCCCTTCCAGCCTAAACCATTCTATGATGCTATGGTTACGTTAAATGATAACAAATACAGTGAAGCCTCCAGGACCTGAAGAACAGCCACACACTTGTGAAAAAAAAATCCTCATACTGATTGTTAAATCACACATGATCGATATGTTCCTTTATTTATTCATGGGAAGGGCTGTTGACTAACCATCAGACTAATCAGCAAGGTATATATCAGCATATCTAAAAAAACCTTGCTGTGTAAAAATCAATTTCCCAGTCTTACTATGCTACACAGCTATTGCATAGAAAAATAATGAAAAAAAGAACTAAAACTTCAAATATAGGCTCTAGAAATAATTTAATTGCACAAAAATGATAAAACTCTCCTTTCTCCCCTGACACCTATCCAAAGCAACCAGAGGTACCAAGCAAAACTAAATAATACTCTTCATCACCTGTCCTTCCAATGCACATTGCCTCTGGCCTTCCTGGAAGCTGAGGGATGAAAAGCATGTTGAGGCCAAGTCTCTGAAGTTGTACTGATTTGGGCTCTTTCATGCCTAAAGGTCTAAACTGTTTCCCAAGAAGTCTCACAAAATCCCCTTGTTATCAAATGGTCTAATATTTTTTGTTTTTTTATTTTTTTTTAAAGAGCCTTCATCCTAAACAACAGATTGGTCTTATGCTCATTGTGGAAACTGCTAGAGGGCCCATAGAAATTTATCAGGGAATCTAAACACCTGTGTTCCTAATACTACCAGGAAAGATAAGGCAATGTACCTCAGGATCCTGTAACTAAACAAATATTAAGGATCAGCTACTGCAGGACTGGAAAAGTATAACGTGCATCTGATCCTTAAAAGTGAATGAGCTGCCCAATACTGAAGTGAAAGAGCCATGACTGCTCTGCCCCTCACTGTAACTGCAGCCAGCGTGGCATCTGCCCTGTACCTTGTTTCACTCCATGAAAGAGCCACAAGGGTGCAAGTCAGCAATCTCTCCCATTCAAAGGAGATTTGAAGCTATTTGACACTTTGGCTTGGTTTAAGGTCAAACAAGATTATTCCTACCCTTAAAACAGAAAGAAAGACTTCTGGAATCCTAAATAAATTACTATATTTCATACGTCTTTTTAAGTTATCACCTCAGGATATTTTATGGATGCTCTCTACAGATGGTGATGCACATGGCACTACCTCAGTTAGCTCAAATTCTTTCAAGTACTCTACATAAATAATATTCCAAATGCATCTGATGCCTGTAGTCTTTTCTCTAATGAAGGCTATACAGCCCCTATATCTCATTACTTGTATGTGTCCTTGTGCAAAAGTTAGCTTCTTTGCCTGCTATAGAAATAACCTCACAATAAGCCAAATATTTAATTGTCTTTATTATTGCAAGAAAATGAAGATCAAACCCACAGTTATTCAGAGAGCTTCTTTGCTGCACAGAGCATTTAAATAAAAGAGAGAAAAAGTATAATCCTTCATTATTGTATCTGTAAAATTATTTGGAATGTATATTGTACAATTAAGACTGATTATCAGCTTAAATTTCTTGGCTTTGCTTTTCGAGAATACTGTCTACTGTGGACAAGAGGTTACTGAAACTATACACTAGTGAAAGAACAAAACAAAACAGATGGTGCATTAATAATGGAAGTATTAGAAAAAGGATACTCTTCCAGATTTCAATGTATTCATTAATACATTTTAGACAATTTAATTGCTTCCTGAAACACTAATTGAAAGAGTTTCATTTGCAAAAACCCAGTCCTGGTAACATAAACTAGGCACAGTGCCACAAAGAACTTGAAAGCTATAATAAGAAAATGAATAGAAGGGTTTCATTTTTGTTTTGCTTTGTTGTTTTTTATTTATTTATTTATTTTTGGTTTTGTTTTGTTTTATTCTATGTATGTTTATTTCCTTCAATGAAATCTCTACTAAGGCACACAAGGCACCAGAAAAAGAAAGACATATTTAACAAGTACTGGATTTTTAGAAAATATGAAGGGTATTTTTGGTTTTCAGGAAGTCAACCCATATCAAGGGACTATGTATGAGTTCAATTCAAGAGTACAGGAGTCTAATGCAACATAATTGTACCAATAACATATGGTCCTATACTTGGCTTGTCTATTAATATAAGTAGTAGATACTTTTAAAATGTTTTCTTCAGAAGGCGTCCAATTCAAGTGCTTCATTGTGTCTTCTAAATATGGGTGGACAGGCAAGTTTTTCCTGATTTTGAATCTTCTCACCTGTTGCATGTTGAAAAAATTTGAGTCAAAACTTTACTGCCAAAATTCCCTCACACATCTCCAAGGGGCTGGAGATGAAGAATGGGATGGAAGGTGGAAGAAAACAAACTAAATAAATACACTACAAAAAGAGGTGCAGATCATCAAAGAGAATATACATATAAAAGGATGACAAACACGCAGAGAAACAAGAAATACAAGATCGGTAATAATGAAAAAATGAAAAAAATTCAAAGAGAAAAACACAATTTCTGGACTATCTGCTTTTGAAAGTCTTTCAGGGAAAGACCAAAGTGATGCAGAAGATTGTGTAAAGTAGTTCCTTTAAGGAGATGTTTTGACAGTTACCCATAAGAAGCCTAATCCCTCCTTGCATCCAAAATGTCATACTTTGGTACTGTTTCAGTTCCCAGTCACTAAAGATCTATAGCTAGGAGGATCTCACTTGTCTAATTTGAAGCAAGTTCGGTTGATAGTAGTACTTGATTATCTTAAAGGTCTTTTCCAACCAGAACAATTTTGTGATTCTGTGAGTAATTCTTCAGAATTTTCACCTGTATCAGTATCTGAAGGATATGTTCACACTCAGGCTGTGGTCAGACATATTGCACAGTTCAAACCTGAGCTGGACAGAGATGCTACAATCTGATGATTACTTACTTGACCCTGCCTGGGAATTACTGTTCCCTTAGATCTGCCAGTAAAACTATATTCCCAACCTGCTTATGTCAAAATGATGAAAAACAGCAGTCACTGTTGATATTAGAGTTAGTGTTACTAGGTTTTCATTTTTATAATTTTGATGAGGAGTAGCCCCACATATTTTTTTTCTAGCAGATTTGATGGGTGACTATCTTTGCTGAGGAAGTAAGACAGCAGTGAGAAGTAGATGGGAATGCTTTTCTCTTATCTTGACCCATCTCTGCCCAAAGACCCTATCTAAATGAAGTCTCATGCTTCAGCAGACCCTGCCTACTCATTAATTTTGTATTAGTATAATGAAATTGATCAGCAGTGTGATTTTTTCTAATTATGTAGTTATAAAGGAACAACTCCCTTTATGGATGTCATTATACCAAAGCAAAAGTGCCTCATGGTAAAACAGATGGTGGAGTTAGATGAACATGACACAGGGAAAGGCAGGGCCTGTATTTACAGAACATTCCCTGCTAGGTGGTACCTGTTCTTTCTTCTCTCAAATATAATGAGGTATTTTTTGAAAGCTTAGGAAAAGTTTCTTCCTCAGGCAAGTAAACCCTGACACCTTGAATATTTATACACAAATGATTAGAAAACAATTTAGTGTATGTATATGATATAGAGGTTCCATACATCAAAACTTGTTTTTGTCCAACAGTGGAATTCAAAATGAACATATAAAATTACTTGTGAAATAAAATGTTCCGCAGTGTTTCTGAAACAGCAAAAATAAAATGCTTGTTGCATGTTGCTGAAAAAATGAAGCCTTTTTGCTTTCCAAAACTGAGTGGCCCTGGTATGCTCTATGAGTTTGAACCAAGAGAGCAAAATAATCCTTTTTTCCTTTTCAGTTTGTCAGAAGCCAGAAAGATGAACTTTCTGTGCATCAGCAGCTGCAATATATATATATATAAAATCTAGGTTAGACCTGGAAGAGAATGGGGGTGTGATACATCTGAATTCCAACATTCACAAAGTCCCCGTGCTAGCTCAAATAGAAATTGCTTAACAACCTGATCCAGTAAAACAAAAAGCCAATCAAACAAAAAAATCATACATAAAGACCCCCCTTCAACAAAGCTAATATCCTAAAATATTAGGATTTATGTTTATTTAAAAAAATGAAAAAATATTTTATGTAAATCATTTTCTTCAAAAATGAGACCATTCTTTTTAACTGAAAAACACATTATCAGAAAATTGACCAATTTTAAGAGCTTTAACCTGCTGCCATTTTGAAATGTCTCTGAACTTTATGAAAGGTTAAACATACAAACCTAATTCCACTTCTGTTCAGAAGGAGGCAGTTTTTCCAGATCTGTTTTGATCTGCCAGCATTATCATATGTAAGTAAATAAATGTAAAGACACTGAGTCAACAAAATATGCACCAGAGTTTAATTGCTCACAGCCAGCCACAAAATCAATGGCAATTTTAATATTTAATATCCAATTTGGTATCTAGAGAAGCTCAGGGCTTATCTGCCTCATCTAGAAGAAATCACTAAACTAATATATAAACAAGTCCATGCCCTCCAGAGCCTTACTAGCAGCTTGCTTTATGAATCATTACTGCCCTTTCCAAATTACCAAGGAAGAAACAGTACCCCAATTTGAAGAATGTGGCATTTTAAAATCATGGTAAAGAAATATAAGAGTTTAACTATAAGCACTTTTTTTTTCCTAGTTTCCACAGAGTTATTGACTTGAGTTACATTTTCAGTAAATTCCTTGTTGATCCAGAAAATCTATGCTAAAGCAAAGTTTTGTTCATGTGGTCCCAGTGTCCATACATGCTAAAAATTAACTAAGCTTCTTTTGGTTTGTTTTGGTTTGGTGGGGGTTTTTAACAGAATATTGCAAACTGTTTAGGATCTGGACTATCACCAGTGGCTGCATTTCATCTCAATAATCCAAATCCCCATTGACTGCTTCTCTTGGCTACCTGATTTTTAAGCAGGTGTTTGACACCCTGGTGTCTGACTAAATACCAAGTCTGATATTTATGTGAAATACCTTAAACCAGGCAAATAAACAAAGAGGTCTGTGTTTTAGCTCTCAAAGTAAGCAAATAAAATCTGTTTGCTAGTAATAGTTCAAATAAGGTGTGGAAGTTGTTTGCTGTCTCTTAGATAAGTGATAAGAAATGAGGAGACCTCTGAGAATGGCTGCAGAAATGTGGAGGTAATACACTGGTCACCTAACATTGTATTAGAGAATGAGAAAGCAGAAGAATACATAAGAACAAAAAGTTGCTTCCTTGTAGAATACCTCCACACAGTTAAGGATACTGCAAATATTTCTGAAGTAGATCTGGTGAACAAAAGGTATGTTTTTGAAATACTGTCATTAAATAAGTAAGTCTAAGTGCACTCTGAATGCAAGTTGAAAAGAGATAAGCTAAAAGAAAATGGAAGAAATGGAAATAATTTTTCATAATGACACTTCAAATTGAAAGAAAGGAAATTTTACCATTTTCAAGCATTGTAAAATTGAGCTGTATAATTCCTGATAGCTACTATTGACCTTCAGATATTAAAACTAGGATACTGTGGGTTTGGAAAGATAGGAAAATCTTTCCAGAAATGTCAGAGTTGAGGGTACAATGGAAAAGGCTCAAACTTTAAACTGCAGAAAGTTGTATAACTAAGTTAGTGTGTGGATCTTCAAGTATATTCATAACTAAACTAAAGGAGAATTAGGAAATTAGATCAGCAGCTATGTCTGTTAATAGTGCTAGTCTCAAGAAAGTTCTTTCTGTCATATGTGGGTTGCTTAGTCTGTGATCTTTCCTGTATGAAGTCTGCCATTGTGATTTATATCTTTGCTACTGTAACCTGGATTACTGTAACATTCTCTGTTTTACTATTTGGAGTTTTTTTGTGATGTGGAAAATACAGAAACCTGGCTCCCATGGGATGAGTTTTCTTTGTTTGAATTTCTGTCTATTGTTCATATTTGCCTAATCTCTAATAAATTGCATTTTGCAAATGTTATATATGAAATGTAGTGAATTAAGAAAATAACAACAAAAAACGCACCCCAAAACAAAACAAAACAGCTTGAATTAATGAAAGAGGAGTTGAAGATCTGGGTTAAATCCATCTGGCAGCTAAACTCCACACGGCACTTGCTCACTCCTCCACCCAGTCCTAGACAGATCCCTGTCTCATCAACAGTGTTTCAGTTACAAATCCACAACATAGCACCACAGAAGCTGCTATGAAAGAAAAATAACTCCATCCCAGCCAGACCTGGTAGAGTTGAGCATAAACAGATGATTTACCAAGCATTGCCATTGTGTTCATTGTCTGCCTATAATGATGATACTGAGTCTGTATATGTTTGTTAGCAGTAAGGTGAGAAGTCATATTGGCTCAAATAAAAATTAGAGGTAAAATATTAGGAAAAAAAGATCTTCAACAAGTCTTTGCTTAACAGCGAATCAAAAATTTCCTCTTCCTCATAATTTTTGCCATTATAGTTAATAAACAGGAAATGGCTGAGTGAAACATTGTCATCACGGGTTAGCCTTTTGAAATGTTAATTTATCAGTTTGGCTTTTCACATTTCCTTTTATTTTAAGCCTGGTTGTGAAGAGGTAGAAAGTTTTGATAACAGTTTTATTAATTTTTAAATTAAAATACTTTTACTGTAAAAAGGAAAATACTGACAGTGGTAATACCTTGAAAGATATAGAGTTCATTTTTAAAGAAAGGGCAATTAAGAATGAGAAAAGGCTTAACTCAGAAAACACTCTGGATTTAATGGCATTTTAAATATAACTGTAACCTTGTGGATAAAAAAATATACTGCAGAATTTGAAAGACCCTCTAAGATGTCGAAAGGGTCCAACAATGTAATATCTTAGACAATTCAGGTTTTTGCCAAGTACCTTCGGAAAAAAATTGCTTGAGAATATGAAAGAGATTAAATTGCAGTCTAAAGCTGATAGTGTCCTTCTGCTGATATCACATAAATAGTATTTTCTCATTTGTAGGAACTCGTTTGTGAACACTTCATTTTAATTTAGATAGAACACACTGATACAGTTGAAAACGGTTATATATAGAGATATAGGCAACAGTATAGGCAGGCAGTTCAGTGTAGGAAACCTGCACTGTATTCTAGCTGAAAACAGAGCAAGGTGGCACAACTTGTAGCCAAGAGTGAGGGCAAAAGACTCTCAAATGACAGATCCCAGCAAGCTAAGCAGAGTCACAGGTGATGATATTTGATACTTAACTGACCCAGAGCAAATATCTGACCATAAAATAAAATACTCTGCATTGAATGCTTTGTTTTTCTAAGAATTTCTGTATTTCCCCTTGTCATTGTCTTTCAGGCAAAAATGAAAAAAATGCCTTGATGTTGTTATAAATTAATGTCTCCAGGTAAGATACTTTTATTTTTACTTAGCTCTACCTAGTCTGTTAAAAAAACAACTTGTCAAACAGGTTATATATATACCTTATTCTTCTCCTTCCTCTTCTTCACTATAATAAGGTCTCTTCACAACTAGCAGAATAAATTTATCAATTGATTCACTCTGTCATATACTGTAGTTTGTATAGATTCCTACTTACTGTACATATATATGTGTATGTACACTATATACATGTTTACTGTACCTATATATGTTTACTATATCAACTATGATTATGAATACTAGATTTTTGTCTATTTCAGGCATTATTAAAGTGCTCTGAAAAGTGAGATCCCAGAATGGAGCTGTAGGTACTAGAACATTCTGTATGGTACTCATGCATCCTGTATTCCTAGAGCCTGTTGGAGTTTTTTTCTTATAGATCATTGATTATTGAAGGAATATGTATACGAGCAATACTCTTGCTGTCTCTTTGTATTTTTGTGTCACTGACTGCCTGTCATTTTTACTGTGATTGCAAGGAACTGGCTTCAATGATCTTGGTCAATTCTTCCAGTCCCAGGTTTTGGTTTCTCAAGGCAGACTTCTAGCCCTTCATTTGATGAGACCAACTTTTACGTGGACTTAATTTCTTTAGTATCTTTCTTTCTTCTCTTGCAACAAGCTTATCAATATCCCAGTGATATATTACTCTTCAGCAGCTGTTGGCCCTCTCTCTTGTATGATATATTATGTAGTGGGGGAATATGTTCCAAGGAAAAGATTTTTGGTAAAGCAGCCACTGATTTTACAAGTGGCAAGTAACAAAATATTGTGGGGTTTTTCCCAGTTTTGATTTTCTCTTTTTTCTAAAACTTATCAGAAATACAAAAAACACTTCTGTGGAAAGGTCTTACCAAAAAAATTATTTCTACTTTCAGAGCTGGCACTCTTGAAACCATAGTGACCTAAAGCCAGAGTTCAGTATTTAATATGACTTTTAGCACTGAGAATATTCTGTTCTATACCATAAATGCACTGCTTGGAGCCATTTAGACTTATGCATAGAGGTGGACAGCAGCAATCTTGAAAGTTGAGGAGTGGTGAGTTTTTTCTCCCTTTCTGCTTGTTTTTCTGCTATTCTGAGCTAGTTTCCTGTTATTTACAATTCTCAAATTAAGTTAGATTTTTTCCAGAAATATTTTTAGATGTTCTTACCATACACAGTTCTCTCCTCTCTACACAGATGAAAATGGAAGTTACTCTGAATAAACTTTTTTCTGAATTGTAATCAGCCTTGAGGACACATTGTCTAACAATTGTACATCACTTGAAAAAAAAAACACCCAAAAACCCAAGAAAAAACTAAACTTTTGCCACTTGGTTAAGAGGCAGAATTTATTCCAGCAATCCATTGTATGTCAATTTTATGTTTGTAAAATAAATAATGAAACAATTTACAGAGGGCTTCCATAGACTTTATCATGATAGGGACAGTGTTTGCTGACTTGATAGTTCAGTAAAATAAACTTTTAATTAAAAAAAAAAACATAGTTAGACAAATAAATAATAAATGCAAAGGAAAAATCCCAGGTTTTCATAAGGTTTTCCTTTATTGACTAATGGACAATTTTTAGTTTTAGTATCATGAAATGATGTTTTATGCAGAATTATGTGCTTTAAGATGGAGCAATAAATTATGAATTTGTGGCCTCATTTAACATTATGGTAGTCCTGGCTGAAGCACTCCCTTAGGAAATACCAGGGTTTTTGCTACTCATGCAGAGCAATAAAAATATGCACCCCTGTGTTCCCAATGTTTTCTATAATATGTAAGCTATGTGGCATAATTTATAAAGTGCATTCTAGTATCAGCAAGCTATTTTTGAAATTAATGAATTAAGAATAATTAATAGAGGACCTGTATGGCATTCACTTTCTAAGCATACTTGAATGATCCCTCAGTAACTAGAAATTAAAAAAAAAAACCAACAAAACCCAACAAACCCAAGCTGAAAATGAGAAAAAATAAAAATCACTCAAAATAGCAAGAAAACAAAAGCCAATATGATCGATAAAGCCAGACCAAGCCTGTCTGCTCTTAGCTATTATTCTTTTAGTTTAATCAAGTCTCAGTACTAAAAAAACCTGACTTTCATCACCCTGATTCAGCAAATCAGAGTCACAATCTCAGCTAAAAACAAGAAACTTCTGAGTGTAGCTGAACTAAACTGAACTAAACACTTGTTTAATATTGAACCCCCTGGGACATATTAAAAAAAAATATATATATATAAATTTGGCAGTTACTTTTCAACATGAGTTTAAGGATCTTAGTGGGAACCAAGTGTCTAAATAAAATACTGATATCCTTGACATGAATTTGCATTGTATCTTTTGTGCTGCCCATCAGGAATCTCTCCCTTTTCCACTTCAGATCCTTTGACCTTCTTTTCTTTGTAATATTATATTTTTCTGTTGATTCAGTGGTCAGTTCAGTGTACCTGCCACTCTGCAAAAACTGCAGTATCAGAATGCTTTTTTAATAACTTTTTTTTCCATTTTTAAATTTCCCAATATCAGCACAGTTATCTTAAAAATAACCCTCATGGTTTGCTTCTGCTATAAAATTCTACATGGTGAATGGAATCCAAATAAATATATCAGCTATTATTTCCAGTCTTCATTATTTTGTTTTGTGCACTGACATTATTATTTCAGTCTAAATAACCTATTTTGATATGGCTTAAAGTTGATCCCTTTCCAATTTAGCTAAAGTTATATAAAAACACTCATGTTGAAATAAGAGGGTCCACATAAAGCTTCAGCCTGAAACAGGAAAAGCTGTGAATTACTGTAGAGATTGTTCCACTCATGCTGCAGATAACCCAAAAATCATTAAAGTGGGTATCAGTGACGAAAAGACAAAAAAGGACACATGTAACAGAGGTTTCGTGTTTTGCATTCTGCTCTGCTTCTCAAGGGAGGTTTTCATCTATCTGTAGCACCAATAAATTTGCATTAGATTTCATCACATGTTAGTTTATTTGAAAAAGTATAAATAGTTACTGGTAAGAAACTCTTTTCTTCCTTTGGGGACATATATATTATTATAAATCATGTCAGTGCATCTGGATGGAGTCATTCCTTATTGCTATAAAATTTCTGATGTCAGTGGCCCTCAAATATTACATGTGGATTTGGTAATTAACTGAATCCATGCAGAGTAGAGATAGAATATGTTTTATTTTGTCAAAACAGTTCTGTCTTTTCAGGAATCACTAGCTGCTTTTTCTCATCCCAAATAACCATGTGAATTTAGGAAACCTGGAAAGCCTTTAGTATTTAAACTTTTTGTGCTGTTTCAAATAAAATGCTTACTATTGAGGAGCAGAGTTAAAGTAAATGATTTGCTATAATCTTAATTCACTCTGATGCCACTAAATTATTTTTTCCTCAAGAGATCTTATTTCTGATTCATTATTAGCATTACAGATACAGATTTTTGATAAGTTCAAGACTTACCTGCAGGTAAAGACTTCTGTTAAGGTGCCTAGAATTTCTTTATTGGAATAAAAGGGGAAAAATTGTTCTGAGATTTCAAATTTTTTAGTTTAATTCTGAGCTAGGAATAAATGAGGAAGTAGTGTCAATTTCATTCTATTTCAAGTAGAGCATCATGGTTAGAGCAGTCAATGAAGATGATCAGAAGAGGCATTAGAGTGGCCTATAAAAATAGATGAGTAAATGTACTGTATGGTAGATACCCCTGAACTGTGTTAGAAGGAAGCAGGTTAAAAGGCAAAAGCTTCAGATGCTTTCACATATATATATATATATAAATTAATCATAAAAGTTTAAAAAGGAAAATAGAAAAGAATAAAAAAACAGCTCAAGAAATAATCCAGGGACCCAGTAGGGAATATCAAGATAGGATATTAAATTGGGTTTAGAAAACTGTACTCATAAGATTATGTGAAGGCAGAGATTTGAGGATCAAAAGAAATAGAGTTAAATGGCTCAAATGCTTTCACATCATTCTAAATCGACTCAGCATGAGCAGCTTGTGACATTCTGTCTGCCAATCTTCCCAGGATATGTGTATTCTCTTCCTAAAGCCCTCATTGTGATCTTTGTAAAAGAAATTCACATACTAATGATGTCCCTTAGTGTACCTTATGAAACATTCAAAATGGGCTCTTATGGATATAGAGTTTAACAGGGAGCAACTAATTGTTTATGCTGGGTTAGCCTGAGGGGGTTTCATTTTAAAACTTTAAAATTATAAGGCCTGAATTTCCAGGGTAAAGTTTCTCTAATAGATGGTTCAATAGCACATAGCTAGTCAATGAAAAGCATACTGTGCATATTTTTTTTCATATGAAACTCTCTATAGACTATGTGCTGTTTATTTATGAGGCTGAGGTCTGGCTATGCTAATAGCTGGGAAAAAAAAATCAGACAGCCACCCTACCTGCTAGCATACTAGAATGCCTGTTGTGCCACCTTCCAAGCTGCTGTTTTATTAATGATCTTGAAACTGAAATAGTAGGGCATGAAGAAGTGTTAAAATGACTTACTGATATGTTACAGACATTTGCCAAGAAAATGAAATGCACCGAAAGGAAAAAGCACGGGGGAGGCCAATGAGGAACCAAATGTTCCATATTCTGATTTTTCTGACCTTCGTCTTTCTGAGCTCTAAAGAGAAACAAAGCTGCCTTGCTTGTACTGTGCAAACTTGTTACCCAAAAGATCAAAAACTGTGTGGATTATCATCAGAATTTTCTTATTTTTATTAAAAATAATACTGCTTTAAATAGAACACATTCTTTGCTTTATTATGACAGAGAAACAGAAGCACAGATATTCCACATTGCCTCTGACCCATTGATGTCTCATGCTCATTTCTTTTCATCTGTAGTATCAATGTCTTAGAAGAGAATTAGGGAAATACTGATATTAGAGTCAGTCATAATAGGGGAAGAAACTGAAGCAGTATAAACAGTTATGTAGTTCCAAACAGCAGAGAAAATTTTTCACATATTTTTTTGTCCATCTATTACTTCTGGTGAGTCTAATTCTGCATCTTTCCTGGGTAGCAAACAGCCTGTTTGATGTCACAGTACACAGCATAATAGGTCTGTGGCCTTGATATGGGTCCTTTGATGGTGAATTGAAATCCACTTTTCTAGCAGTGTGGCAAATTAAGTCTTTCTTCCTGTTGGTTGTCTCACTGAAAAATAGTGCCAGCAAATAATCTTCTATGTCAGCTCTCTGGCCTGTTGGAGCTGAGGTCATCCAATGAAGATGGCAAATTTCACCAGGATCTCTGTGTAGATGGAATCACTCTAGCACATCTGTCCTCACATTTTGACCATTTGTTCTCCAAGTACACAAAAAGAAAGTCTGAACAGAACAGATTTTCTCAAGTTCCTGAATTGAAAATAGTTCCCAACCTTGAATAATCTGAAAAATCACTAAGAGGATTTAGAAATACACATAAGCAAAACCCAAAGTCTTGTCAGAGAGAACATAAATTTTGAGTAATTTTTTTCTTTGGATACGAATTTTTCCCACATTATCAGAACGTGCTTGGAAGCAAGACTGTTATCTTTTGTGAACTACTTTTTTTTTTTTTTTTTTTTTTTTTTTTTTTTTTTTAATTGATGGCTTCATTTTACCAGTGAATGAAATAATGCTTGTCTATGCCTCACATATGAAGTGCTTCAGGGAGCTTAAATTATTCTCTATAAATATGCTACCTGAAATTATTACATACCATAATATCTATATGGCATCCTGTAGCTAGAATGGGAGCAGTAACTGTGAGTCTCTGCAGCGAATAGCTATTAGAGACAATAAATGATTCTAAGCTGGTTTAGACTCTTATGTTTGTCAGATAGATCGGCACTTTTGGAGGGAGATGAGTTCACTTTTGGAGGCAGAAGACCTTTACCCACAGCTCATGCACAGGAGGGATGGCAGCAGTACCACCCCACGTGCCTTCTGACAGGCTGTGGCACCAGCTGGGTAGGTCTCTTTGTAGATGGGGAAGTTGAAGTCTGCAGTCACAGCATCCCTGCGGAGGCTGCTAGCAAACACAACTGGTGCCACTTGCTGTGTGCCTGCGTGTCTGAGCTGATCACAGGAAGAAGGTTTAGAATCCCAATTCATTTCTAATTTCATTTCAGTTTGACGAACAAATTTTAGGTCTGCTTGAATTCCTGCAAGCCTGCTTGTTTCCATGAGGCTCGAAAGGGTAAAAGTAATACAAAATTTAGCTCTGTCATGACTAATTTGAGCAAGTTTTAGACTATTAACCCAGAGGTGGAAGGTTCATTCTTGTTATCACAACATCATCAAGTCCTGTAGCCTTTCTCTGTCTTCTGATGCTTAATTGTGTTTGGTTTCTGTTAGAAGCCCAGAATGATTGTTAGATGCTAAAAAGGTGTAAAACATAATCCAGTACTGTCTCCAAACTAGTACTCGAGCAAGCACAAACAGTGCATCTAAGACCATGTTAGTATTGATCTTGAGTCAGATCACATTAGCACTTCCTAGGCTACCTGGCTAGAACCTGCCAGGGAGTTAGCAATGCATAGAAAGACAGACCCAGGCAGTCAGATCGATGGAATAATGACGTCTGTCTCCTTTGTACAATTTTACTTCCTACCTATCATTCTTGATTCCCTTGTGCCCTCCCTGAGAATGAACTTTTTAAAGGTCTAGAATACACATAAAACGATTGTGTGCAAGTAATGCCTGAAAATAACAAATATTTAATAATAACAAAAACAGATGGAAACAACAATGCATGTCTACATCTGTGCATGCACCTACAATCATAAACACATAGTTTTGCTCTCACAGTAGACATTTTGATTTATGAATATGTTGTGTGCTCTTGCATCTTAGTCTAAAATGCAGGTTTTTAGAAAAAGAAATTTATCTTTGGCAGATGGTCATGTTTACATGATACAGAGAACTGTATAAAACAGCTTGTAAAATTTCCAGTGTGTGGATGAATAATAACCATAAACTTTCCTAAAGGATTTCTAGGTTTCTTCTCATGTTTATTTCATGTCTGTCTTGCTTTGAATTGTTAGCATTTCTTATTACTAATTGGTTATATGCACACATCTTCACATACTTATGGGTGGATTGAAAATAAGTTTCTTACACTATCAATAAATTATTCTGTCAATTTGTTCCAGTTTTTTCTTTATAAGTTAACACACAACATACAAAAACCAGCATGCTGCAGCTGAATATGTCACTGTATGTCACTGAATATGCCACTCTGTTATTTCCTTCCAAAACAAATATCCATTTCTATGTGAGAATACCTTTACATGTCCATTCTAACCCTCCTGTTTATGAATTTTTCTGAAGTGGTAGCTTTCTGGTTGAATTATTGTCAAAGACATATCAGGTCTTTGTGATTTATATTCTTCATTGGAAGGAATCTACCAGGGAGCAATATGTGTAAAGTTTCATATCTACAAATATCATCTTCTTGTAAATTAACTGTCTGGTTTTTTTCAACCTATACCATTCCACCACCTCTTTTTACAACTTTCTTCAACATGTTTCTCACAGATTTTCCATCTGCCTTATTTGACAATCGTCACATAATTTTTACTGTCTTAAACCTGTTTTCCCAAGCCCTCCTGAGAATCTCAGTCTAGTGTTTGTGATTGTTTGTAATACAGTAATAGCTACGGGACCTAGATGAAACCAGAATTCTGTTTTATTAGCACAGATTCATACAGAGAAACAATATTTACTCTGAAGACTTCATAATAGTGGGATCCAGTCTTGGACACCCCAGAGACATCCCCATTTTAAGCGTATAGTGAGGCAGTAAAGAAAATACCTGGCTTCCTCCCACATTCAGTGGGAAAAGTACCATGAAGACTGGGGCAACCTCCCCATTGAGATAGAGGTTTTCAAGGTGCAATCAGAGACTGGATAATCTAGGGTTCCTTTCCCATGAAAGGTTGGACCAGACAATCTTACAAGGTCCCTTTCAACCTGGGCTGTTCTACAATTATTATAAGAGGGAAGTTCTCTACTTTCCGAGGAAGCATTTGATGGCCTCCACCTCACTTCATTGACCACTCAGGTACACCTGGCTGTGTATTAGTAAGTCATATTAATTTGGACATGTCCTCAAATCAAAACCAAATCTCTCTGAGCATCAGCACAGCCTGTATGCCCCTTATTTGTCTGTCTCTGGTTTGATGCAAACCCACTCAAAGAGAAAACCCTAGCAGAGGTGGGTGATGGGTGATGCTGGACTGTTGTCTCTGCCTGGGTGATAAAGACTGAACCCTCAACCTTGAAACAGCACAGCAGCTAAGGTGACAGAGATGTTGTTGGTGGCACATTTCCAGGAATGGAATCTTCA
Organism: Florisuga fusca; assembly: GCA_038090715.1. Lineage (NCBI taxonomy): Eukaryota > Metazoa > Chordata > Aves > Apodiformes > Trochilidae > Florisuga > Florisuga fusca. Next base: position 19,085,071 of record JAAWXA010000011.1, read on the forward strand.
TTAAAATATGTTGTTTGTTGTTTCATTGGGTTTTAAATCATAAATTAGACATTTCATATATTAAGGATGGTTCTGACCAAAAAACAGTAACTAGAAAAGGAAACAAAATGGAAATGATTCACCCAGCATCTAGCACAGATCTGCCTGGACTCCCTTGCCTCCAGTCTGAGGGGGAGTCTCTCGCATTTACTGAACACCAGACAAAAATACATTCACTTTTCTTTTCCCCCCTTCACAGATCTTTTTGGGCAGAATGTAGGCAGACAACATGAAGCTTTCCGAGCTATCCAGAGCAGGCTCCTGGGACCAGTACAGAAAGTTGTCTGCAATGTAATAAGGAGTAAGAGCTGTGGTGGCATTCACAGGCAAAACCAGTGCCACTGTGACTCAAAGGTCCTACTTAGAGGTGGTAGGAATATTTTTCTAGCCTGTATGGGAGCTGCATTGCAGTTTGGTGAGTGGCTCATAAATTCAAATGATAACTGACATACCACAGAGATCCTTGTATTTTTGTCCCCCAGAAGAGATTCATGCAAGGAAGGATGAATTCTGCCCTCAGTTATGACCATGATTATCTATGGCTTCATTATATATGCAGTAGATTCAGTTTCTTATCCTAGGAGAATGAGTTCCTATAAGTATAACTGTAAGCTCACAAAGATGCTGAATATTTTATGAAACTGTGTTTTAGTTTGGAAGGGATCCGCTAGGAATGTATTGCTTTCTTCCTGCTGAACTCCCTGAACACTCTTAAAAACATGATAATGCTCCTGACAAACCTTTCAAGGCCAAGCAATTTCTTTCAAAACAGGAAATAAATTACGCATCTGAAAATTGTTCACACACTTGATCTATCCTGATCAAAACCCCCATCCCTCAAGACTGGACAGGTTTTCTTCAAGGTACTTTATAGTGGGTTCAAGTTCTTCTTGTTAATTTAAGAAAAATGTTATAGGCCAACCATATTTTATTATTTATGACTATTTTCAAAAACTCATTTCCCTTTTCCTATCCCTCAATGAGAACGCTGGTGGCATTCTGGTTTATGGAGCTCATATTGACATTTCTGCTAACTCTAAGCTCACACTGTAGGATTTAAAACTGCTGCCCACCACAATAGTATCAGAACACCTATTCTTCAGCATCCCATCCAACAAGCTGCTCCTTGCATCAATGTAGATTTCCTTTGGCTTGTTTCACTACTTGTACATTAGGAAGAAAGAGATAGTTTGTAAAATTGTCACGGTTTAACACTGGCCCGGCAATTAAACAGAATAACAGATTTTTATATTAATCCCCCTCTCCTCCCTGATAAAGAAAGGAGAGAGAATAAGAGAAAGAGGCTTATGGGTTGGAAACTAAACTACACAACTTTAATGAAACAGAAATGATAAATAGGAAAAATTACTAAATATATACAAATAATATACAAATATACAGGAAAGGATTGATCCCACGTTCCTCCCCCCTTTCCCCCAATAACTCTCACGTCACCACGGAGGCTGCAGGGCAGCCCTGGGAAAGTCCAGACTGGACTCCTGCAGTCAGGAGCTGGAGGAAGGAACACACAGATTCAGGCTGGCACGGATCAGGATCACAGGCAGACGAACGGACGGAATCCTCCCAGGATGCCGAAGCACACAGGGAACTGGTGAAGGAAGGCAGGAAGGGCAGGAAGAAGAGGGAAAAAGGAAAGAAAAGGTGTTTGACCCTCGTGATCCCTCAAATTTATACTGAGTATGACGTGTATGGGATGGAATACTCTGTTTGGTCAGTTCTGGCATCTATCTTGTCTCAGGCCTCCCCAGAGGAGGGGTTCAGGTGGGACCTCTTTACTCCTTCTGCAGGGTAAAATGTTTTCCTCAGAAGCGAGTAATGTCCTTGGCTTTGCATACCAGTCTCTAGCAGTAACTATAAACATCAAGTGTTATCAGTCCTAGAAGCAGACACTGTCTGAGAAACTTCTGTTAATTTCAGCAAGTGCAGCTACTTACAAGAAACTTAGCTGAAAGCAAAAGTACAAACTAGAAAAATCATCTTATCCTGGCCCAAACCAGGACAAAAATTTACAAATGAATGCTGTTTCGTATGAGAAGTTAAATAAATTTCATAAGTATTAGACTTCTTGTGCAGCATGGCTAAATATCCACATTTTGGTATCAGCCAAGTTCTTATATTAACCAAAAACATGGTATTTGAGCAAGTGAAGAGGTGCACTGAAAGTTCTTGCAAGTATAAAATATTCATCCTTGCTTGTGCTGAGTACATGAGTACAGACTGTCCAGAGAATAATGAATCTGAAGAAACCCTGTATTATATTTCTGTTTATCATGCAAGGGTTACTGTACAATGTGTACAGACCAAACATGACCAAAACACATAATTGTGAGGATAAATATACATTTATTTGCAAGTTATTTGGGATTAAAGCCTTATTCTTCTAAGTAATGTGCAGATGTACAGTCAGCAAGTGCTTCAACCTTAAGGCTTCACAAAAACTGAACACAGATGCTGAAAAGGGAAAGCAGAAGTAAAAAAGCCTGATGAAGGACAGCGGCCAAAGTAAGACTGAAACATTGCTCTTCAAGGCTAGTCTATGTTCTTCAAATCAAGCTGTGTTTTATTCCAAAAAAAGGCCTGGAAGTGCCAGGTAGTTGCTATGAGGCCTATTTAACTTTCTGTAACTTGTTTCTTACTGTGCTGTGACTGCAGAGTTATTAATTACTTAATGTAAACAGTTAAAGAAGATACATTTGCTGATGTTAAAGAATAACAGAGAGAACAGAAAATCTGTTAGAATGCAGGGAAAACCTTCAGTTTTTGTACTTAATTAATAATACTCTGGTTCTGTGTTGTTGTTTTTTTAGGGAGTTTTTCCACAACAGATAAGAGCATTTTGCTGGCTTAGTTGATTTTTACCTACTAGCTCCAACTTTACTTTTCTGGGTTTGTGGGATTTGGGTCAGGATTACGTTTTTCATGAATGAAACACAAGTGTGTTATTTTGTGTGTTCAGGTGAAAATGGAATGGCTACCTCCTTTGCAAAATTGTATATTTGTAGATTGCTGTGCTAGTGCTGTTGCTTAAACAAAAAGGGGAAAAAATACAGCAACTTGTGGTGAGAGGGAGTTTTTATTTTCTTTCCAAGTGGAGTTCAGCAGTAGATTTTGATTCTGATGACTTTATCTTCTTATCACAAAAAAACCAAAATTGGATTGCATTTAGGTTAAAGAAAGGATAGGTAGGGCTTGATGAAAATGAAAGTGATTTAGGTTTGTGGATAAAATTTCGTATTTTCAGAAAAGAGTTTTATTTTTACAAGGACCAGTATTTAGGAATAAAAGTTTTGTTTTTCTGATTTTCTTTTTTAAGATGTAATCATTAAAAGTTATTAAAATATTTTGAAAAATGGATGTGGGTTAGGAGGATTTTACAATAAATTTTTCAATAACATCCGTGAACCCTTCAGGGAAAAACAGAAAAATGGCACATGAACTTGTTCAGAGCAAACATAATGGAGCTCCTTCAAAAATGTTGCAGGAAAACCACTTGGAAATTATCTTACGGAAAATATTCCTGTTCTCTGACCAACTCACTGTTTGGAATGTATTATTTATTCTTTATGTAAAGCTGGTAGCAGTACAAGATGTCACTCCAAGATAATAACTGGGACATAATATAAATGCTTCTCATGCTGACTGACTGCAGGAAGACTCATCACATCTGGTAGAAAAATTTGAGGTTGTCTCAAGTTCTTATGCAACGGTGATCACATTTTCACTTAAAAAGTCTCCATCCAAACCTCAAATCTACACAGATCTTACTCAAGAATTTTGAAGTTCTAATTTTCAAAACAACAGTCCTGGTTTTGCTTATAAACTGGGTCTAAACCATTTTGGTAATTTTAAAATGTGTTTTAAAACAGGAAAGACAGACATCACATTTAGCTCTCCAGAACTTCAAAGTGTATTTGACTCTTGCTTTTTAAACTATTTCACTAACAAGGTATATTTCAAATCAGAAGTAGGATATTAGAGGAATTTCTAAGTTTCTGCAAATGCAGGTTGCTAATAAATCCTTTGTCAGGTTTGATTTTAGCAGTTTTTCATTAATAATAAAGTTAGTCATTCAGCACATCTGTATTTGCATGCATCAAATAATAACCAAACTATGAATGCTGATTTTATACCTGTGCAAGGCTAAAGTTTAGAGGTGGAGCAGGGGAGACTCTTCAGTGGTGGTGGAGATTCAGACCAAGCAGTCTGGTAAGGCCCTAAGCTCAATTTTTATTACTTCCATCAATATTAATAACTTCTTTTGCCAGGCTTTGTGGCCTTAGATAGAAAAGTTTCTTATTTGGGAAGATCACTGTCATTATCTCTGTTATGGAAAATGAGACAAAATAACTTGCCCAAAATCACCTTGGAGACAAGGGCAGAGTCTTTGCAGGAAATATGATCTGAGACTTTTCAGACTGTTCTGGCAGACATTACACAGCACTTAGCCATCCTTCCCCTGCAAACCACCTGGCTTAGTGCAGGGACAGAAAACTATAGGTTTATAAACCTCTGAAGTGGATATGTTATACATTTTGTAAGGACAGGAACCTTCTTAGATTCTAATATGTGGAGGAAAGACACCTAAAGCCTACTCCTGTCCTGTTCCTAGTCTCCAGTCTTATAGCTGAAAATCTTATTTCTGAGCTGTTACATCTTGCTTGTGAATGCAGTGTTAGGTGTGAGCACAAACCAAACCAAACTAAAAACAAGAGAAAATACTCTATATTTGTGGCAGAAGGTGTATCACATTTTGGTTAAGAAATGGCTATCAGTTTCTGATTTGATATAGAAAAGACCAAACCCCTCAAACCTCTTTGTTTTTGAACACTAATGTAGAAATGAATGCAAAAATGTTTTCTGTTCACCCAGGGATGTGGGAGAATAATTAAAATCTATTCTAAAGATATTCTGAGATCTTCTTGTCAAATCTAATTAAGTATACTAATTTCAGTAAAGCTTCATCTGTTGTAGACTTACAGAAAGAACTTAAAACAGAAAAGAGTAGTTTTGGAGTAGTATTTCAATACCATCTGTATTCCTGTAATTTAAATTCTGGTTAGTATCTTGTGTGTTTGAATCATTCTCTAAATATTTATGGCAAAGGTATTACTTAGGTGGTTAGAATTAATTTTGGAATTAGTATACTACTTAGGACTAGAAACCTAATTGTGAAGAAAAATCCCAAGTTATTCTTGTAGTCCATATTATCCTATTTTGAATATGTATTCCCAGACAATATTATGTATTCAAATTAAAAAGCTCAGTGCTGAACCAGTCCAAGGTCATCATAGTTTGTCTGTTACAGCCTCCCTCAAGTTTGATGAGAGGGCTACATTAATGAAAATGCATTAGAGTAAAAAAAAGTAGAACACTGTTAAGTTCTTGTATTAGTGATGATAATTTTGCATTTGACACAGAGTTAAAAAGAATTTCTCTATTTGATGGTGTATTAATATCTGTAGTGACAAATCCTTCAGCACATACTATAGATGCCATTGCCTGGAGGAAAACCTAAGGACATTCTAAAGAACACTGTGGAGGGAAGTTGTAAAGAAGTACTTGGTTTGGAGTTGTTAGACTGAAAACAAGCAGAATGGTTTGATGTATTGCCAGAAGGCTTTATCTTCTCAAAAAGTTTATAATCAAACACAAAGGAGAGCCTACTGCATATTTTGTTGTTCAGTGAACATGAAAAGTTGTTTTTCTTTCATTAATGCATCTCTCTACACTTAGCCTTATCCAAAACAGCACATTCTGTAGATATTGTTACCACTTAAAGTCCAGGATTAATTAACTTCAGTGAAATTTTGATTCCTTTTTAAAATTGTTTATAAGCTGAGTTTGACAGAGACACTTGAATCACAAGTCAGAAAAGGGAAAGTTAATATTGTAACATTTTCTAAACCTTCTGTGCAAAATCTTGGAAATATTTCACACATATGATGAACAAGCTGCCTCAGAACATGTGATTTAGAAAGGTAAGTATTGTACCATTTTCCCTGGGGAAAATGTGGGGTAAGGAATTAGTTTAGGTTATATATATGTTTCAGTGTAGAACAGAAAATATCCCATTATTTCACCACTAACCTTCCATTGAACTATAAGTATGACATCCTATAAGGATGACACATATGAACTCACACATGCACAAGTGCTGACACAGGCACCCATATTAATGTTTTTTGTGAATTACATCTTATAACGTCTACAGCATAGATGTTTTTAACTTCAGAACTTGCTCCAAGTTTCTCTTAAAATTGATGGAGAGACAGGCATTTTAAAATATGATCCACTTAGTCTTACTATGTGTCAGCTTTAAGAAGTACTA
>JAAWXA010000011.1:19092168-19260923 GCA_038090715.1 Florisuga fusca
TTTGGGAAGATCACTGTCATTATCTCTGTTATGGAAAATGAGACAAAATAACTTGCCCAAAATCACCTTGGAGACAAGGGCAGAGTCTTTGCAGGAAATATGATCTGAGACTTTTCAGACTGTTCTGGCAGACATTACACAGCACTTAGCCATCCTTCCCCTGCAAACCACCTGGCTTAGTGCAGGGACAGAAAACTATAGGTTTATAAACCTCTGAAGTGGATATGTTATACATTTTGTAAGGACAGGAACCTTCTTAGATTCTAATATGTGGAGGAAAGACACCTAAAGCCTACTCCTGTCCTGTTCCTAGTCTCCAGTCTTATAGCTGAAAATCTTATTTCTGAGCTGTTACATCTTGCTTGTGAATGCAGTGTTAGGTGTGAGCACAAACCAAACCAAACAAGAAACAGCCAAGACAAAATCCCCAAACAAAACAAAACAAAACAAAACAACCCAGACTGAGCTGTGCATTGCTGCATATTAGAGGCCAGATTAGACTCACATGCTATGAACAATAACAATAATAATAAAATTATTGTGGTGTTGTAAAAACAAGAGAAAGTACTCTATATCTGTGGCAGAAGGTGTATCACATTTTGGTTAAGAAATGGCTATCAGTTTCTGATTTGATATAGAAAAGACCAAACACCTCAAACCTCTTTGGTTTTGAACACTAATGTAGAAATGAATGCAAAAATGTTTTCTGTTCACCCAGGGATGTGGGAGAATAATTAAAATCTATTCTAAAGATATTCTGAGATCTTCTTGTCAAATCTAATTAAGTATACTAATTTCAGTAAAGCTTCATCTGTTGTAGACTTACAGAAAGAACTTAAAACAGAAAAGAGTAGTTTTGGAGTAGTATTTCAATACCATCTGTATTCCTGTAATTTAAATTCTGGTTAGTATCTTGTGTGTTTGAATCATTCTCTAAATATTTATGGCAAAGGTATTACTTAGGTGGTTAGAATTAATTTTGGAATTAGTATACTACTTAGGACTAGAAACCTAATTGTGAAGAAAAATCCCAAGTTATTCTTGTAGTCCATATTATCCTATTTTGAATATGTATTCCCAGACAATATTATGTATTCAAATTAAAAAGCTCAGTGCTGAACCAGTCCAAGGTCATCATAGTTTGTCTGTTACAGCCTCCCTCAAGTTTGATGAGAGGGCTACATTAATGAAAATGCATTAGAGTAAAAAAAAGTAGAACACTGTTAAGTTCTTGTATTAGTGATGATAATTTTGCATTTGACACAGAGTTAAAAAGAATTTCTCTATTTGATGGTGTATTAATATCTGTAGTGACAAATCCTTCAGCACATACTATAGATGCCATTGCCTGGAGGAAAACCTAAGGACATTCTAAAGAACACTGTGGAGGGAAGTTGTAAAGAAGTACTTGGTTTGGAGTTGTTAGACTGAAAACAAGCAGAATGGTTTGATGTATTGCCAGAAGGCTTTATCTTCTCAAAAAGTTTATAATCAAACACAAAGGAGAGCCTACTGCATATTTTGTTGTTCAGTGAACATGAAAAGTTGTTTTTCTTTCATTAATGCATCTCTCTACACTTAGCCTTATCCAAAACAGCACATTCTGTAGATATTGTTACCACTTAAAGTCCAGGATTAATTAACTTCAGTGAAATTTTGATTCCTTTTTAAAATTGTTTATAAGCTGAGTTTGACAGAGACACTTGAATCACAAGTCAGAAAAGGGAAAGTTAATATTGTAACATTTTCTAAACCTTCTGTGCAAAATCTTGGAAATATTTCACACATATTATGAACAAGCTGCCTCAGAACATCTGATTTAGAAAGGTAAGTATTGTACCATTTTCCCTGGGGAAAATGTGGGGTAAGGAATTAGTTTAGGTTATATATATGTTTCAGTGTAGAACAGAAAATATCCCATTATTTCACCACTAACCTTCCATTGAACTATAAGTATGACATCCTATAAGGATGACACATATGAACTCACACATGCACAAGTGCTGACACAGGCACCCATATTAATGTTTTTTGTGAATTACATCTTATAATGTCTACAGCATAGACGTTTTTAACTTCAGAACTTGCTCCAAGTTTCTCTTAAAATTGATGGAGAGACAGGCATTTTAAAATATGATCCACTTAGTCTTACTATGTGTCAGCTTTAAGAAGTGCTAATCACCCTCCCAAATGCCAATCTTAAAGAGAATCCAGACAAGTAGCTCAGTTCTAAACACATACATTTAGAAAGCTGCCCAAAACAAGTGCAAGTATTTCAGAATATGTTTCTGTGATTTTTCATTAAATGAAATTGAAAAATACATAAATATGAATATTAGGCAACAATTCAAACCTTTCTCAGTTTTGAATGCACATACACCACTTAGGTCTACAGTGTTAAGACATTTAGACATCTAAGAGTGAGATGGACATATTATGTGTGGTTTCTTACTTTTCAACAATAAAAAAGAAATATTAACTATATTAATGATTTAGCAAATAAATTTGGCAGAGTATGAGAAAGAGCAAAGCTATATGAATAAGTTATTTTAGAGATATATAAGCCCCAGATGAACCATGCTGAATAATGTCACCTTGGCTAGGTGTTAATGTTTTTTCTGTGGCCTTACAAATTACTGACTAACTTGCTGTAAATATGCACCTGGGTTTAGTATGCAGGCTTTGTTCTTACGTGTGCACAGAATAGTGTTTTATTATGTATAGATAAAAAATAATTTACCCCACATATGCTTAGTGTTGGGTAGAAAACAGAAAGGTATGGCTAACAGTTGATAACCTGGCTACAAAAATGTCAGTAGGAAATCAACCACTGAGTTGAATATGGTGGGACTTTATATTTCACCTTGACTATCATAGAGCAGCGAAGACATTGACCAATATATTTAAAGAGAAGAATATATTCTTTCAGGGTAAAAAAAGCCTACTTTGTTTCTTTTTTTCATTGATTTGAATGTTTTCAGGCTGAAAAGAAAGAGACCATTTTGAAAGTATTTAAAGAATAAGAAGGAAAATGAGTAAGAGATTTGTCCTGGGAGACAAAACTAAAACAGCAAAATCTACAAAGTGGTTATAAGAATCTGTATAGGATAAATGGACAAACAGTAAGTCACTGATGTAATTCAGTGTTTTACCCTCAGTGTTTTACTCTGCAGTCTGCCTCTTTTCTGAAGCACAGACCACAGCCTGAGCAGAATCTCTTCTGCTCAGCTTGAACAGAGCTGCATTTAAAGAATCATAATAGAAATTAGAAATAATGGTGTGAAGAAAAGTATCATGATTTGAAGAAAACTAAAGGTAGCTTCAAGCTGAGTATTAAACTAAACTTTCAGAGAGGGAAATCTGTTCAAACATGTCAGAGTGCAGGGCTGAAAAAGCAAAAGGAAGTATATTCCTGGGAGCATTCTAGTATTGGCAGGTATATCGTTGTATGACCTTCCAGTCTTAGTACCTATGATCTTACGATAGCTCTTCAGTTTATCTTTCTCTCCTTGCTCCTTTTTCAGCTTGTGCTCCTATCTAATGTGGTGCAGAGCTATCAGCTTCCTTGGTAATGACTGGGCATGTGTCTTTGAAAAGGTATTATCAACTAAATGAGTGGATTCATTCACAGGGATGGGACAGGGAGTGAGCTACTGCTATTCTCCTGTGTAACCTTGTGCAAGTTGTTGCCTGGGACCATGGCTGTACCATCATGCATCACCATGGCTATATCACAGTGGTTGTGTTTCAGGCTCTCGGAGGGATTCCAGGGTCCTGTGTCAGGAGCTTAGGCTCCCAATACAGTGTACATGGAGAAGTGAACCTGCCAAAGTGGTATCCTTAGGCAAATTGCTGCTAAAAGAATGGTTACTCTGGCTTAGGTATTAATCTGCTGGATTAATTATTTTCCTTGCTAATACACTTATCTCTATTTGGGTTTCAGAGCCCAGTTCCCCTGTTTGGATGCAGAGGCCCCACTCTCAGTGCTCAAGAAGGGATTCTAAATTACTTTTTTTCACATTAGAGTAGCAGTAAGAACACCAACCTAACTTATACTCTGCTTTGATAAATGAACTGTTGTAAGAAAAGACCCTAAGTCTTACCTCTTCCTTCTGTTTCCCTCTACAAACCAACAAAATGTGTAAAGAAAAGAAAAATATTTTTTTTTCATTCATAATCTGTTTTCTCTAGGTATTATGTAAATTTCAATGGTGAGGGGATGTTTCTAACTGTGTGTTTCTGCAATACTTTAGTTCAGTGAGTGTCCATTTCAGTTGAAACCTGCAAATGTTACGTTAATGCAAAAATCAAAATACTTTTCTTTTTTTTTTCCATGGTGTTCATTAATTTGTATAAACAGGAATCTCACCTTATGTTTGTTGTTTTAGTATTTTTGATTTAGGCAGCTAATCCAGAACTAAAGACGTGGGCCATTATTTTCTTACTAAACAGGTGAGAAGACTTTTATATAGTATGCTTTCATGTTTTTTTGGTATCCTTCCTGCTCTGAGTGATGTTTTCATAATTCCTTCAAACAAAAAACCGTTAGTGTTCTTTATTTCAAACCTGTTATTATTAGATGTATTTTTTTGCAATATCCTCAGAGATTCTCAGTCTTCAAAAGTAGATATGTATCAATTGCAATAGTGTTGAGGAAAGAAATTAATACAGTTCTTTTTCTAAGAACACACTAGGTTTTGAACAGTCTGTTTTCCTACCCAGAATGATAGAATACTGAATGGACATCAGCAGAGACTTAATGAACAACTTTCCAGTTGGTGTCATCCTCTTCCTTCTCTCTCTCTGACAGATGGTATTATACTGATGAAGAAAAGAGATGTCTGGTTCTCAACAGCTTGTGCCAGCAGACCAGCAGTGCCTTTTCCTAAAAAACTTATTTCATGTAGGAAAAGAAATTATTTAAAAAAGTTCATCAGTAAAAACATGTTCATGACAAACATGGGTAGTGCCAAAATACTGCTATGTCTATGCTCTATTAAACTCTTTCATGGGGTGAACCACTTATTGATTCTGTAAGGCACTGAGTGCAACGTATTATACACTATAGCTCTGCTTCATCATGGAAAAGTTATTCTAATCAGATAGTCTAGACCAAGGCTTTTAATTTCTTAACAAAATCATTACATGCTGCAGGGAAGTAGAAGCTTAATATAGATGATTAAGCATATTGTTAGGTAAATAACCTAGTTTCACACACACACACACACACACACACACACACACATTTATCTTTAATAATAAACAGCAAACTTCAAGCCAATGAGACATTTATGCTGGAATCTGGTATTAGTCAGCATTATCTTGATGCTGCTGAATATTAAGCAGCATGACACAGCAAATCCATATTTTTCATTAGAAGATTAGCAGTTTTCATATTCAATTCCAAACACAGGGCTTTAAAAATATTATCTCTTGTTCTAAATTCTAAGATTAAATTGTGGAAAAAACACTAAAATTTACTTTAGACACCAAGAAATAATGACTTTTAGGATTTAAGAGCACTTTTTTAGAAAAAATAAAACCTTATCTGATGCTTTTATGAAAAAAATGTTCAGTTTTCAGGATTTTCACTCAATCTAAAGATAAAAGCCATTTAAAAAATAATCTTATGCAATAAAATATTATTTTCCAGAAAATGAACCTTTATCATCTTATATTTGTAATTCTGGCCACCAATGGGTTTTTTGAAATACCATTTTCAATCTATGCTAATCAAAATACAGAAACAATGTTTTATGTTTATACCAAAATTTGTCTTATTGTATTTCAAAGGTTTCTTGTGCTATTTAAAGCCCACTAACACTAGGTTTTCAAGAAAGCCTAGAGATTCTGATGCTGAAAACATAGTAGGAATTTAGGAAGAAAACACATTTCCAATGTGTTTCCAATTTCCAAAGCGGTCTTGACACGCTATAGTCTACTAACTAGTGTTTATGTTCTATTGACTTCCAGAGGATGGAGTCTAGGGCTCTTCAAATGCTGTCTGATAAGTACCCAGAAGAGACAACTATAAATTTCTAGAGTGTGGTAGCTAACAAAGGCTCTACACTATTTCAAATGGCAGGAGATTGTGAATTCAAGTGAGAGATCCTGAGTAATATGGCCATGTTATTTTGATGTGTCCATGTTATTTTGCCATGCACCAACGTATTTAGTTCTGTATCTGATTATTTAACTAGAAAAAAAAAAATCCCATCAAAAAACTAACCAACAGAAACTCCGCCCCCCCCAAAAAACCACCAACCAACAAAAAACCCCACAACAAATCCCTCTTCTAAGTTTTAATCATCTCACATAGTCAGGATTTCAGTTTTACATCTCACCCAAAAGACTGATTGTGCTTTTGCCACATTCACATGCCAGATGTATACTGTATTGATTGGTCATCAACTGCCTGTAGCAATTAGTAAATCCCAAGTTACTGTTTACTTGATAACAAAAGAGGGAGGCACAATAACATTGCATATATTAATTATCCTTTTGAAATTAAATGTTGGTAGGATATTGGAAAGGTGGAATTATCTTCATTAATGCACCAGGTTGACAGCAGGTTGTGTTAAGAAAGTTCAGTAAAATGTCTTCAGTGTCCCTGGGACACTCATAAAAATAAATGAGCCTGTGAAGATATAGCATGCTTTGGGAAATTCTAAGACATGTAATTGTACTGGAGTTCAAAGCAAGCCAACAGGTTTGCTGAAATGATGAACACTTAACTAGGTTTGGAATATCAACAAGTATTTCACATATCCTTAATTTATTGCCATTTCTTTGGGTTGACTACAAATTGCACTAATGCCAGTTCAGATCAGAAAATGTTTACTTAACCTTAATATTCTTTTGGTTTGTGAATGAAATCACTTATTTTTAGCTACATGATATCTGACCACAGACAGCACAATGCAAAGAAAAGGTGCTCACAGTTGTTGAATAAATGAAGAGACTGTTTAGTACATGTCAGTGAAATATTCTATAGATTATTTGACTCTGTACCTTCATGTCAGTAGTAGGGATGGAAACACTAATTGCATTAATTATCTTAACAGGGCAAATCTAAAACTTCTATCTCTGTTTCAGAATGACTTACAATAATTTAATGAAGAAAATGCATGGATTATTTGCTAAGCAGAAATCTTACTTGAAGGATACAAATATAAATCTCATTCAGAAGGGCTTTTAGTTAGCAACCTAAAAGTGAGGTTTAAGGTGATCACCTCGCAGATTAAGGTGATCAGTGAGGCTTTTTTTACATGCAAAACAGATGTCCCAGACAGTTACTCATCCCCTGCTGAAGCCGGCATGTAGAGAAGGTAATCTGAATTACATCAGTTGATATGATAATCTCTTTGTCCTCAAATACAGTAGGGGGACCTTAAATGGCTGATGGGGAACACGTCTACCTTTACTCGACTACTCCAGTAAGGTGCCTTTCATCCTGGCATGGGTCACTGATTCATGAATTATTGTAACACTTATTGCAACATATTGCAGACACATTATTCCACAAAGGTGGATCAGGATTAAGTGACTTGCAGTGGTCTGAGCAGATGGGCATCATTATTTTTGACAATGTTCTGACCTGCGTAACAGTCTCCTCTATTTGTTACTTTCTTTTCATTTTCTTCTCTAGAACGTAAAATAGAAGCAAAAATAAAAATAATTTTATAGTCAACTGTGAGATCAAATAAGAAAATCAAACAGCTAACACACATAGGTAAAGTGAGAAGATTAGTTTAGTGGAACCAAGAAGACATAGGAGCATCAAACAGACCAGCAATGGAAGAGACCCATCATGGAGAGTATCCTAAATAAATATTGATAGAATAGAAATTATTGAAGCTGATTTTTCTATTTTACTGCATAAGAGAATATTGGGCAACAGTCTCAACATCAAGAAACATCTATTTAGACGAACTTCAAAGTACCCTTTGGACATGTTGCACATGGGCACAGGTGCAGCACCTGACCTGAAAAAAAGTATATCACTAATGTTAACAATAGCAAAGCTAAGGAAAAAAAAAATCAACATTTTTAAATGGTGAAGGAAATTTTTCTATGATGAGAGACAACCTTTGAAAAAAAGAGTTGCAGGCAGGGAAGGAATAGAATAAAGAGAGTAAATTTATACAGTTTTTTTAGTAAGCAGGGAATATGTAAAAGGGTGGGGAGAAATCCAGAAAAATAATATCCATTATAAAAATTAATGCAATGCTAGACATTTCATCAACTAAAGTTGTTTCTAGAATATATACAAGGTCAGAACTCTTTATGTTGAAAACATTACTGCAATTAAACTAAAAAACTGTGTTTGGCTATGATGTTCATGTTTTGAACAGGCTACTGAAAAAAGGAAGAAAATTCTAAAAGAATCTATAAACCATTCAGGAGCTAGAGAGAAAAGTTTGCCCGCTAAAATGTTCAGGATATTGAAATTACCTACAAGAATGATAAGAGGTGACTTGATCACTCTGTATTCTTTCAAAGAGAAAAAATGCAAGATACTGAAGAACTTTTCAATGTCACAATAGAAAACAATGGCTTGAAGATTCAACTAAATGGAGTTCCTCTTAAAATTGAAACACACATAATATGAATTTACAAGGAAAAAGAACTGGTAAGTGGAATTTTTTAATTTGTGAAGGACAATTTAGTGGTTGACACCAACTTGGGTGCTGAGGAAGAAAATTTTAAAATTACTGTCCTCTTTATTAAAAAATCCCCTCTTACTTCAGCAAGGTGAGGTCATCATCATTATCTTCCTTGCCCTCTACTCTCTGCTCCAAAAAAGAACAGAGAAAAAAAAATAGTGGCAATGTAGAAAAAATTGACTCTTTGTTGTTGTTCTTTTTTTTATATAAGAAATAATATTAGTTTAATTTCCTTTCATTCAGCATCTTTGAAGAGATTTTTAGCAGTGCAATGGCAGAATGATAATTCGTAACATCCTAAATAAGTGGAAAAATATTGCTTGGTGAAAGTACTTCCTCTTCTCTTCAGCTATCTAAAATTAGCTGCCCACATTGAAAGGCTGAAATAAGGTGGGATAAATCCCATCATAAGAAGAATTCAACGGAAAATAATCCATGAGAAAGACTATGCTTTGTGAAAAAAAAGTACTTACCATAATGCATTCGATGTAATGACACTGTGCTTTTCAAACTGTAATGAACAGTGCTTCATACAGATGGTAGGTTAAAAACATCACTAATTTAGTTATTGTTATTTCCTTTGGCATTCATTTTGATACAAATATTGTTAAAAACTTGGTTTATTAACTGCATTGAATTTGCATCTTTTGTTATCTGGCTACTTAGCTTCTGGCACTTTATTATATTTGGAACATTCATGCTTGAAAATATTCAGTACAGAAGTATTTCTACTTTTCTGACATTTTTGTCCTTCTCATTTCTTAGCATCCAATATTCTAGAAAGGGTAAAGCGAGGGGAGCATGTCTTCAAAAACTCTCTGAGAGAGAACACCAAACTGGGGAATGCAGTATGGAGTGGCAGAGTGTCCAGATGTTTTGCTTAGTCTTCTGAATGCTGGGGAAAAAGCCAAGAAATAAATCCAGGTGAGCTGCACAGGGAGGGATGACTTTGGGAATCAGAGGGTATTCAAGCTGTTTGCAGTTAGAGTGTTTAATAAAAAAAAAAAAAAAAGGAAGAAAATGGTTTAAAAACCGGAAGACATTTTTACCTCTTGCTTGGAATAAACTTGGCAATAACATTATTGCAAAATCTTATTGTGGTGTCATGAAAGCTTCCAACAATTTTTGTGTTGTGTATGAGTATATTTTAGTGACATGTGAATCAAAGGGGAAAAAATACTGAATACTGGAACTCCTGTTAGTATCATGGAGCTTAACTGAGGAAGGCTTTTCTTTCATCTGTTCAAATTCTGAGATTCTAGCCCTAAATATGTAGAGCAAAAAAATGTTTTCTTATAAAGTATCATTTCCCAATCTGAAATTCCCACACCTCATCTCATTTTTTTTTTTTTAGATTATGTTTACACCAAGACTGTCTGTTTGACTGTCACGTATTGGAAACAGCTGCAAGGTGGCTTTGAACTAGCTACTTTCTATAGCTGATAGAAAGATAGCCATGGCAACACTAAGCTTGCTGAAGGCTTTAAATTATGCCCTTGAGACAGGAAGGAGAACAACATACTAAACCTTGACTACCTTCCAGATTTGAGTCACAAAAGATTTTAATTTGTTTGTTATAAATTTTCATGATGTCATTTGTAAAAGTCATTTGTAATCCTTGTTCACACACCCAAGTTGAAATGAGGTGACCACTTTGCCCTCAGATTTAAAATATATAACAGACTTTGCTAAACTTAGGTTGTCAGGTTTGTAGTAGATATCCCTAGCTGGCTTCTGCTGTGCAGCCCCACGTGCATTCTCAATACAATCTCCTGTGTTTTAGCTTCATCTGCATAAGCTAAGAAACAAAAAACACCCTGGAGAGGTTAATTTTTCAGTCTGCATTCACCTCGTGGTATATCAGACATTTCTGTCTCACTAGGAAGTACTGCCATCATATTTTTGGCATATCTTCAGTGTGTACCTACCTGGTGCTTCTTTTACATTTCTTCAACATTCTCCTCCTTTTTCTGCTCTCGTTAGTCTCTGTCTTTAATTTTTAGGGTAAAGTGGAGTTAAACTAAAATCTCTCATGTGATAAAGAAGGAAATAATTCTAGATTTTAAAATAGGTTGTCAGAAACCTTGACAAGTGTAGATAGAATGTGATTTATGGACCTTTAACTTTTTAAATTAAAATCTTATATCCTTAGGTAATACAGTAGGGCTGGTGTGCATTGAATTCTTGTACTGCATTCCAAATTATCTGTAGCACATTAATTTACTATAGATCTGTTTCAGTTGTTTGAGTAAAATGGACAAGATAAATTGAATTAGTCTGAAGTATAAGATTTTTGGGAAAATGAAAGCCCATGAAGACTGTCAGATGTAAGAATTAACTGCTACTACTTTAAGTGTTACTTGTAAAACAGAGATACCAGGAGACTCTTAGGCTGACTGATACAGTAGATATTCTGATCAGGGATACACAGCTTAGGGGATATGTAGCATTGTTTTCCTTTCAGTATGTCTCAAGTTATTAGTGGAAATTTCAGAACTTAAAAGAAGTTATATAAAGTTGGGACAATAACCTGTTATATCTGTATCCTGCCAGCCTCATTAAAGAATTCTGAATTGTAGGTCAGAAACCTCAGAAAAATTCAAATTATACATTGAACTACCCACCAGGAGTTTTGTTTCTTATTACAATTAATTATGAATTTCCTTATATCCTGAAGCAAGACAAATCCTAAAGTCTTTAATCTTTTTAAGTTCCAGTTTAAAATGTCCTCTGCTTAAGCAGTCTGGACATAGACACTACAAAATACTTAGAGAGGCTCTTCTTGATATTTTTCCCTGCAATGTGGCCAACAGACAGAACTTTAAGCACTCTAGAAGGACATTTTACAAATCATTTTTAGCTTGATCAATAGTTTTGAAAAGGGATATCCAGGGAAGGTAAAGGTCACTTAAAATTATTTCAGTTATAACAGTTGCTGAAATTAAGATTTAAAAATAAAATTATAAGCCAGGTAAGGACAGAAACCACCTCCTACTATTTTGAGGTTATTTTCCTCCTCTAAAATTTTGGACCTGATCTGCCATTATTTTTCTACCTTTTCAGGAAAAAAATAGTCACAGAAAACAAAACAGAGAAACGGCTATTTTACAAATTAAGATACATTTGCAGTCAGAAGTACTTATATGAGTTTTTAGGAGCTCTGTATTTCCTCTCAAGCTATACTATTTAGGTGCCTAAGTTATTACAGAGGAAAGTTAACATTCTGTTACAGATTAAAAACTGTTAAAAGCAGTAAAATGATATAAAGGGGGAAAAAAAAATAAAAAAAAAATGGTAAGCTGGGTATCTGAGGATTACAGTCAAGACTGCTTTCTCAGCCATGCATTATTAGCTACCTGGAAAAGCTGGTCCCTCAGGGTGTCTTTACAGGGGGCACTTATAAAGGCATTTCACATCTTAGGTGTGTGAAATGGCTTTGCAGAATTACTTACCTGTTAACTTTTACTGAAGGAATTCAGGTAATTAGGTTCCTAACTTAGACCTCACCAGGGCACCAGATTTGAGGGATGAGCTTAAACTAAGGTTATTCATCTGAACCAATCTTTTAGTCTAATTGGTTTGATCTTCCCAATTCTTTGCTTTAGAACAACTACACTGGCAGTTTCATCAGAAACAGAAACTTACCATATTACACATTAAACTTTCTCCAAAGACAGCTAGGAAAACCAATAAAATAAGGATTGTTATTTCTGATGTTTCTGTATTTTAGTGGGAAGAAAGAACAGCACTACTTAGAGAATCCCAAAGAATTCAGAAAAAGGGCATGCATAACACTTGATATTTGTACAGCTCTTTTTGAAGTCAGATGAAAAATGTTTCATTGTGAACATGTTATCCCCAGTCAACCCAACACATAATAAAGAGTAGGATGGAGGTAGATGATAAATACAAGAATTGTGTTAGGATAGATTTCAGGAGCTACTAAACTATGTACTCAAGCAATATTCCTCTGTGACATCTGAATCCCTACACACGTGATTCAGTGTCATTAACTAAGCATCTGGATTGTTATGGGTGCATATGTGGATGGAAGCAGAGCTTTTGAATTTGGAAGCTCTCAGCTTCACCCCAAGTTCACATAAGCTCTGGATTCTGCCATTCATGATCAATCCATGACTGAAGTGTTGGGGAAAATAAATATCAAATTGTGTGAAACAACATGAAAATTGAGAGACAATCTCAAATGGAAGATTTTTGTTCAGGTGGATAATTCTAAATAAGTGTACATATGCATAGATGTAAATGCACAAAACCAGATGAGCAATATCAACAAAAGATGAATGTCTGTAGGATGAATATTGGTAGATTTGCTGTATAAATTTTTGGTTTAAATTCAAATTTAGGCAAACACACTTCTCTTCTGGGATCCTCAAGTGCATTTACTTTCTTCTCTGACTTTATAAAGAATGTAAGTTTTAGATATATTGACTCACTAGAGGACTAAAATGTAGGTGTAAATCTCCTTCTAACCTCACATTATTCTATTTCCTTTTCACCCACATTTTCTCACCTGAATGAATCTACATTTTCCATGCTAAAAGGAAGAGAAAACTTCAGCTCGGGAATTGTGTTGGAATAGATTTCTCTGTGCAGCAGAGGAACTCTTTCACTTTGAAAATGGGTCTACAAAACCTAAGTGTGTGCGCCAAGGTGGTCTGCAGGAAACAGGGGCAGGGGACCTCTCCTTTGCTGTGGTCTTCTTCCTCTCACAGTAGCACTTTTCAATATGGAGGGAAGTATTTATTCGTTCAGAGTCCATCACCCCATTCTATCAGCAATGGTACTCACCTGTGGCTGTTTAAATTCAGAATCTCTCACTTTTACATGGCTCAAGTGGAACAAAAGGACCAGTTCTCAACAGAGAATTTGGCTGCTTGTCTGCTCAGGTACCTCAAGACTATGCACATGTTCAGAATTTCAATGTCTCTTATCAGCCAGAGTTAGGCACATTTTCCTCTTCATCTAAATCTAAAAATGCTGAAAACATCTTGAGAAATGTTTTGCTATTTTACTTTTGGTTCAGAAATTATGCATTGCTTGGATTTTTGTACCAACAGATAATGAGGGAACATCACACAATGTATGATAACAATAACACTGAAGTAATGTGAGAAAGTCACTTATCTTTCTTTTTCCACTCTGCCTGTGAGAATCTGAAAATCACTACCATTCCCATTTGAATAAATATTTTTGTGGGAAACATTCATTTGAATATAAAGGACTGAAGAGTTCAGCTATTGCCACAATGTGCAGAAGTTAGATGGGGAGGGAAGACAGAGAACTGCTACTTATCAGCAATACAAACTGCATCTTTCAAATGCTTTGTCAGGATCAAAATACCTTCTGTTTATTGATAATCTCTTTGCCAGACATATTTTTTGAGTCTATTGCTCAGAAACAGTATCTCTTATTTTCCATGCCCCTCTCTTTCTCTCTTCCGTCTCTCATTTCTAAATTGCTTAGCAGCTTGGAGAAATCTGTCAGAAATTTCATTAAAGCTTCAATATTTGCCTGTACAGGTAGAACTAATTAAGCTTAGAAGAATTACTAGAAAAGTGTATTTTCCTTTTGCCCTTCCTCATGTTGACACAGGAATTAATAGTAATTGATTACAATCTTGTACCAATTACATAGAAAATTTCTAACACCAGTAATGAATCCATCTCAAGCACTTAAAGAACATGCTAAGGGTAAATGATCTTTGGGTATTATGTGAAAGATCAAAAATCATAGAAAAAGTACATTTGTCCCTTATGGTTTTGTGTGCTTAAGTTAGCATTAATTTAGCAGAGGCCTACATCCTACCCAACACTTCTATGGACATGTATGCTGTATAGGAAGGAGGAAAAGAAAGGTCTTCCTTTCTGATGTCTGAGATTCCTCAACAATCTGGAACCTCACTCCTCTGGGAAGCATCTGACTTTCTGAACAGCTCTTCTTAACGGTGTTAACTGGGGTGGCTTCTGGAGCCAACACCTTATTCTTCTTACATCTCTGCATGCAGTGCTGACAAGGGGCTCCATTCCAGGTGAGTGAAACACTTGACTTGACCTTAACCTTAACTCTGTTTATTTCCAGGTCTGAAAAAATAAAGGAAAAAAAAAAAAAAAAGATTCTTTCACAGTCTGATAAACTTCATTGCTGTTTCTTCACTTGTCTGGGAGGTGAAGCATACTTACTATACAGTTCCTCATTTCCCTAAAATTTATATAATAAACATATTACTTTTAGTTGAGTTCCAATCTGAGAAGAGATTTTTTTCTGTAGTTATGTGGTTCTGTCTCACCAAAGTCATGACGCTATCTGGTCTGATCTGACTTTGTAAGGGTGGTGACACTGATTTGCTGTGGAAAAACAATCCTCCAATGCAAAAATGCTGTTATTTGTTGATCCCATCAATCTCAGCTCTGCTAACAAAAGTTTGGCCTGCTAAAATTAAGTGAAACCTTTGAATCCTATGTTGAATTTACAGTCTCAAAGTAAAAAACACAAAGACAGACATAAAAGCTATACATTTCCCTACTACTTTGATGCAACTTCTGATTTGTTTTATTCTGAGCTCCTTGCTGACCTTGATTTCCCTGACTTCTAAGGACACATTGTATTGGCACTGAGAGATACAATTACTCTGCATGTACCTTGCCTAATTCATATATTACTTGACAACTGTAGATGCATATATATATAATGATGTTATTAGGTAAATGGATTTGCAACCCAAGCTGTAGCACCAGTTACTTATAGAGAGACGTATAAATGAATCCTGGAAAAACCTCCACTTTCCTCTTTCAGAAGGGAATTAAATTTACCTTTCTTTCAAAAATTCTAACTGTAGAGACAACAACCCCCTTGTGTGAAAAGAATTTCCTGCAAGGAGCAAAAAGAATTAAAAAATGGACACAATTTTCTCACAAGAAAACACGAAAATCTCATAGTTTTCATTACCATGTTCATGTTCAGCTATCTTTAAATGTGAATGTTGAGCTGCTGATTTGAAACACCTCTCAGAGTCAAGATGACACTGTTCTGGGGCAAAAAGATGAATGAAATTTTGGTGGTTCACTAGTTAACACTATCCTCACTAATTCAGTATTTGTGACTCTGTAAAAAACCCTGTGTTTTAGATGAATAGTAAAACAGAGTTCGCTGACCACTATGTTTCATTAAACATCCAATGGCGCTTTTAACCAGGGCACAGGATGTTAATTTTGATGTTCTTACAAAATTCCTATCTGGGTAATTACATTCTGCTTTACTAAACTCCCCCTAGAGAAAATTTAATTAAAACAAGCTGATGTCTCTTTGGCACAGACCAGACAGGTATCTGTAGCACAAAAGCCACCAGCACAATAAATTGGTGCTCCTTCTGTGGCAGGGAAAACAAGGATAGAAGTAATACTTTTTCCTCACTGAAAATGGACATTCCATTTCAGGCTTTGTGTATGCCCATATTCTTCTGGTGAAAACAAAATACTAATTTTTTCCTATAACTGTCCAGAACTTCTTTTAAGCAGTAGGAACTTAATTCATAGGTTACAGCTCTTTCAACAGTTAGCTAATTTCTAAGTGGGTTTATTAATATAGTAAGTAGTGATTAAGTAGATACACACAGTAGAGAAGGATGGGGAAGGCACCATAGTGCACCTGGGAAACTGTTACACAGACACTGAGAAAGTCTGTCACATTAATATTCAGAGTCACAGAATCGTTAGGTATGGAAGGCACATCTGGAGATGCTGTAGTCCGACACCCCTACTCAGAGAAGGGTCAACTAAAGAGGTTTTCCCAGGACAATGACCAGGCATGTTTTAATATCTTCATGGATAGAGAGTCCACAACTTCTCTGGGCAATCTGTGCCAGTGTTTGACTGCTCTAATGTAAAAAAAGGTTTCAATTTCTGCTGAGCACTACTGGATCTGTGTCCATCTTCTTTACTTTCTTATCACATATTTATACATATTAATAAGCATTCTCTTCTCCTGGCTGAGCAGTCCCAGCTCTCACAGCTTCTCCTTTTATGTGAGATGCTCCAAACCCTTAATTATCATTGTGGTCCTTTGTTAGACTTGCTCCAGTATGCCCAGGTGTCCCTTGCAGTGGGGAGCCCAGAACTGGACCCATAGCTCCAGATGGGTCTCATGAGGGCTAAGTAGAGAGTGATTAAAGTATTTACTTATTTCTGCATCTTCTAACCAGACAGATGCTTAACACATGTACACAAAATTCTTCAGCACCAGGTGACAGCACAAAGCTTGAGGGTTGATAGTGTCTTTTTGGAGGAAAAAATTGAGAAACTCAAGGATCAGATGAGCATATTCTCTGGAGTTCAATTGCAAATATTTAGCTTCCTATTCGCTTCCCTGTGACTGTAATTCCTTACCAGTTCTTAGCAATAGCTTAGCCTTTTAAGCTGTAATTAAACTGTCTCATTAATGGACAGTTAATGATTTAAAAGGAAACAATTCACCAATGTCATGTCCCTCCATTATATGTTACACATTTTAATGGTTTGTACTGAATCAGTTGCTTATTAAGACCTTGAATATCTGAACAATCGTACTATGTTTTCTCAAAAATAACATAACATGATACAATATTGTTAAGGTAGAGTGACAACAAGAGCTGTGGATTGAATGTAAATGCTGCATTGTACCATGGCAAAAAAGCACTCCCCAAATCAAGTAAGTCAGATGTAGCCTTGAGTTTGGATGATATTCAGCATAATGACATAGCTCAGAACTAATTTCTGAACGGGCTCCCATCACTCACACAGCCTCCTCAGTCATCTAGAGCCTGTGCAAGCAAAACTCCGAGTGACTTCAACAAATCAATGCCTTAGAAATTAAATCAAGATAGTTCAGGGGAAAAAAAGAAGTCAGAGTCAAATAGAAAAATAATCACTTTAGAATGTATGCAGCCTCCATCATCACAATATCTCTGCAGTTCACAATCTCTTTCAAAAATGCTGTTAAAGTGTTCTTAAAGTAGGGACCAAAACCAAAACTTATAAGGCGAAGATGACCAAGGATTAAAAATAGATTTGTGTACTGGTGAATAACTATATCCACTGGCTAACTAGCTGTACCAGAGCCCATTCTCTGGCTATATGTTTTGGCTTAGCCTCAGTCAGCAGGTAAGCTCCACTCAGTGTCTTGTTCTTTTTCTGCTGTGGGACAGTGAAAAAAAACAACCACCTCCCCTTTACCCCCTCCCCCCCCTAGAAAAGCCAAAACAAAACAAAATAAAAAAACCCAAAACAAAGTAATGGGACAAGATTCAAACAGTTTACTAAGTGAAGGAAGAAGAAAGATGTAACAAAAATAAAAAGCCGAAGAAAAAGTGATGCAAAGGTGATGATTCACCACCTCTTCCTTATGTTTTTATTGCTGATACTGACATTATACTTCATGCAACATCCCTTGGGTCATCTTGAGTTATCTGTCCTTCTTGTGTCCCCTCTCAGTTTCGTGGGCATTCCCAACCTACACTCTGAGGGGTTAGAGTAGGAGAAAGCTAGGGAAATCTGGGAAAAGCTTTGACACTGGAACATAGCAAGGGCTAAAACACTAGTGTGTTATCAACCTTCCTTTAGTCTTTAGTCGCAAAAACAAGGCAATTCATCACATGGAAGAAACCTCCATCCCAGCCAGACCCTGCACACCAAAAAATTTAATTCATGCCTTAATATTTAAACCAGGTTGGCGACATGCATGTTTCAATTGGAAACAGGCAGTCAGTTGGCCTTCCAAGTCCTGGCACTGCATCCTCGAATTGTTTTGGATTATTGTAGTGAGGTACAAATGACCTGGAGATTGATCATTTAATTCCTGGGCCTATAGTCTGACATTGTTTAATGTCTTTTTAATGTCACATTGGTATTTTTTCAAAGAAAACGGTAAATATGACCGAGTCAATAGCAATCAACCTCCCTCCTGGGTAACTTTTAAAAATTTTATTTTTTTTTCTCTCTTCCTGCATATTATAATCTAAACATTTTTTGAAACTTTTGGCTATCCATTAATTGCTTGGGTTTAGCCATTTTGCTTAGTGTTTTTTATTATTTATTTTGTTGGGAAGTTTTTGTAATTTTCTGGGGGTTTTTATGCTTTTTCTTGTAAGTGTTTGGTGGCTTTATTGTTTGTTTGGTGTTTTTGTTTGTTTGTTTGTGGCTTGTTTTATTTGTCTGTTTTCATTTTTGTTTTATTCAATTTTCTTTATTTGCCCACAACTTTATATCTTGTTAAGTTTAGAGCTCAGGGCATTACTTATTAAGCATTTTCACTTCTACAAATTTACTTTAGGGAAAAAGGAAGTTAGATACTTAAATTTTAACAAAATATAGTAATATTTCACTATGAATTGCTGGGATTTAATTTGTCCCTTTTTTATGATAAATGTTTCTAAGCTTTAGCCCATGGTTTTATTACAGGTTCTAAGCTTTATCACTTTAACTTAGTTCTGGAAAGGGACTTTATTAAAGGACAGTCACATTTCTTACTTTGTAAACAAATTGACTTCTTTCCCTGTTTCTGTTTTGTTTGGCAGAGTAATTGTCTGTTATTGTCTTCCAGCAGTTCTTCTGGTTGCAAAGCCTTTTTACACTATTTTCAATATAATTGGTGGACTGACCTTTTTTTTGAGCAAGTCCTAATTTCCTTTTAAATTGAGAGTGAATTCTCACATAGGTAAGAGTAATCAAGGAGCAGAGCTTTTATTTATTAGCATTGATTCTACAAATCACCAAGTGCAGCAAACAAACCCTACAGGCAATAGAAAATTTAGCAATTCTTTTGAATCTTAGAGTCTGTCTTCTGAATCTTGCTGGTGGTATGAGGAAAAGAGAGACAAAACAATGAGCAGCAATCACTCATTGTCACCCCCTTGCTCTTTATGGCTCACCACACAATAATGTAATTTACCACAAGCAGGGAAATCCTCAGGGGACCCTTTATGGAGTGGGATACGGTCTTAGGCTTTTTATGTTTTTTTAAAGGGTACTTTTTTATGGATTAAAAAAAAAAAAAAGTCTTGTATTTTCTCCTTGTCTTCTGCCTCTGGACACCAAAGTAACAGCTTGGCACCAGAACCATTGCACTAGTCTCACTTTGTAGGCTGTGGGGTAAATTGCAATAGAGACACTAGAAATCTTCCTTTAGTCACACTGCAGTTTCAGATTGGTTGCAATATTCACAGAATCACAGAACTATTCTGGCTGGAAAAGACTTTTAAGATTATCTAGTCCAACCATTAACTTAACTGTACCTAGTCCAGTACTAAACCATATTCCTCAGCATCACATCTATATGTCTTATAAACCCCTCCAGGGTGTTTAAACACCACCACCACCCCCCCCCAGGGATGGTGATTCATGCACCACCATGGGCAGCCAATTCCAGCTTTTAATAAACCTTTCAGTCAAGAATTTTCTTCTTACATCTTATCTGAGCCTCCCCTTGTTCAATTTGAGACCATTTCCTCTTGTCCTGGTGCCTGTTATTAGGAAGAAGAGACCAACCTCCACCTTGCTACAACCTCCTTTCGGGCAGTTGTAGAGTGATGAGGTGTCCCCTGAGCCTCCTCTTCTCCGGACTAAACAACCCCAGCTCCCTCAGCCCTTTTTCATACTCTGGGTGCCACGATAAACACAAAAAATGAGAGGAAAATATGCTGAGGGGTTGTTTGGCAAGGCTTAGCAAAGATGTCACGTCATAGTAACACCCACTGTATACCAAAATCACAGTGTCTCTTTCCCACAGCAGCACTATTTTCTGGATTAGATGAGGAAATATAGGCTCTTCTGATACAACTTTCAGATTTGGCAGCCTAGATATTTCCCTATCCCCTTTCCTCAGTTGACAGAGGTGAAGCTGGGGAAGAGGCATTCTGCTGGACAGTTGCAATCTGGAAAAAATAGGTTTGTGTGAACTGCAATGCCTGGGCAAAAATGTGGGCAGGGAAGGTAACAGGAAAGCAGAAAGGAAAGGCTTAGCAGTGGAGGAAAAGAAATAAGTATCTTAGGAAAAAAGGAAGAGGGGGTGGGGGTGTAAAAGAGGCTACAAGGAACTTGAGGGACAGAAAGTAAGAGGGAGAATGAGCTGAAAAGCGTAGGGGAAGGATATAGAGTGAGCAATAGGGCTATATACCTCCAAATAAATAAATTACAGAATACCAATGGATTCACAGAGCTTACAGTGTGGCACATGTGCAGAAAATGAGTACACCAGCAGGTATCTCTACTCTGTGTAATTACTTCTTTAAGCCTGGAGCACTACTGTACAAAGAAGAGAAGTTAAAAATGCTCAAGCAAGCGTTTTAGGCAACTTTCTTTAAGAGACATTTCTAAGCAGTGCAGCTAACCTGGGGGCAAGTTAAGTAGTGCCAGACACAAGTTTGCTTGTGATTCACTGCTGACTTAAATGTGGTAAAGTAGCATCCTGAAGGCAATCTAAAATATTACCAGCCACAAACATGGGTTAAATTAATCTGGTTCAGCTAAAATGTAGTGCATGAAATAAGATCTACTCTACTCACTGCATAAAAATATATTATAAACTTTTATGACTTAAAATTACTGGACCTGAGTATAACACAAATGAGGAATATCTGATAGATTTTTCTTGCCCTAAGAAAAGTGACAGGAGCGTGACGATTGGGCTTTAGCTGTGTTCTTCCTCCCATTATTTTTCAAATGCATAGACTTTAACTCTTGGTTATTGCTTTCTGACTGACAGTGAAGAAGATAGGTGAGGTGTCTCTTCTCCCCCAGCATCATTTACATTCATGCGTTGAGAGTGGCCTGCACAGCAAGAGCTCCTCTGGTCCCGCTGAACAGACATCATCCTTGTGCTGTAAAGTGCTACAGGCAGTGCTGGCCAATACTTGTGACATGTGGCAGGGTTGCATGGTAAGCAGATGCACCCCTGGTGCCAGCAAGAATGGCTGCCCCATGAAAGAAAGTCTTTGGGACCCAAGGATAGCTTTTTCCTTCACAGCAGAGGGTAGTTCTCCTCCTCATACCCTCCAAAAATTTAAGAAGAAATGCCCAATCTCCACAGGCCAGTGGCCTGATTTTCGCTTTCCTATCACCTTTCCTGGAATGTTAAGGCTTCAAACCCCCATTTCTAGGGAAGAAAACCACTGCTGTTATTCCAGTGTTAGGAAATAAAGTGAGTAAATGGTGAAAGTAGGAGGTGTTTATTCTTCCAGGAAGACTAAGAGGGAACATAGGCTTTGAATCCACAATTTTTAATGCAGAGATTATGTGATTGTGTGTGGGGGTGGTGGTGATGGTGGTGTTACAAAAGGCAGATGGACAATGCCACGTAAAGATTGAACTTCAGAACACTGAGGAGAAAGTAACAGGCTATGAAAAAAGAGGGACTCGAATGAAAATCAGTTGTTCCATGAACTCCAATTTTACAGTGCTCCAACATGCACTGAGCTGTACCAAGTGGCATATCATCAAACCTGGAAATAACATAAAACTGTCCACCCTTGAAGCGTGTCATGAGGAAATTTTGCAGTTATGCAATACTGAGTTGTCGGGAAGAGCGCAAAATGGAGACTGTGGCAAACACCAATATGGCTGGAACACAGCTCGATTTATTGATTACTACACAACATTATATAGAGCCTCAAAGGCCACGCCTTTTTAGATAACAAATTCTTGCAGTTAGCTACATCCACTTTCCCATCCTGTTATTCTTCTTTTCTGCTTCCAACTCCCTTATCTTTTGCACATAGCTGGTCTTTTAGTAATCTTGCAGCTGGGCCTCAAGATCACTCAAGATAGCCCTGAGATCACTCTGGCTAAAGCTAAGTAGTCAGGATTGCTCACATGTCCATTTTCTTCCAAAATCTCTCCAACACTGAATATATTCCAACAAACAAAATGTCAGGCAGCTCTTCTCCACCTACTTCCTGTGCTCAGAATATAAATGGAAAAGGACACATCAACAAAAACTCTTTTTGGGTACTTTGTTTCTGAAGGCTTTTTAAGCAACTGAAGATTAATCATCCTTCTAATCAGAAGATTGAGGACTAAGGACTTATCACTAAACAACTTACTTGGGTAAATTACTCAAAGCACCTAATTAAATTGATATAATGTCTTACCAGGTTGTAAACTTTGAAATCTGAAGCCCTGTAAACAGCACAAAGGTGTTTACCTATTATTCATGATTCATTTCTCCATTGGTAGAATGGATAATGATTACTTTTTGAGAGCAACATAAAAATTACTTTAAAGAGAGAAGTAGCCACATAAAGACTCTTTTCTTTAACCCTTCACATCATAAATTTCCAGATAAAACACTGGGATTTTTATTAGACATGAAATGGTAAACTAACAGCAATAGTTAAAGCATTACACATCTTCTAAAACATGCCTCAAAATCATTGAATCTTTGTAGTAAAGTTATTACTGCTTAAGAAATAATTGCTTCTGTTTCAAAGCTTGCCCGGTTCTGTGAAGAAGAAAAAAAAAAAAAAAAAAAAAAAGTAGTAGAACATAAGACCCTAGATTTGAGGGTCTAACTTCACTCTCTTCACTGAGCTGTCTTTGTAGGAAGCCTAATGATGGCTTTTTTTACTGATAATGGAGAGCACCTGGTTCCAGATTGCTCTTAGCTCTACTGAACAGTACCTAGGATCCTATCTCAGGACTTTCAGGATATGTCAGGAAACTCCCTGATATCTCAGCATATCCTGAGATAGCTTGATATATATTCAGGATCCTTTCTCAGGGCAATGGCTTGATGCCCAAGTGGAATCCAGTGACTGAATGGAAATGCTCAAGGGTTGGTACTGAGGCTCGTGTTGTTTAGCATCTTTGCTGATGACATGGACAGTGCAACTGAGTACATGCTCAGCCAGTTTGCTGATGACACCAAACTGTGTAGTATGGTCAGTACATCAGAGAAAACATAAGATTTTTCTAGCTGTGATATATCCTGTGCTAAGAATAGATTTGCTACGGGAAATTGCACATCATCAATAACTGTTTACAATTAGGCGGGAAAGAATCACTGGACAAAAAGATTCCAGCAATCATTTTGGGAAAATGCTTTAGGAAATTTATCCTATTCCTAATTTGTAAAATACTAGATTAACAAAAGATCATTCTGAATTCTTTAATTACATAAAGCTGACCTCGCTATTTTGAAGACTATGAACTTTAGCTCCAAAGATGGGTTCTAATGTTGTTTTATCTTTACATGAAGCTCCACCTAAGTTAAATTAACACAAAACAGGGGAGAAGTTGCCAGACATTCTTTATGATTTGCTGGTATTGCCTGCAGAAGGAAGAGAGCAATATTTACTTTGCTTTCTTCTACAAAGGTGTAAGAAGACACATAGGCCTTTTGACAAATTAATATTTTTCCACAGAGAGCCAAATTGCTGCAATTGTAAATCGACTCAGGGTCATTGTTTTGACAGCTTGTAGGTATAGCTTATTCCATCTTTCTGTGTGATTGTGGTAGCAAAGAAGCAAAAAATAGAGCCTAAGATTTTGGGCAATAAAAGAACAAGAGATCTCTCAGAGTACATTTAGCTTAGGATAGAAAAGTCAAAACCAAAATGTAACATGACCAGCTTCAGGATCCAGTCATTATATACAAGTACCTGTCCAGACTACTGATTTATTTCATTAAGAAAAAATGGAGTTTGCAGCAAATTCATATTGTTCTGTTGTGACCTTTCACTCTGTAAATCATTCTTGCAAATCAAGCTCAAAGACTCAATTCATGACCAGACTACAGGTGAGAGAGCAAAAGAAGGTGAGACTATAAAAAAACTGAGAAAGAGAGGGACAGACTTTTCTTCTGGAGCTTTTTAGGTAGTTTATTAAGAACAGCTGCTTTACATTCAATACAGCAAACACAAAGACTGTGCAAACTAAATTTAATTTAGGGTTAGCTTAGAAGGAATGGAAAGTGATGAAGTTAAAACATCCATGGAACTATGGTGAAAACAGATGTATTTTTTATGTTTTCCACTTAATGGAGGGAAATAGTTGGGTTTGTATCAGATAATAGCGTGAATGAAACCCTAGCAGTGCAAACAAGATCATCCTTGAGTTGGTAGGTAACTGCACTCCATCCACAATGGCTTTTCATAAATTAACACGAAAAACTCAGAAAGATCTCATCTTTGATTACGTTATTCCAGAGTACAAGGGGAATACATAGATAGTGTGGTTAAGAAGGAAACCAGAGGTAGCTTTTAGAAGAACACTCGCAAATTACATCCAACAAGTCTAATACTATAAAAGAGCTTGAAGAACTTTTCTCACATTTGAAAATATATCAGAAAATTAAATTATCTGAGCTTCAATTACTGTCTCTTTCCTGATCTTTTTTGAAAATTAAAACCACAAATTACCTATGTATATGCATCAATGAAAGATGATGGCAAGGGAGCAGGCCAGTGTATCACTTGTTATTTTTTCAACATAATAACACTGGATTCACTGCTCACCAAAAAAATTCAGCCTGTTTATTTTTTTAATGATGAGATGTTACCCAAAAGAAACGAAGTGACATTCTGTTGGCACCATATGGTGGCTGAAAAATGGATTCCATAGTACTCTATTTGTTAGAATGTCTTCTGAGCTTCTGCATTCATAATTTATATTGGGGCCTCCTATGATGCCAAAATATTCAAACGGCTTCCTCCTCCCAGGGTAGTCTGCGTGGGGGGAAGAAGGTTTTCAAAACAGCAGGACCTGAACAATCTCCTACTGCTCAGAGGAGAAATCATTTCCAAGCTTCTGTCTTCCTGGCTGCTTTCATTATAATAATAATTTACATCCTGTGCAAAGAGACTGCATTCAGAAGAGATCTAAATTAATAAATAAAAGGAAGGCGAAAAAAATACCCCTAAACAGCTCACGTTCTTGAATATTAATTACAAAAGTCATGAATATGAAGCACTAATTTAAAGTTGCATTGACTCCTAGTCTCTAATGTAAGTAGATAGCTTTGGCTTTCATATCTTAATGAGAAGCAATATGCAGAGGTTATAGAACAGTACCATTTCCAAATGATTGTCTCTGCAGCTGGTTTTCATAGAGAGATCCAGAGTGGCTATGGATGAGCTAAAATAATTAAGACATTTCTCCTGGTGTCTGCTTGGTTATTACTCACTTTTTAAGAGGCTGTATTTAGTTTTAAGTATGACTGTGTGATTTACAAACCGATCTTTCATATGGTCTTAATAGGTAGTACAAGGCAACTTGCATTAAGTAGCAGGAAATGCCTGGTTTAAGCAGCAGGGATCCTGGAATCATATTAAAAGACGGAGCCAGAGGGACAACATCCCTACTTTCTCACCTCCCTCTTCCCTGATCTATCACAGCTTAGTGCTGGCTGTTGTTTGACCAGTTCTGTTTCCATCTTGCCTCTGGGATGTTGGCAGCAGCACGTAGGATGATGAATGACCATCTGAGTGTGTGGGGGGAGGTAAGGAGACCAGCTGCAGCTGCTTTATTAGTATTTAGCAGAAAAGAATTATAGGAGAAGGAGCCCACCTGTTGTGGTGATCTTCTTAAGAATTAAACTAGACATATTTGATTCTGGGATACCCTGGTCTCAGAAGCTAATTTGTCCTCATGAGTAAAATGGAGAAATACAGAGGTTCTATTTTCATTCCTCAGCCTAGAGAAGTGTTACTCCCTTCTCAATCCTCAGCCATCCTGAGCATCTGAGTTACTCCAGCTGAGGTCTGTAAAAGTAATTTAGCCAGTAGTGAACTTGGATCCCACAAGATTGTAGCTTTTATAAAGAAATAGAATAGAAGGCAGATATTCTTCCAGAACAAATGGCAAAATACTGCTGACAGCTTTGCTTATTCTGGATGTACTTGTTTAAAAAATGGCTTCACTCTAACAGTGCTTTAATGATGTGAATACATATTTCTTATACTAGTTTGTTTAATGACAAACTCTTGGAACTTCAGTCAATGTTTAAAACTGACATATTCTCTTAAGATACAAAAGAACTTTCCACGTCCTATATGGAATGAAAATAGAAAAATTGTGATGAAATTAACTTGATTATTTCAAAAGTATTATATATGGGGGAAATATTGAAATTCTAAAATTATACTTATTCTGAAAAAAGATGAAAATTTCATTAAAGGATTTCTTTTACTTGTGACAGATATACAAAAAAAATGAACTACAATTTTAAAAGTTCAAGCTACAGCAACAGTTCTAAACACCTACATATTACTTTGCAACTTATGAGAGATGCACCTCTTGGAGGATTTATTCTAATTTACAGAGTGATTCTCCAGAAAACCTGAATTTAGGGTATCAGATATATATCACTCATGTAAACAGGTTTCCCTTTTGGGCATATTCTGTCCACAATTGCCAGTCTTCATGTTTATTTTTCTGTAGAAGTGAAATTAAAGTTAAGACAAGCTTACTCACAATGTTTAGACAGAAACATTACTGGAGAGAGGGGTGAGAATTCCGTCTGAAACTCTACCACAGACCCCTCCAGAAGCAATAAGATTCAGGTTAATTTAGGTGTTCACAATGGTGATGTCAAGATACAATCTGGTATCTAAACCTCCACTACATCTATTGGAGTTCTCTCGTGGCTTTCAGTTACCGAAGTGAATCACTTACCTAATCCTTGTTGTGGATCTGTTCAGTATGAAATTCTTAAGTAGGAAGAAGCATTTGCTGAATTTCTTAAAGTAGGAGATGAAAGTAAGAGATTCCCACTGTTTATGTTCAGTAGCTTGACCACTAGAGCACCTGTGGGTAAAACTGTTGGCACCAATGACCATGATCATCTAAACACACTTCAAATATTTTTTTTGAGAATATCATTACATTCTCAGATGCAACTGGATACATTTTCATAGCCATATAGAGAAAATGTTTCAATTATCCCTACAATTTTTTTTTACATATTTCAGCTGTCATTTAAAAAGACATGTTCCTATGACTCTAGTGTTTTGACCCTTCAGATTCTTACAAGTGTTCTTTATTTTTTCCAGCCTATTACTTATAACGTATGAAATGTCTTCAGTCTTTCTCCTGGCCTTTCATGACAGATGGAAGTGTGTAGCTCCTAGATACCTCATTCATTCTATGTGTAAGTTTTTCTAGAAAAGAAATTACCTGAAACATGAAATCTGAATGAACTCATGGTAAACTAGGACACACACACAAAAAAATCTTTACTAGATCATTAAAAATGGAGCTTAGTGTCAATGTGTGTGTATATATCTGTATTTTGAAATATTTGATTAAAAAGCACAGGAAGTTATGACTTGGCGCTTTGCAACAAAGCTGAATCTCTGAAGAATACAAAAAGAAATAATGTTCAAAAGCATCCACTTTAAAGTCATAAATATTTTAACAGGATTAATGAAATATTTTATTTTCAAAGTAGTGCTGTTCTTAAAATATTTTTAAAACAAAATTACTTCAGTTTCATTTTTGCATAAGATTCTTGCAGACAGAAAAAATAGACTGCACTGCTATCCTTTTCTTTCTGTTTCTTGTGTGTCGGAAGGAGATGGTGTCTCAGTTTCATATAATTGTGGCAGAACAATACAGGGCTTCACTAGATGCTATGCTTTTTTATAAAGAGCTCCCCCCAAAATTAAATATATTTTAAATAATCTGTATCTCAATGACTGTATTTTCATTGTATTTTCACTATTTTGTAAGAAAAAATGCTAAAGCCCCCTTGTTTAGATAGTGATTGTAGATGGAAACATGTTTTATCACTAACCTGTTCCAGGTACAATTTGAGTGTCTTGAGTGTAACCTTCAAAACTTTTCTTATATACATTATTGATGCTGCAGCAATTTGTTAAAGTAACTTCTAATTTTTTTCTTCCTTTTTCATTTTTCCTTAATGTCTTCTGTATGCTGCAATGAAAATAGGTGATGAGATATCCTGTGAATTCCTTGTGAAACTTTCTTCTTGTAGGTAGTGGTTTGGTTTGGTTTTTTTTTCAGGGCAGCACCCTGTACTCTAGCCATAAGCCTCTTCCACCTTTGTTAATCACAGCTTTTAAGGTCATGCAGGTAAGTATTTCAGTTGTAATATTGAGACAAAATATTTTTTGAGACAGAACTGTTCCTCCTCCCCTCTCTTCTACTGAAAAAAAGAAAAACCAACCTATTAATTTTAGATATTAATGGACTGAGAAATTTAAGTGTTCTTGATTAGGGTTTCTAAAGGTGAGAATGGTAATGCCCATACAGTCTAATGATCCATTCTGATTAGTCTTCTTCCAATAGAAGAAGACTTTTAGGACTGAGTTTACAAGCTTCATATGAGAATGCTTTTGTCGTAATTTGGAAATAGTTAAGACTCTGAAGTAATGAAGGGAGGAGATGTCTGTTCCTACCAACCAGTTTAACTATCTAGCTCTGAAGAACAGGAGGACCAAAAAAAGACTAATGTACTTTTTAATTAAAACATCGTTTCTCATGCTTATCCAATGCTTTGAAAGTGAAATACTTCTATTACAGAAGCTAATATCAGTGTGGGGTCAAAACCTTTCTGGTTTCAAATATTTTGTCCATTAGGCTCAGAGGATTTCATAGGCAGCATCTCCCTTGACTTGCAGATTTGTGCAACACCAGGCCCTGATTTCCCCATCCCTTTTTCTCATTTCCACCTGCTGGGTGGGTTGAGCTAATTGTAGTATGATTTTTCTCAGTGCATCTCCAAAAACAGGCAGTTCAAAGTTCAAAAAGGCTTTGGCTTTAAATGTAATGATATCAAAAATATCTAGACCTGAATAGGTACTAAGTTGAGATATTGCACAAGAATTTCCTAGCCACAGCACCCATGTTATTTTTTCCAGTTTTAATACATTTAATATCAAAGTTTACTTCACCTTACAAAACTTGACTGTGTCTGCAGACCACCGTATCCACAACAGCACTATGCTAGAAAATGTGAAGTATCCTTTAAGTGCTGCATTTCATGCTTGCTAGCATATGACAACAAACGGTTTTATTCAGGGCAAATGGCACTGCTAAAAAGAAAAGACATTGAGAGGATTATGAGGGGTTTCAACAACTAAGTCCTGAGCAAAACTAGAGGATGTTTATCATCCACTGGGGTCACTGTTAAAGCTGAAGCTTTGAGATTTTTGTCAAAGGGTTTGATTCTGCATCTCACAAGTAATGCCAAGGTACTTGTCTTTAATCCAGTAAAGATACAGCAATGTAATGAAGAATGATTTCCAATATTATTAATTTATCTTTTCTATCTTATCTATTATTTTTTGCCATGTAGGAAGATTAGGAAACAAACTATAATTAATTTATAATAAAAATACATTATACAAAAATTTGGCTGCAATATAGTTTGTTATGTGTTTTGAAAATAATCAGTTTAAGCCATTATTGAGAAAGTTAATTTGTCTGTAAAAGACTGTTACTTGTGAAATCCTTCCCCCTGACAACAAAATTGTCATGTTCTTCAACAGAGGCATACTCCCTGGCCTTATTTTATCTTCAAAATAGTTATGCTTCATTATTTAATCAGACAGAGAATCCTCAGATAGGAAAGATCTACAGTAAACTCTTATAGGAAACACAAGCTAAGACCACATTCCTCTTCCCTTAGAACAGAATAAGCTATATGTACTTGAAGAATGGTTGAAGCTGGCCAAATATTTTGTGCTTATATTCCACTTCAGGATAATGCTGGACACAGCTTGACACCTTCATCCAGAGTCTTCTCCAGAACTGGACTGGCACAACAGACCTTGCACCAAAACCCTCATTTAATGACAAGTGGAACTTTCATTGTTCTCAATGTTTTTCAAACCATATTGAGTGAAGAAAATACTGTGCAAGGGAACCTCTTTATAAAATACTTCTAGCCAAATATTTCAATTTTAAGAAATCATTGCTTTGGATGAAATTCAGATACACATCCTAGCTTTTAGGTAAGTATCCAAACCACTAATCTCATCTGCCACTCTGGCAAGGTATGATGGCTTTAAACATACGTAATGTAAATTCCCAGTATTAGCATTAACAGCTATTCTTACCAGACTTGACAGCATGTTTAAGATGTTCTGCTTTGTAAAGAAGATAAATATTATTTTCTGCCATTACACAGAGACCAGAGCAGTTCCAATGATTTGCTCATAGCTATGTCATTTTTCAGTCATAAACACAAACTGGTGTGATTATGAATGAAACATAAAATGAGTCCATCTGCTTCTATAAATGAAAGGGCAAGGGTTACCTGTGTATTTTAACACTTGATTTTCTTAACTTTTGTGAGAATTACCCTGGTCTTTTCCAGTCCCAATGTCACAGTCCTTTACTTTGTGAAGGCAAAAAAACCAATGTGTGCTGCGGACAGCACACCAAAAGCCAGACTCATAAAAATGTAGGGCTTTTATTGAGGTGTTTAAGGTGTCTTAACTAAGATGTCTTAACTAAGGTGTCTAAATACACTTAATCATTTCTAGAAATTGAAAATGGCACATGCAAGCAGGCAATGTCACTCATTCTGTTGAGTCAATAGGGAGAAAGGAGTCAGGAAATGATGCAAACTGTATAGTTTTTACCAAACTCAGTGTCTTAGTCAAATAGATACGTTTTGGAAGGGGGAGGGGAAAGAAGGGTTTTGAATATAACCTTTGTGAATGATTTAGTTCATTGGCAGTAATTTTGTGTTGATGTTGCCTTTTTCTTATCTGTTTTTCACACATTTCCTTCATTGATATTCCTGCATCATATCAGCTGTTTTCCTTTTATTTAATTTTTAAGAAGGTCTCCAAAGCCTAATCACAGGTACATTATTTCCTGAAACCATAAGGGTCAGAACCTTCTCTCACTTACCTTTTTCTTGTTTATTTGGATTTTTATTCTACTATTTTTCACATTTGTGCATACAGAGGATGACTTTAGAATCGGCACCCCTAAATTGTACAATTTTTCTAATATTGTCAAGTATGCTATGCCCCTGACATTAGAACTGGTGTAGAACTGTATGGTAGTACCATATGAAGAAATGAAGGAGAGGATTCTCTATTGAAAAGAATATTCCTGCATTAAAGAAAGAAATAGAAGGTATTTGTGGGTACATCCTCAGCTAGTTACTATAAATCCCTTGAAGGCAATAGCTCTAAATCAGTTTACATTTGCTGAACACATGGTTCTGCATGTGCTGTACCAAGGGCAGAGGCTAGTGAGATTCTAAAGGCAGTGTGATCCCCTCTGTGGTTCCAAAATAATGTGTGTTGGAGAAGATATACATGAACTGTGAGACCGCAGCATCTTTCTTAATGGGAATGCCAGTTTTGAGGGTGCGGGGCTGCTGTTAATGCCATTTGTCTAGAAAGAATGGTAAAATAAATAAAAAAAATCCACTGTTACTTCTTTAAGATCTGTGATCCAAGGGTGGGATCTAAAGCTGATCACTCAAGCCCTAACTACACATACAAGATCCATTATTACTATGATTAGAATCACAATAGTGCAAAAATACATGCTGTGGTTTTATTTCCAAGGGGAACGTCACTTGTTTATTTATTTGGCTTGTGGTTTCAAGCCAAACCCTTAGATCTGCATAATATGGGCTGTCATCTGTGTTTCATTTTCCTTTAGAGTCTGCTGATCATGATGAATTTATTTTCTACCTCAACATTCTGGTTTGAGAGCAGCATCAAATATTTTCAAGAGAAAACCAGTCTGTTTAAACAGATGTTAAATACTACACAAGTATGAAAACAAGGTATAATTTGAGAATAGAAATTCTCATAAAAATATAATGCAAATTTTTACCCTAATCATTAGTCTGGTATTTTGATCAGGCTGGTCAAAAGATCACCTATGAAAATAATAAATAAAAATAAAAATAATAGCAATAACTGTACTTCTCAAAATATCTTTTTTGAGATGCCAAATACTTTGACCATGTGATAATGAGAAATAAAACTGAAGAATAAAGCATTACCCTTAAGATGGTCAAATCTTCATGTTATTGAGTAGTGTTAGAAGACTATTTCTTAGCAATTTGTTTGAGCTCTAGACTAAAGACAGTTTTATTCCTTTTAATCACTATGCAATGCCTGGAATGGGTTGTCAGCATAAAGATACGTCAGGCCTCAGGCTACCTTTGCATATCATTCACCATGAATTCTGTTGAAGACATCAGTCATGAAACATTAACTTCTTAAGACAAAAATCAAACTTCACAGGCATCACAGCAGATACATGAACAAAGGAAATCTAGTCAGGTTTGTTATGGGAAACCCATATGAATGCGTAGAGAGCTTTAGCTTGTTCCATTTTTTTTTCTTTTATTTTACTATCCCTCTCCTTCCTAAGCTTAAAATTCCATCCTTCACCATGTTTCCTTTGAATAGAACCCTTAGCAATTCCAGACACTCAAAGCATACATAGAAGAGGAAGGCTATTTTTCACTGGAAGAAGTCCTATAAGTTCTGCTCGCCATAAAATGAGATCCACTGTATGCCATTCAGTCAGACCTAAAGGAGACTGAAGAACACCCCCTCCTTTTCCTGTGCCCCCACTGAAACTTTTTTAGCTGCACACAGTGAATTGCTCATGCCTGGAAGATCCTTCCTTCTCAGATTACCCAATGCAAAGGTAACTCAACATGAGCTGAGAAACATGGAAAGCAAAGAAGTAAAGTCACTGTTCTTTAGTAGAGTCACTCTCCTGCTCATACACAAGCAAACCTTTCCCTGGTTCTCCAGGTTCCAGACACTGATAATACCTCTGTTAGTATGCAGCATCACTGTATGCAATCTGTCTGCATCTCAGCCTGGATTAAACAAGTTGGGATGAGATTGATGACCATTCTACTACCACATTGATTTCAGCTGAAGTTTGTTGAGCTTGCTGCAATTCAGTCTCAGGCGTGAAGACTGCCTTTCAAATATACCTTCAGTGTTGGTATAATTGTTTTATTCCAGGAGCTATATAATAAAAATAAATCTCAAGCATGCTTCAGCTCACATATGTGTCAGCTTTATGTCTAATGGCTTGGATGCTCACCTGAAGTTTACCAGTATTAAAATTGCTTTGGGAGTTTTGTGCTGCCTCAGGGTGTTAAAGAGATTTCCAGCATAGCTGTGGTCAATGTTGGAACGAAGACTATTTCTGCTGTTCTTAGTGGCATGTTTATAAGAAAAAAGAAAATCTGTTTGTTTTTTTTTGTTTTTGCTTTTTTGTTGTTTTTAAGTAGGTGTTGTGTATTTTTGACATTGCTAATAAACACCCACTTGAATTCTATTCCAACACTGGACAGAGAATCCTGTTCCCATTAGTATGCGTATGGGAAAAGAAACATCATGGGCAGTATGGAGACATTTGGTTAGAATAGCAACATTTGGACATCTGGAGGGGTTTTTATTTTCAGGTCAAAATCTGTGTGCCATTTGGAACAGACTTTGAAGCATTTATGTTAGTTTAGGACAGATGTTTTCTGTCTGTTTTTTTAAAGGTTTTATGTTTACCAACAGATAGAGCCTGAATAGTAGCTTCAAAGTCAGGTCTGTTGGAAAAACAGAAGAGATGATGATTAGAAATGGCTGGCATAGTGGAATATCCTGAATCTAAGTGGCTTGTAATTTCCACCACTTCCATGTTTTCATTCCACATGTAGCTACACGTCACACTTGTTTGTTCTCGACATACTATAGGTTTAGCATTAAGTTTGAATTACAAAACACCAAAGGAAATAAAGCTGGAACAATATTAAAGAAATAATTACAATATGTCCTGAATTTGGGATTTTTGCTCTTTTATTTTACATATAGAGGAGGACTACTAAAGTGAAATCAGATATGCAGCAGCTCATACAATTATACACTGAAGAAACAGAGGCATTTTCAAATTATCATCTCTCTCTAGACTTCTGCAATCATATCACAAAAAAAATAATAGTGTGTGATCAGCAGCACAAGGTCCAGCTGGGAGCTAGTCAGTAGCAGTCTACTCAGGGGTTGGTGCTATGGCCAGCTCTGTGTTACTTCTTTATTAATGGCAAGGCTGATGGCACACAGTGCACCCTCATCAAGTTTTGAGATAATACAAAACTGAGAGGAGTGGCTGCTAGCCAAGAGGGCTACCCGGCCATCCACAAGTTGGAGAAATGGACCAATACTCCTTATGTTCAATTAAAGGAAATGCCAGGTTCTACACCTGGGGAGGGAGAACCCTACACAACCATACAGACTGGGGCCAACCAGCTTTGAAGAGAAGGACCTGGGGGATCCTTCTGGACAAACAAGTTGAGCATGTGTCAGCAGTGTACCCTTATAGCAAAGTAGGCCAAAAGCATCCTCGGCTGCAGAAAATAGAGAACTGACAGCAGGTCAAGGAAGGTCCCTAGATAGTGCTGGCAAGACCAATCTGGAGTGCTAGATCCAGTTCTGGTCACTCCAGCACAAGAGGCACAGAGAAGGAGTCCTGTAAAGGCCTAGGCAGGTGATTAAAGTTACAGAGCACCTGGCCTACAAGGAGATGCTGAAACATGAGAGGCTGATTATCTGAGACAAAAAAACCTCAGGGAGATCTCATCAATGCATAAATCTGACCAAGGAGAGTGAAGAAGACAAACAAAGCTAGTCTCAGTAGTGCCCAGCAAAAGGACAGGAGGCAATGGTCCCGAATTTAAATACAGGTATTCAAGATAAACATAATAAACCACTTTCTGTAGTGGGATGTTAGTCAGACACTGGAATTGGTTGCCTGGAGTGACTGTTGAGTCTCCACCTTTGGTAATATTCAGTGCCTGACTGGACAGTGCCCTGTGCAACTTGCTCTGTTTTAGCCTATTATGTGTAGAACAGATGATCTCTAAAGGGACATTCCAACCTCAGCTGTTCTGTGATTTTTTTGTTTTTTTGCTATATTACTTTTCTACATGGCAGCTTTTTCCTATTCAGTTGTAAATGATAGTGGGTTCTTTAATTAAATGAAAGATAAAATAATGTCCTACTCAAAGTCTCAGGAAACTTCTGCAGAATAAAAAATATTCAAAATTACATTTCAAATCCAGAAGTGCTAAATAGCTGGTGAGATTGTGATTTTAATTGTCTTAGATGTTTAGAAACATTTTTCTTTGATGATCTAGATCTGATGATTATTTTGTAGTGAAGGGCATTTTGGGGAATAA
The DNA here is from genome assembly GCA_038090715.1 of Florisuga fusca. Lineage (NCBI taxonomy): Eukaryota > Metazoa > Chordata > Aves > Apodiformes > Trochilidae > Florisuga > Florisuga fusca. The sequence continues at coordinate 19,128,012 of JAAWXA010000011.1, forward strand.
TTATGCATAAGTTTTTGTATCATGTATACAACTCAGGAAAATTGCTATCTGACTGCATGAGAATTTTGTTACTTTATCAAAAATATTGCTTTTCTGTTTGCTTACTTGGTTTTCCTTTTGACTTCTAAATTTAACCTTGTTTACTGATACTATTTTGTAAAGTGGTCTCTAATCACTGCAAAATTAAGTAGTTATTAAGAATCTCTTGAAATTCTAAAAATAACATAAAAGTCACAAGAATGTGGAAAGTGATAGACTTAAATGCATAGATGAAGCTGTGGGAGAAAGATGCAGATATCTGATATAGATATTTTTTCTCATCTTTTCCTATTTTATAAATTATTAATACTTTTTAATGATGCTCCTATATAAACAGAAAATGAGTTCTAAGGAATTTGATTTCATAAGTGTCCTTTCAGGACCGAAGTTTACTCAGTCAAGCTATCCCTATGTATTAATGATGCTTGTGTTCTATATAGACATCTTTAAAGAGAGCCATTAAAATGTTTCTCACTTCAAAACGTGGCTATATTTTAAAGACTGAAGGGATCCTAATGTTCACAGATTTTTTGGTGTTTAGAACTATTTACACAGTATAAAGCATTCCAAAACTGTAACACAAAATCTAGACCACACTCAAATTCCTTGTTCTTCTTTTTAAGAGAAAAAAAGTATTGGATTAACAGCAGTCTTGTCCTGGAAGATAAGCACTCACATCTCAGATTCATCAGTCTTCAAGGCTTATGAAGGCTGTCAGCTGGGGAGTCAAATCTCTGGCTTAGTTCTCCTTCATTTACTAGGAAAGATGTAAGCTTTCCAACAAACGCAGCATTATTCAGAGATTACTGATAAGAGGTTTTTCCTTTTCTTCATATTTGTGTGGTGTCTATAATAAACCATTTTTTTCCCTGCTCCCTCTAACTCAGTCTCTCTTATAAGTGTAGTTCTACAGGTCCACTTGCACTGTCCATAACAATGCATTGCTGTGCTTGCATGGTGGCTCTATCCATACTTTCTGCTTCCAAAGCTGGTATTATCACAGCTTTCTCAAGCCTTCGAGGTGCTAAGAGAAACTGTAAGTGCTTTTGCCCAGATGTGCACTTTTTAAACTGTAGTACCTTCCATGACAGAATAGAAGCTCAAATTTCACACCAGTGGACAGACAGGAAATATGAATGAACTTCTATTAAACTCTTGACCTGCATATTGAAGGTTAAATTTTTGGTACTGTTATTCTGGGCAGAGCACTTTCCCTTCCATTTGTCATGGCTTAGGGCGAGCAGGTAACAAAGGTCCATGCAGCCACTCCCTTCCCCTCCCTGATTTCGGAATAGTGAGGAGGAAATCTACCTCAAACCTCATGGGTCAAGATGAGGACTAGGAGGGTTCCACTCACCAGTTATGGTCCTGGACAAAATAAATTCAGGTTGGGAAAAAAACCAATTTAATTTGTAATTAATCAAATCAAAATAGGGCAAGAAGAAAACAAAAACCAGAGCTTACATACTTTACCCACCCCTCCCTTATTTCCACACCCAAATTACTTTATTTCTGATATTTCTACCTCCTCCCCTACAGGTGCACAGGGGAATAGGGAGTGGGGTTTACTGTCCAGACATCACAAGCTGCCTCTCCTTCCTTCTCAGGGAGAAGAGTTCCTCACAGTCTACTCAAATGTGGGGTCCCTCCCAAGGAAGAAAGTCCTTCACAAACCCCTCATACCTGAGTCCCTACTGCAGGGTGCAGTCCCTCAGGACCAGACTGCTCCCTCCCAGGCTGCCTACAAAGTCACATCCCGCTTTAGACACAGTCACATCCCTTGGCATGGGATCCTCCAAGGCTGCAGGTCCACTTCTGCTCCACTGTGATCCTTCACAAGCTGCTCCACTGTGTTTCTCCACGGGCTGTAAGGGTACAGCTGCCGTCTCACCATGGGCTGCAGAGGAACCTCTGCTCAAGCATCTTCCCCTCCTCCTTCCTCATTGACTTTGCTATCTCTGCTTTGGCATTGCTGTCACCTCTGGTACTGCTCTTGCCTCTACCTCTGCTCTGTCCTGAGGTCTTGTAGCCTCTTATTTCCCTTTCTTGAATATGTCAATGGCAGAGGTGCATCCACTGCCCCTGATGGCCTCAATATTAGCCAGAGGTGGGGTGGGATGAGCCAGGGGAGCACTCAGCAGCTTCTCACAGGACCCATCCCTGGGGGCCCTCTCCTGCTACTGAAACTGGCACCGCATCAACACATAATAAATATTGTGTTAAATGATCAAAAACTGAAAACCAGGAAGATTATCCCCTCAGCATCAGTGCCAAGACATTTTTCCATTACTGTTATTAGCTAAATAGTGTTTTCATTACTGTTGATCCTAAGGTTTCATCTTTAAAATCTTTACCATGCTTCACATATAATTTAAGGGATTAACAAAGACCTTTGTAACTGTTTCTTTCTTTTTGAGAATCCAATGCAGAATACCTGACAAAACACCAAAGTTTTCAGCATGTAAAGCTCAATATCCATACTTCTGTGTGAATACTCAGATTTTAATGATTTGGTATGTGAAAAAACTTCCTGAATATAAATACATATATATAATAATAACAAGGCAGATAACTAGAAAGGCTGGTGGGATATTAGTAACTGAAGAATATGTTATAGTTTAACAACAAAGGACACTTATGTAACAATTATAATCTTTGTTGTCTTTTTCTTTTAATAAATCCATTCTCTCATATTTTCAGTCACCTGATTTGTATATTCTGAGGAGGGTTATTTTTTTGTTCATTTGTTTATTTTAATTTAGACCAATTGTTTTGTTTCTCACCTGGAAAAATAGGAAAACATAATAATATGAAGAGATTACCTGAATTTAAGAAAAAAAATCCTTACAAGTCAGGGAGTTATAGGTCATACACATCTCCATGTCCAAGTGCTATCTTGTTTTCTCTCAGCTGTACCAGGTGGTCCTAGAAAAAGGATCTGTTGCTTTACATCTAAACATGGGAGGATCTTACTAATGATATAGCATCAGACGCCTTTAGTAACATCTTGAGTGAGATCACTGAAACACAACAAAAAATATGCCAACTTAACAGGAATAGTATTAGATCAGTGACAAGAAAAGAGAGTACCAAAATCCTTGGTTAACATCTTGACAGTGAGGTAATTAATCAAGTGAGATGGGCTAAGATATGTGACAGTGCCCTTTTCAAGCAGGATTGTAAATGCAAATACAATTACTGTGTATAATGGTGACAAAAGGTACTTAAAGGTTGCTTTCTCCACACTGACTTTAAACTTTTCTCTAAGTGTTTTATGTATTTCTCCTCAGTTATTTTTTTTTATTATTATTAACAGTCATGATTTTTAAAAATATGAATTCAAACATTTACAAGATAAAACATGTATAAAAAGAGAAGACAGCTCACACAGGTTTTCTTTGCATTACTAGAGTCCATTACCTGTCTCTGAGGCCACACACATAGTGTTACAGCTTCTTTTCCTCCAAAACAGGGTGCCTGCACCCACACTGACCACTGAGGGTGACCCCTGGGTTGTATTCACTTCTGATCTATGGCCAGGCACTTTAAGAAGCTGTTTTGGCGGACAAACCCTGTGACCACTTGAAAATTTAACACAATCAAGCTCCTGCATGCAAGGCCAAAACATAACATTTTTAATCTACTGATCCTGTTGTAAACTAATGTGCTGCATCTGGCTGGGGTGGAGTTCACTTTCCTCATGGCATCATATATGGTGCTGTGTGTTAAGTTTGTGACTCAAACAGTGCTAATAACCCACCACTGTTTTAGCTACTGCTGAGCAGTGTTTGAACAGTGTTGAAGTCATCTTCCCCTCTCCCAGCAGGTGGGTTGTATACAAAGTCATGAGGGTACTGCTGGGACTGCTGGGACAGCTGGGACAAGTGACCCAAACTGGCCACTGTGAGATTGCATGCTGTATGATTCCATTATCAACAATAAAAGCTGATGGAAAGGATGAGGAATGGGAGATTTTTGGGGTTATGACACTTGTCTTCCCCAGAAACCATTACATGTGCTTTCCTGCTTTCCCACAAGTGGATGGACATCCAGCTGCTGATTGGAAGAAGTGACTGAATTAATTATTTTGCTTTGCTTGCATGCTTACCTTTGTTTCACTTACTAAACTGTCTTTATCTTGACACAGCAGTTTTCTCACTTATGCTCATTCCCACTGGGGTGTGTAGATAGTAAATGAGCAGCTGAGTGGGGTCTTAGCTGCTGTCCAGCCTCAAGTCACCACAAAATCCGGTCTCATATACTGCCTCAGGTGCACACTACTTAAGATACCAAGCTTCTATGTTTTCTTCTTGTTTATAGAAAGATAGAGATGTAAACAATGCTGTATGATTTGGAGGGCCCAGTCATAGAGCTTTGCCATTCAGTTACTAAGGGAATTGCAATGATATGACTATCACTGTGGTGACTGTGATGAGGAACAAGTATTACGAAAGGGAGATCTTCAGCAGAGGAATGAGGCATATGGAAAGATATTGCAGATGGAGGTCCCACTTCCTTTCTGTCTCTACAGGTTACTATAATCCAATTTTTTAACTATTCATTACTTGTGTCTAGCTCACATAGCCTAATTTCAGGATACAACCAAACTCAGACAATCCACACACCCAATTTATTTCAAATATGTTATTAAAAAGAATATAATTATGAAAAACAAAGCTGGAAGGAATTGTATTATCTCCAGTGGGACAGAAAAAACCTAAACAAAACCCATCAAACTGAGTCAAATTCTGAGCTTTTTCTAACTCATGACTGGCCCTCTAGTTAATAAGCATAGTTTCTTGGGTCTTTTTCCTAGTCTTTTGACTCTGGAAAATAAACCCTTTCTTTCCAAAATGTTTTTGGTGAGCCCTGAAGAGAAAAGAGATATTCATGTACCAATTTGGATTTATCCTAATACGTGAATTCACTGAGTTCTACAGAAAAATGTAAAACCAGCCTTATAGTCCCCCACCAAGTAGCTTTGAACACACTGCTTTGCAAAATCTCAGATCTGCCTGTGCTCACCACAGATGTACAGTGCTTAAAGACAAAAACCTATGGCTGTCAATTAAATTGTTTCTGTTTTCTGGAGCAAGGTTTTATTAAGGCACCTCTGTATAATGGGATGACAAGGGGACATGGCTTAAAACTTGAAGAGGGGAGATTTAGGCTAGACATTGGGAAGAAATTATTTCCTGAGGGGGTGGTGAGATGCTGGAAAAGATTGCCCAAAGAAGTTGTGGTTACCCCCTCCCTGTAAGTGTTCAAGACCAGGTTGGATGAGGCCTCAGGCAACCTGGTCTAGTGGGAGGTGTCCCTGCCTAAGCAGAGGGTTTGGAACTAGATGATCTTTAAGGTCCCTTCCAACCCAAACCTTTGTATGATTTTATGATTATACTAGGAGGCTTCCTGGAGAATGTATGCCAGTTAAACAAATGGTTGAAATCGGAAATAGCTGTTGGGAAAGGAAAATAGTGATATTAATTCACAATGGTTTTTTGTTTGGTTGGTTGTTATTTTTTATATACAATTTTTTTATTATTTTTTTATTTTTTTATATATAAAATATACTTCAGGTTTGTTTTGGTCAGAAAATCTGACAAGTTGAAAGCTGTTTATTTATCTCCCTCTAACTTATTTTGGGACCTTTGAAGTGTTGCTAAATGAGTAAAGCCATTCACAAAGTGAACTTGGCACCTGTATGAAGTTACAAAGACAAGAGATACTTCAGAATTCAATTTACTTTGTATTAACTTGAGATCTGATACTCATCATCTGCTTTAACTGCTGGTTTTATCTAAACTGCTAGAGTCACATGAGCGGGAAAGAAAATTAAGAGATTTCAAATTTGTTGCTCTAAGCAAAATGACTTCCTTATCTAATCTAATAAGAGGCTGGATGAGTTTCCCTGTTTTAATAACCATTGTGCACCAGACTTCCCTTCCATTAAAAAAATTAACATAAATTGTCTGGAGACTGTATCTTACTATAATCAAGAAAGTTTTATTCAATACCACCCTAAAACATAAAGCTGATAGTAGGCTGACAAACTTTTGCTAGATTTCCTACCACAGTAGAATTTTAATGATGTGATTAAGATTTTAGAGTAAAAACAAATCAAAACAAAGAACAACACAAAAACCCCCACTAAAACATAACAAAACAAAAAAACACTAAAACAAAAAACATTTATTAAGATCAGAATGATACAGACATCTCAATGTCTGTAGCTGATGTGAACTTGGTTGTGATTAGACTGGCATAAAGACAGGAGTTCTTTAAAGAAAGCGTACAATAAGTGTTACTGATTTAGAAGGTGGCATGTGGCTATTAGTTAGGCATAATATGAAGTATTAACGTATAGAATTAAAATGTTTAATTCCTGGTGCTTCATATTATGAGTTCACATTTACCACTCTGGATCCAAAGCAATGCTATTTGACTTTAGTGCTTAGTCTCGAGTCCCTGAGATTTAAAACTTGGTTTTTGCTCCCACAGAGATTTAATGAGTTGTGGTTTTTAATATTAACAACAGTCTATCATGCATGGAAGAGAACTTGTAAGAAAGATTATTCTAGGGAGGTCACATCCTTAGATGGGGGGGGAAATCATATATCTCAGACTTTTGAGCTGATTATTTTGTTGGTGCTGTGTTCCTTTTGGCTTGTGTGTGTGACTGAGGAAGACAGAAACTTCATGAAGGATTAAAAAGCAGGTCACAGCTTTATTTATCATACACATAATTTTGCTTAAAATGCTATGAAGCTTAAGCATTGTTCTTTAAGAACAGAGGTGCTCTATCAGGAGATGCCTAATTAAGGAAATTTTTTTGAGCAAGCAGTTAGATAACCACCTTGTCCTCCTAATGTCATGTCTTTCAATGTGGTTCATGGACCTGATAAGAATATTTGGAACTTTTATGTCTGAGAGGTGGTCTTGGCTCTATGAAAGTGTGGGCTTCCAGTGACAGGGGATATCACTGGAGCTGTGAGGGGTGAAATTTTATTGTTTGCAAGGTGTCTTTGTGAAGAAGGTAGAGAACTGGTTAGTCCTCACTATTTTCTCTCTGAAACAAAATTTCTCTTGACCCATGCTGCTTAAGTTAATGCCTTAGAATGATTGCTAACTTCAGTTTTGACTGATCAACAGTGTATGAATGGGTGGTAGATTAGCATTTCCTCAGATGGCTCCAAGAACCATATGCATTTAGGGTATTTTTCCTGTTACATTAGTGACTGCAGCAGTCAGCAACTCACAGAAGATCTTGTTCTTGTGGCCCTCTCAGCAGCAACTTTGAATGTAGACATAATTCCTCCAGTCTTAGCTTATGTATCTTTTTAGACCAAATTTTTCAGTCATGGCATGCTGCTTTTTATCTGCAACATGGAAATTTTCGTTCACTGAAGGCTTCCAATTTGGCTGCTGAGTGATTTAGCAATATTTAATAACAAAAAAGACAACCTTTATTTGAAGGAAGGGTTTTCCAATTAATGCTGAAAATGAATATTACATTTTGTAAAGATGTCTTTTTACCTTTCATATTTAATAATTCTTACCTTGCTGTCCTAAGAGACATGCAACATTACTGAGTCCCAGACAGTGATCAGCAGAATGATTCTTGCAATGGCAATCGTGGATGTGATCTCTAGTCACACAAAGGTCACATTATACATCTGTGGCAGTTTAAAGGTATCTGAGAATGAGAATAAAGTGAAGTTGTGCCCACCAAATGATCCATTACATTGCTGTGAAATGTAAAATGGCTTATGTGAAACAGGCCTCTGTTGATTTTTAGGGATGAAAAGTGCTGTATAATTATAAGACAATGCATTATTTTTGAAAAACATATACTGCAGCCACAGAATGGAAAATTAAAAGGCTGAAAATTAATGAGTTAATGTCATAATTTTAACAAGAAGATACATATTGTTATAACATGTTAATTATATATATGCTATATATAGTATATATATATGCAATTTATAGTATGAATGTATATATAAATAACATTGATTTTAACATATAAAACCACACCAATCTATACTGATACAGTTCCATGCATAAATACATATATTCACTCCAAAGCTTTTGTAAGTCACCAACTAATCACATTTTCAAGATACACCAAAAATTTAAGATTGAAAAATTCTCTTATGTAAAATATAGAAGGTTGTATCACATAGTTGTTTTCCTCCAGAATAATATCTTTGAAGTCGTTACCAACTATTGTGAGACTTGTGAGAAAACTGGAGTAATTAGCAACACTGATTCAGATGTGAAACAATGTGGAAACTATTCACCAGAGTAGAATGTAAAGCAGTCTTTTAAAGATGCATATTGATACAGTTTAAGGGAAAATACCTTCACATTGGCTTTGAAACTTAACTAAAACCCATCAGAGGTACTCCTGAAGCAATGACTACAGGGTAATTTCAATGTCTGCTGGAGAGACTTTTAAGGTAACAGAAAGAGTTCAGATGCAAGTGGTAAAAATGAGGCAAAACATAAAAAAATACAATGACCCTGAAACTGTTATATTTTTCACTTCTTCTGGCTTCAGGATTAGTGAAATAATATTCAGGATAAGAGCATGTAAAAAATTACAATTTTTTATTGTTGTAATTTATATATTTTTATTTTAGCTTTTCTCTTAGGAGTTTTGGTGTTAAAATTCTGCCTCATGTCTTCATCATATCCCAGCTTACTAATGCAGATCTTTGGATGCAAAATTCAAGTACACAGTTTCCTATTGCATTTTGATCAAGTTGTAGTTCAGATGTAAAATAACACTAGGAAAATATTAAAGCTTTCACGCTACCTCCTTGGAAAACAAGCAGTGTCCAAAGCAAGCTCCTGGAGGGATCCACGTTGTATATATGTATATATATGCTGATATATTTTCCACCATCGGGCTTTTATCCTGATCCGCCAGAGAAGGGAACAGCATGAGGCTGTTGGTGGTTTTTGTATTAGCATGAATGTTATTTTTGTTTCTATCTGTGTTGATCTGTGTGGCTGGCCAGGTTTAAATTTATGTGTATGTTTTTTACTTCTGACTGAGTGCCTATGGGGAGTAGATGGTCAGCCCTGCTAGTGGCTAAATGTGGGGACGTCAAAGTGGAGCAACCTCATCTCTGTTAGGCTGCAAGATTCAGGCAGCCTGACAAAAGAAGAAGATAATTCAGCTTGGAAAAGAGGCCAGAAGGTCTCTAGCTTAACATCCTGCTCAAAGTAGGATCATCTATGAGATCAAATCAAGCTGATCAGGGCTTTCTTTTGCCAGGTCTTGAAAATATCTCTGGGCAGCTTGTTCCATAGCTTGACTATCCTCACGATTAAAAAGTTTTTCTGCTATAGCAAGTCAGAGCTGAAAGTGCTCCCTTCCTCTTTCTACTGGTTTTGTCTGGAATAGAGCTAGTTTTCTTTACAGTAGCTGGTATGCTGATATGTTTTGGATTTGGGCTGAAAACAGTGTTGATAACACTGATGTATTAGCCATTTCCAAACAGCTCTTAGACAGAGTCAAGGTCTTTCCTGCTCACAAAGTGATGAGCAATGGTGCAGAGTTGAGTTGGAGGCCTATACACAGCAGTGTCCCCTAGTTATCAGTACTGGGTTCAGCCCTGTTCAACATATTTATCAATGACCTCGATGAGAGGACAGTGTTCCCTCAGCAAGTTTGCTGATGATCTAAATCTGGAAGAGGTGGATGATAATCTAGAAGGCTGTGCTGTCACCCAGTGTGACCTGAACAGGCTGGAGAGTTGGACAGAGAGGAACATAATGAGGTTCAACAAGGGCAAATGGAGGGTCCTGCACCTAGGGTGAAATAACTGCGTGCATCAGTACAGGTTAGGGGCTGACCTGCTAGAATGCAGCTCTGGGGAAAAGGACTTGACAATCCTGTTGGACAACAGGATGGCTACAACCCAACAATATGTCCTTCCAGCCAAGAAGGCTGATGGTGTTCTGGGGTGCATCAGAAGAGAGTGGAAAGCAGACTGGGGGAGGTTATCCTCCCCCCTGTACTCTGCCTTGGTGAGGCCTTATCTGGAATACTACATCCAGTTTTGTGCTTTCTGGTACATGAAGGACAAGGAATACTGCGGAGAGTCCAGCACAGAGCCACTAAAATGTTTAGGGGACTGAAGGATCTACCACACAATGAAAGTCTGTGAGTGCTGGGTCTGTTCAGCCTGGAGTGAATAGACTGAGTGGGGAATCTCATCGATACTTACCAATATCTAAAGGGTGAGTGTCAGGAGGATGGGACCACATTCTTTTCAGTGGTATCCCGTGAAAGGACAAGGGTCAATGGTTACAAAATGGAAAACAAGAAGTTCAACCTAAATTTAAGGAAAAACTTCTTTACTCTAAGGTTATCAGAGCACTGGAACAGGCTGCCCAGAGCTGCTGTGGAGTTGCCATCACTGGAAACCTTTAAAACCCACCTGAACAACATCTTTTGCAACCTGCTTTAGGTGTACCTACTCTGGAAGGAGGGTTGGGCTAGATAATCTCCAGAAGTTCCTTCCTACCCCTAACATTCTGTGATTCTCATGCTGGCCCCTGGAGTGAGTAGGCTTCAGGTTCACAAGAGGCTGGGAGAGCTGGGAGATGCAGCTGGGACAAAGGGATATCACATTTCATACGATGTTGTGCTCAGCAATTAAAGTTGGGGGAAGAAGGAAAGGTACACATTTAGAGTTATGGTGTTTGTCTTCCCAAGTAAATGTAATGCATGATAGCCTGAAATCCGTGTTTGCCTGCCAATGAGAAGTAATGAATGAATTTCTTAATTTTATTTTGCTTGCATGTGCCAGATAAGCTTTTGATATTAAATTGTCTTTTTCTCAACCCACGAGTTTTCCCACTTTTAATCTTCTGATTTTCTCCCCTATCCCAGTATGGGAGGAGAGGGGTTAACAAGGTACTGGCCAAAGCTAAGCCACAGCACTCCCCAAGGCAAAAATAAATGTTTTTACAAGATCATCTTTCCTTCCAACCCTGGAATAGCTTAAAGTTCTTTCCAACAGCTGAGTGCTCTGCTGTGTGGTCTGGTCTTGCACTTGGCTAGGCTAAGTATAGTTGGCCAGTAAAGGATATTTCAGATATGGTTTGAGGTTTATTGGAGCCCCAACAGTCAGCACTTCAGGGTTTCAGTGAATGTTCAGAACTCTTATTCTCTTTGGAATATCAGCTAAATAGCAGCTTCTCTCTTGCTTTACAGTTTACAAGGCATCCATTGACTACTGTGGTAGATTCAACCCTAATTCTTGATGGCAGAAGTGTCTTATCAGCTTACAGATTCAGGTCAAGACTCCTTCCATTTGTCTTAGAGATTTGGAGCACATCAACGGAAGGATCATAAACTTGTATTTACTAACTGATGGAAAAAGAATACAGGAAAGAACTCCATTAAATGTTTTCAATACAGTACAAGATATGTAATAACAATTATTTTCCAGTAATCCACTTTTGTTAGAAAAAATAATAGAGGCCATTAATTAATACTGTTTGAAAGTAAACTCTCCAGCAGAAATTTCTAAAAGACCTGGTCTAAAAAAATTATGTTTCTAAGATTTGTATATCTATTCATATGCGCTATTACTAGACATTGTTATTTCAAGTTTCCTAAGCTAGAAGGCAGCCTACCTTTGTATAATAAATAGTTGACTTTGAATCCGTTTTCATTCAGAGTTTTTTTAAAGTCAGCTAACAATTCAGTTCATATTTGCTTCCACATGAGTTAACATTTCTCCATCTATTCTTCATTATTGACAAAGAGAAATCAACAGTTACGTTACTGAGTCAAGCATGTCTAGGTTTAGAACAACTTCAGAGGTGTCATTTCTAGCTAAAAAAGCCCTGAATGGTAGAAGTTTTTATGATTTAAAAACAGTCTAGTGGTTTAAAGGAATTAGAGACTTTTCCAAGAAGGAGGAGAGGATACAGAGGAAAAGCATGCTTGCAAGTCTGGTGGTGTTAGGTTATTTTGGTATTCTGTATCTGTGCTATAGTTTGTGAGCTTTTTGATCACTGATTGTGAAGCTTTTGTTGTCCAAAAAAACTTATCACATAAATATAGGCATTACAGATGAAATAAACCTATTAAATCATCTCATCCCTTTCCTTGTCAGTGCAAAATCATTTTCTATTGTAAATTAACTAGTGCAGGTCTAGACAGAAAACAACTTAATTTAAAGCTAAAAATAAAAATTACCAACACAAAACCTAAACCAAAACACCAATACCCTCTCCCTACAGAAGTTTAACTGTTTATTTTCATTCTGAATTGAATGACCCTTTGAAACTCACAAGAGTTCAAAAAAGAAAGAGACCAATAAAATAAAAAAAAAGTTCCACCACTGCAAAACTCAGTGGGAAACTGGAAAAATTTAATCTCTATTTCTTATATTGCATGGGTTTGATGGCACATTTCACACATCTTGGCAGAATAAAGTTTTAACAAGTCTGAAGAAGCAAGTCTTCCTTATAAAGTCTCTTCCACACTTGAAAAGAATGTACAATTTAGGATTCATTTTTGTTGTTGTTTGTTTAATTTTACCAACATTAATGTGCAGTGCATCTTATTTAATCTTGGATACACTAAGGCCACCTTAAATAATTCCTCTCTACCCTTGATGTTTATAGCCTTCAAATATATGTAGACAGTTAGCATGTTCCTTTCCCCCTCCCCCTTACAGTCATTTCTTAGCAAGTTATACATATTTATTTCTTTTAATCTTTCACTGTAAGTCAATTCTTTCATCCCCTTAATAATTTATATTGCTTTTCCTTGAATTTCCTCCAATGTGTCAAGTTTTTTTCTAATACTGTGCGGCCCTATATACTTTATTCTACACATTCACTCAACTGTTGACATGGGTAGAGACAGAAGGAGAGGAATATCAGTAGTTTATATTTGCTTATTTCTTTCTTTTGCATGCTTGAAGTCAGGAGATGATTTTTTTCAGAATGTTCAAATCACATCTTGCTATTTCTCTACTTATAATGACTATACATACTATATATATGTACACACATATAACAGAAATACAAAGAATTATTTCATCTCTGGCCCTCATGGTAGATCACCTGCCATCAAAAGACTGAAAAAGCTGCAGACACAACTCAGTCAGGTATTTGACAGCTGTAGCATCTCCAAAAGCAAAATTCTCCTCTCCATTTTGGTGATCTTACAAGCACCCACAGAGGTTCTTTAGTGAACATGGCTCAGTAGTTTCCAGTCTTCACGGGGGGGATGCATACACAGCAATCTGAGACTCACCAAACATAACAAAAGGGTATGTTCTTTACAGAAGGTGGGTCTTAGGTTACACATGGGATTATAAAGTAGTGATGAATTTCACGGGACACTTTTGCAGGTCTATACTGATGGTATTTATGATTGGAAGGAAAGAATCTGTCACATCTAGAAGACCAGCCAGACCTAGGCAGGCTAGCAAAGTGAAGTGGGGTTCAACACAAGATCAAACTATTCACCAGAAAAAAGATGTTTAAAACTGACTATTCTGCTGGAGCAGTGTGGTATTTTCTCTTTGTGAGTGATCATATCACCAGCTGGGGAGATGTCTCTGGAGGACCATAATCCAATCTCAGGTGACATGACACAGGGAACATTAAAGAAATATTGCAGTGTATTGGGTACTGAGACCAACCAAAAAACTAGTGATTGGGGTCTAAATGAGCACACTGTCTGATATGTTCAGTTTACTGCAGGGGTTAACTATTATTAGAAATCAAAGTTGTGCAGGGTTGAATGAACAGAAGGAAATGACAATATGTTCTCATGTTTAGTGTCCTCACATATATGCCACTGTTCATCAGAGTCATTTAATGGTATTTATTATTACATTAAGTAAATTGTGTGATAAAAGAGACTTACTATGTTTAAATAAATAATCTACTCAGCTGTTTAGCATATCTCAGTTACCTCCTGAACAGTATTACCATTTGTAACAGCAGGACACTTCAGTCGACAAAGTGCTTGTTGTCTCTGTGCTAGAGACAACAAGTATATTTATCTCAATTGTTTTGAGACAAACAAGAAATGAGCATAAAATCATAGAATAATTTGGGTTGAAAGGAAACTCTAAATGTCATCTAGTACAACCCTCCTTCAGTCAGCAGGGACACCCTCAACTTGATCAGGTTGCTCAGAGCCTCATCAAGCCTCACCTTGAATATCTCCAGGAATTAGGCCTCAACTACCTTCCTCAACAACCTGTTCCATTTTTCCACCCCTGTCATGGTAAAGAATTTTGGAATAACATCCAGTCCAAATCTGCTTTTCTCTAATTTAAAACCATTGTTCCTCATACTGTCACTAAAAGCCCTTGCAAACAGTCCATCTCCAGCCTTCCTATAGGTCCCCTTAAGGTACCAGAAGATTGCTATTAGGTCTCCATGGAGGATTCATAATCCATCATGAAACTTCATTTTACTAATTTGAAAATAAGTTTGGTTTGAGTTTTATCTTTCCTTTTGAAATATTTGTGGGAATAAATTAGCTGACATTTCAAGATATCATAGACATTAATATTGGAGAGTATTAAATATTTAAATTCTTGCAAGTAAATGATGATTTTTAGTTAAAAAGGAGATTTAAAAAATATATTTATTTCCAGCCAAACTATTACAATTAAAGAATTTCTTTTCCCCCAAACACATTAAATTTAGCTTTGGTTCATAGTATAGGACCATAATGAGAAAATATCCTTGATTATACCAGTAATAACATGTTTTACACCCTTAAATGCCAAAAAAAAAATAATTGTCTGCCACCATGAGAGAGTCTCTTTTTCTGCAATAATTCATCAACCTTCTGAATTTACTTTTTCTTTTCTAGTACATGGAATCTTTTGTGCATTTTAAATACACCCCAGTCACTTTTTGTGAAATATTTATAATTTCAGTCTTTTCTGTTTCAAGTTATCTCTTCTTGGTATTTTGATTTGTGCTTGTATATTTATCTACTGATCACATTTTAGCATTTTATTTTCTAGAGTTGTAAGTATTTTAGTTTTCAGCAGTTTCTAGCATGAAGAGGTATTTTACCTGCTCTCCATCCCTTTCATTCATATAGCAAGCTGCTGTATCCCAATTTTACTTTTTTGATTTTAAAACAGTTTCAAAATACACTTCCCCAATGAAGCTATCCTTTCTGTAGCGTGATACCACTCTTAATTTAGTGCAATCACATTTTTGTGTATTACTGCCACATCATTTTCCTAAGGCCCTTCAACAGATCTACAGTGTGAATGATCTACAAAGGACATAAATACCTCTGATATTGATAGCTGTAATGCTCCACCAGTCCATCCCATCTGTATTCCAGTTTTCTCTTTCAAGTTATATCTAACTTTTTAACTCTCTGAACTATTTCTTTTTAACTCTCTGAACATGTCCATTTATGCATTTAATCTATTCTTCTAGCAAGTCTACTGACTGGAGAAATTTGTCATTTATGCATGCAAATCTCTTCTTAACATTGTATCAAAACTATAGAACACTTTACATTTTGGTGTTTTTACGGATATTAACTAATTAATAAAAAATAGCTACACAGTATAAAAAAAATTAGTATCTCAGTTTTAGAGAGAAAACTGAACAGAGATTTAGGTGAGTTGCTCAAGGCAACATAGAAAATTAGTGGCAGATTCAGAATGATGACTCAATATTTCATGGGCAGTACTGTGTTCAAGCATTTGGGAAGCACTTCTTCACTGCCCTTCAATCCCAACACTTATGAAAACTTTGATACAATTCATCACATGCCCTTGAAACACATACAGTGATTTTGCTATTTGTAAATTATTTTAGCATTGATAATCAACAGCAATCAAAACCTTATGTTGTTGAAGAGTAATTTGCAGAACCCTTTTTAAGAAGCAGAATATTTACAGGCAGGTGTGGAAGACTACAACATACTGAATTTAAAATCTTTGCAATATAGGTAGCAATAAAGTGACATTACATCTTGGAAAGATTTTCAAGTCATGTAATCACTAAAAAAAAGGGTCTGAGAAGGTATTCAAGGGATCATCCAGGAAAAAGAAGAACCCAAGGCAAGGTAAGTTATTGCTGTTTTGCCATTTTATTTTTTTTTTCTTTCATAGGTGCTTTCAAACTTCCTGTACAAGCCAGCTAGGGATGAAAACACCATAGATACCCAGAGCTATCAGTATTAGCATTAAAACTTTTTTTTTCCTTTTGTCCAGACTAAATTTTTTTCCATTCTTTCCCCCTCGCACCCCAGTTATTTCTTCAATTTGAAAAAGTAATTTTACCTGAAACGTACCCAGAGTCCCGCTTACCTTTTCACATCTGTGTACTCAGTGAGGAGGCTCACTCTTCACTGTGATCCAAGTTGTTAATTCTGATACTGAACACTACATCATTTAGAATAGATCCTTGAGGAACCCAGTCAAGCATGATGCTAAGTCTCATATTGACTGACTTATTCCATTTGTCCTACATGGCCTTTGAAAGAGAGAAAGACCCTGGAATCATATCTGCTTTCTCAGGACTGCACTCCTCCTCTTTCACAGCATGGTGATGTGGATGGATGCACTCACCAGCTCCTTTCATTAGTTTATCAAATATTTCCATTATCCCACAGGGCTCTGCTATTTAATCAACTTCATGTTTCCCAGGAGTAATGAACATAAAGCACACGTATCTATTAATAAATAAATAAATAAATAAATAAGTAGACTATCATAACTTTTTTTCACATGGATGCTTTTTGCAATATCTGGATGATCTCTGGACATCCATCCTTTGGGCTGGATTTTCCTGAAGATTAACCTGTTTTGTTTGGTTTGGTTTATTTGGGGTTTTGTTTGTTTGTTTGTTTGTTGTTGTTTGGTTTGGTTTTTTTTGTGGTGTCATATCCTCACACAGAGGATGTGATTGTCTTTCAAACTGATCCCCTCAACAGCATAGGTATTTCTTTTAAAATGTTAATATCTGCCTAGTCCCCATGAGCATTGTGCTTTATATCTAGTCACCATTTCTGCCAAGGTCTGGTGAAACTAAGGTAAAATCATTTAGTTATTATCATCATAATTGTAAACATATATGCAGGGTTACAGAATGAATGGATAGGGGTTTTAATTCTGGTGTAAATGCTTATTTTCAGGAGAGGAAAACATGTTCTATGGGTTTAATTTTTTTATTCTGCCTTCAGGAAGGTTTTAGCTATTTTAAAAGTATTTTTTATTTGGCAAAGATAGAGGCAGTTATGCCTGGCTAAAAATGGTCTTAAATTTTAGTGTTGTTGTGCTCTATTTCATTATTTATTGAATATAAGGATCTGTTTACCTAGCAGGATGTCCAGAGTGTTTTATTGATTGTAATACTGGAAATATTAACTTCTGTGTGAAAAGGGAGGAAGACATTTATTAATTCTCAAATATATGGGAGATTCAACTTTTTCATGTATTTTCTTCTTAAAGGCATATCCTGCTTTGCATGGTCTACCCTAAAAACATCCTTAGTTTAATATTTCTCAAAGTCAAAAAGTTTTGCAGAACCAGAAGTTTACAGTTTCAAACAATGGTTTTGAAATTACATAGAAAAGAAAGAAAAATAAGTATTTTTTGCTTAAGATTGAATTTTAATACCTAGGGCTTTTTTTGTGTAAAGAGTTTTTAAAAATTAATTTTAGATAACATGTATCAAACAATGAGATTACTCTGTGAACACATTTCAAACTTGTCCATGGAAATTTCCTCAGGAAATTACCTTCTTAACAATTCAGTTGTTAACCCATCATTGAATTTACTGTGAGCATGAATGTTGTGATTTTGGTCTCTCAAGTGGAAAGAGATGGGTGATTTCAATGGCTAGATCACTCAGCAGATAAGGAATTGGCTGGCTGGTTGCACTTAAAATGCACTTAAAAATCAAGCCAGGTCAATGGTTTGATGTCTAAATGGAGACCAGTGATAAGTGGTCAAGTCAAGGGTCAGTACTGGGACAAGAGCTTTCAACATCTTTGTCAATGGCATGAAGAGTGAAACTGAGTACACCCTCAGCAAGTTGGCTGATAACATCAACTTTGTAGTGCAATCAACATGCTGGAGGGCAGGGAGGCCATCCAGAGGGAGCTTAACAGGCTTGAGGCACGGACTCATGTGAACTTCATGAAGTATGATAAGGCCAAGTGCAAGATCCTGCACATGGTTCAGGGCAATCCCAAGGACAGTTACAGGCTGGACAGGGAACAGATTGAGAACAGCCTTGAGGGAAGGGGCTTGAGAGTGTTGGTTAATGAGAAGCTAAACATGAGCTGGCAATGTATATTTGCAGCCCAGAAACCAACAATATCCTGAGTGTTGGTTAGTATTAAGATCCTAGAGACTCATGGAGGTTGCATTATTTATGTTTGAATTCCTTAATATCAATAGTTTCCTGTTATAAAAACAGACAAGATAGAGATGGGGTTGTAACAGGTCATTTAGTTGACCCATTTTTAAACAATGTGTTGATTCTATGAATACAATGACACTTCATAATTCACTGGAGTAGCAACACATTTTTACCTGAAATAAAATTTCAAAATATTACTTCTGTGACAAATTACAAGCTCAGTTTTTAGTCATAGTTATGTGTGACTTATCCTATCTAACAAAGGAGTTGCTAAATCCTGTAGATTTGTTAGAATCTGATTGTCCTTGAAAGGAATTTTACTACAGATCACATAACCTTCCCTGCCCATGGGGCAGGTAATCAGAAGTGGATAAGCTGAAATAGATTTTGATAATTCTGAAGCTGATAAGGAGGTAACTTTTTTAAGGGGCCTTAAAATTATATGGGGAGGTGATTATTTTCAGAGGCTAAGAAAGACAACAAAAGGCAAGTGAGAGCTGAAGGAGTGGTAATTGCAGTGAAAGAGCATGAAGAGGCAGAGAAGGAGAAGAGTTACAAGCCTGGGAGGTCCTGGGCTTCCAAAAGACCTTTTAGACATGGTGAAGTACCAATGGATAAATCAGGGCAGAAGAAGATACAGATTTGTGGTATTAAAGTAAGCTAAAGCATTTTGATATTTCATGATTTATTATTGTCTACTTCAAATTCTTTCTGTTCCAAGAGACCTAAAGTGCCCTTGAATATTGATCCAAACAAACAGCCCCTGACATAGTTCAATTTACTAAACACAGGCTTTGCTAGAGATTCTCTAAATTGCACCTCTACACATGTTCAACATTCCCAGTTAGAATGCTTTTTCTTTGTCATTACATCTTATTTAGTTGTTAGCTGTGACGTAAGACTATCAGTTTTCATTCATTACTTAAGTCTACAGTAGCTGAAGTGCTTGAGTATTGTTCTGTTTTATTAATGTTCATTAAATCATATGGGAACAACACATTCTTTTCAGAAATTCACCTAATGATTTTCCTAGGGGGGTTGCAAGTCTTCAGCATATTTAGGCATGTCATGAATTTTGGTAGGTAGTCAGTACTTTGGGTACTATAATATTTATTTCCTTGGAGTCAACATTTTTTAGCCAAGGAACTGAGTAATAGTACTGAGTAAATGGAAGGTAATGTGTCCGCTGAGTATTTTTGTGGAGCATTGCTGCTTTTCCTCTTTTTAATCATGAAAAGGAAAAGTAAGGAGAATAATCTAGAATGAACTCACAGATAAAACTCGCATCTCCTGCAGAAGAATTTCAAAGGTTGGGAATAGACAACATTTTAAAATTCATCCACTAAACCACACTAACAACTTCTATGGAATCCTATTGTTATGATATTTTTCCCCCTCTTACTGTTAGTAGTACATAGCGGATCTTTATCTCAGCCCATTGGCTGTATGAAGTATACTGTTACTTCATTTACTTAGTTACTTCTTAACATTGTATTTCAAATCCAGGGGCACCACCTTTGGTCACTGCAGATGGATTGCAATTCTAATGATTGCAGATACTGAGGTTTATACCCAATATTCTGTGATTTTGGAATAGTTTTACCTGATAGTAGCAGTGTTCAACCTGTCTCAGTTTATGTGTGCTTTCCCTTCTATCTAAATATTATTTTTTGTCTAGAAAAGGAATGAAGAATGACACTGCCCCATTGTACAGATTTGTCATATTTTTGTTGTGATTTCTATTAAGCATTTTTTGTTATTTTGTAAACAGAAATGTTAGGATTATAAAAATATTCTTACATTTTCAACAGATAGGGTGAGGTATCTTTTTTTGAATGACCGATAAAGACAAATCTGTAGTTTAATTATGCTTGCTCAAGGGCTCTGAGGAAATATTAGTAAGAAAATAGGTTGTAACTTCATTGTTTTGGCACAGTTTCTGTTGCTTACCCTCACCTGAACAAAAATAATCTTGGAAAGTACATTTTTGAGTGACTTGACCACACACTTATATGTCAAAAGAATGTTCACAGAATACCATTTGCTTCAGGTTAATGGGTGAAAGGGCAAGTATGCAGTTCTTATTGTCATGCAGCTAATGGCATAATTTCAAGAAGGATTTAGGCTAGAGTTAGTGAAGAAACCAAATTACCTCAAATACAAAAGGTGTTTCTTCTGTCTTTCAAGGAGATTCTTTAAGAGGTCAAAAGAATAAGGTATTTTTCCCATAAGGTCAAGAATCCTGAAGATAGTGAGTGATGGAAGAATATTCTAAATATCTTGAAATGTGACATTTAAATTAGAGTGGGGTCCCCCTGCCATTTTGAACATGTGGCAGCTGCTTTTAGGGGTGTTTATTGTCGCTATTTACCTCTTTGATTGTTTAAAAAAGGAGATGTAGATGTTACTGTAAGAAAAAAATATTCACTTTCACTGAAGTATCTTAATTATAATTTTTTTTTAAGATCTATTTGTAACTAATTGAACCGTTTTTACCACTTATGAAGACTGGTCATCCAAATGATGAATGCATATTAAAGAACTCAAAACTTTACACCTTGTAACCACTGGAAATTAATCATCCACAGAGTGCTGAACTGAACAACTCTTTGAATCTTTGAAAAAGATCACTAATCTATTAGACTTATATAGTCTAATTACATTATATGTAACTGTATAATTTATAAGTCTTAAATTAGATCAACTGTCTATTAGGTTTATAAAAATGAAAATGTATTCATCAGATTAAAAAGTAATAACAAAAAGAAATTAACCAAATCTGGAATTTACTTCCCTATTAAAGAGAGAAATTAGGATTTTAGAATTTCAAGAACAATTATTTTAACTGGTATAATCTCCTTCAATTTTTACAGTCAGTTGGATGAGATTGTCCTATATTAATTCTTAGCTCAAATTCTGATGTCAGCAACAGTGAAAATAAAGCATGTATAACTGTGGTTCATTTGAGTGGCTTTTGTTTTGCACACATAAAAGTTGCAGCTGAACCAACTATGAAAATCTTTTCACACAAAATTGGACTAGAATTCTATCACATACCTTATACAGGGGGTAGGTCCCCACATTGAAACTGTCAATCCAACTTTTGATTTTTAGGAAGTTTTTACTTTGCTCAAGTTAAAATCTGAATTTTCTGGTTGATTTTAGCTTTATTTTTTGAAACACAAAATACTCAAGTATAAATGTGTATCTAAAGGTAAGTGGAAAGCAGGAAGTATCCCTCTTAGAGAATGTCTGGAGAAATTTGAGTAGTGTATTCTGCATTATTTTATTTCTACCTTTCTGTGGATAATATTTTTAAAAATCATCTTGTGACTAAGATAATTTTTGTAGATTGATCTATCACTTCAACTATGACAAAGTATCTAGCTAACTTGCTGTTTTTATTTCAGGATTTGTGGAATTTCCAAGTCCCTAGTTATTGGAACGGGATTTTTTTAAAAATTTTACACAAAGTCAATACAGCTCATTTTCTTGTAGTTTTGTCTTATACCAATTTTTCTCTATGAGAAAAGCTTCTGTTCCAGATTGCCTTCAAAAATGTAAAGAACAGGAGCAATTGAAACTCCTGAATGCATCATCTATAAAAGAGCCAATAAATGGCTTGTTGGCCTCTGTCTCTGACACTACATGTGAGAAAGGGATTTCTCCTGCACCCCACTCAGTCTTGAGGAGAGTCAATTGACATTGACATCATCGGTGGTGAATACTCCACAGGCATCAAGCATCTACAGTTTGACACCTGCACAGAACTAAACTTCACCAAGCCACAGAACCCACCCCTGAAACATAAAAGCTGGTGAAACCAGAGTCTAATCTTGCATTAATACCTTCTTGTTATGGCATCCATACTGATGAATACTGTTTCTGCATTGTTTTCTCTCTCACTTATCATGATAAGGATTTGAACACCATTCTTGCATTAATGCAACAAGTGATTGGTGATAGGTGTATGCATGGGAATGTGCATTTCTTACAGAATTTATCTGAAAACAGTCTTGACAGGATAGTTGCTCATATACTTAAAACAGCCCCTGGGTAAACAACTTTGCTGTCTAAAAGATCACACATGCATATATTTCATGGGTTGGAAGTTGAAAGTTTAATCTTGAGAGCTCATGTTATTTTCATCTAAATTTGTCATGTGAATTTGAAATGTAACAATCTGTGTCACCTTGGGATGTTTTTACTGGGACGTTTTATTGAAACCCTGTTCTGACATGGAAAAAATGAATTATTATCTTGGATTCATAGATTTTCAAGCTACAATCAGCTAATATGTCTTTCAGTGTATAACACAGGACCTGCATGGCATCAGGAATTATAATTCGGGCAGGCTGCCTTATCTGGCATTAGTTTAAAGTTGGCAGTGATATGGCCCTCTTGCAGCTGGACATTTTGCTGGAAATATTAGAAATATGTATTGTTCAGAATTGAGACTGACAATATTCAATCACTATAATAGCTGATAGTGAAATAAGGTTGCTGTCTTCTCAAATTATAAGTTAGCACTTGAATGACCTAATAATTTAAATATATTGGACTCAATCTGATATTTAGGTTACTCTGAGGATTTGATAATAGCTGTTATTGCTTTGATTTTTTTTACATATTTTATGATTTTTCTAGCAATAATTTATTTGTTAATAAAATATGTAAAGAAATAAATCCATGTTTTCTATGAATTTTTATGCACAATCAAGAGTTGGGAATCTGAAAAACCCCTGAAACAGGTGACTGAGTTAAGAGAGCACTCTGACTCAGAGACACAGAACTGCCCAAATAGAGATTTCTAATAATACCTATTTTGGCATTTTTAGGACAAAAACTTTGTATTGGCCACTTTTTAAAATGAGGAACAGAAACTCAGAACACTTCGGGTATTTTGATCAATTTGAAGTTTACACATGTCCCAGGATACACAGGATACTCAGCTGTTATATTTTTATCATTCCATACTACGTTTATCTGTTTATAACTGGTTCTAATTTTAATTTTTCCTGTTTTTTCATAATGTTTCATATCCCCAGATTTGAGTGGTCATGCTCCTTTTTAAAGGCCACATTCTTATTTAATTTCTTCTTCACAACAATATATTCTTGTTTTCTCTGAGGTTTCTAAGCACTAGTTCAATTTTATCGTATTATATTTAATGAATCAATAGGAACACGTCATGATAGAAACAAGAAATGCCTAACCAATATAAGCAGTTATTTTTCAAAGTATCTGTCTCTTTTAATAGATAGAATAGAGCATAAACACTTCTCTAAACATGCCACATAATTCCCAGAAAACTTACTAAGAGAAGCTATACAATTTTCCTAATTGGAAGAAGTCAAAGCCCTGCTGAAAAAAGTCCTGAGTAACCTGCTCTGATCTCACAGCTGAACCTTTGAACAACAGGTTGCACCAGAAACTTCCAAGGTCTCTTCTGACTTAGATTATTCTGTGATCCTCTGTCCATCTCCAAATACTGCCTATGTTTTTCCATGGAGAAAACAAATGAGAGAAACTATATTTCATATTTCTGATCTCCTATAGTTTTTTGGGGTTTTTTGTTTGTTTTTTTTTTTTTTTCCTGATTTCTGTTGAAGAAAGTGCTTGGCAATGTACTTGGCTGTGTCACCTTTCTTAAAAATGTACCAGATTTTTTTTTTTTCCATTACATTCTATAAAGGATATTTGTCAAATTCTTTATGGCTAACCCAAACAGCTAAAAATAGTTGTCCTTTAAGGAATCTAGAGCTTACCAAAATCCTTGGATATTTTAAACCAACAATGAGAATAGGATTAAGCTTCTTTTTGAACACTCAAATGTAGATATGTGTAATAAACTAGCTACTCTACTATAAACATATTCTATAATCCTAAAAATACTACTATAAAGTTCTAGCTATCCCTTGTAGTCAAGTCAAAGGAATGGACATTTTCAGATGGTGGTTTGTTCCTTAGGTAAGTGTCTATGACAAATGGGTTGTAAAGACTTCAGGAGAGGATCTACGTTTCTTTCTTGAAAGACATTCCTTATGGGATCTCTGAAACTGAAGAACTTTGGATTGCTCCTTTGTACTCAGCACTGATGAGGTGGAAAGGTCCAGAGCACAAGTCTTATGAAGATCGTCTGAGGGAACTGGGGCTATTTAGCCTGGAGAAAAGGAGATTGAGGGGTGACTTTTTCTACTTGCAATTACATGAATGTTGTACTGAGGTGGATTTTGTTCTCTTCGTCCAATTAACAAGTGATACAATAAAAAGGAAATGTCCTCAAATTTCAACAGGGTAGGTTTAGATTGGATATTAGGATAAAAATTCTTCACTTCAAGTGTTGTCAGGCTCTGGAACAGGCTGCCCAGGGAAGTGGTTGTCACTGCCTCAGGAGGTATTTTAAGATATGTGGATCTGGTGTTGGGGGATATGGTTTAATGGTGTATTTGGTAGTTTTAGATGAACTGTTGAATTCAATGATCTTAAGGTTTTTTTTCCAACCTAAATAATTCTATGATTACACGGTTCTATGATTCTATAACGTATTGCTAACAAAAGACTAATTTTTCTATATTGAAATGCAGTAATTTATTTTACAGATTATTTTATATGTTCAATCCTTCTTCCCTTTTGTTGCTCTTTATTTTTCTCATCTATCTTTGCTTTTACTTTTTGTGCCTCTTACCAATTACATATCAGTTGTGTTTTATTGCTCTGCTTTTTCAAGCCTGTTCTGTCTTCTTAGTGATTCTATGGT
The DNA here is from genome assembly GCA_038090715.1 of Florisuga fusca. Taxonomy (NCBI): domain Eukaryota; kingdom Metazoa; phylum Chordata; class Aves; order Apodiformes; family Trochilidae; genus Florisuga; species Florisuga fusca. The sequence continues at coordinate 19,153,210 of JAAWXA010000011.1, forward strand.
ATATATTATTATGGGATTATTATAATATTATGGTGCTTTGTCTTTGTCTTTCTATTTGTTCATTGTTTGCACTATTTTGCCTTCCTCTATCTCTTCTTTGTATTGTTTTTTAATATTATTACACAACCCCATTATTTGGCATTCTTAAAGATGAATTTTTGAAATTATAGACTCCTTGTATTATGAATATGATGTATCAAATATCCCAAGATAATATAATTATTTCAAGTATTAAATTTATGTATATTTAAGCATTGAGTTATAAGGTGGCATCTCAGCGGTACCAAAGCTTTCCTTTTGGAGATTTCATGATATTTTTTTTTATATGAGATTTCACTCTTCCATTCCAACTCATCTTCCTGTTTTATATTTGCTTTTGATAGCTCAATCCATGTAGACCCAAAATACTCATTTTTTAAATTTCATACAATTTGCAGATTCTGATACCATGTACTGTATACTTCACTTCTCTGCTCATTATTCCAATAAGGCCTATAAAGATAACAACAGTCAAAGTGGCAAGAAAAAGAAAAGCTCTGTATTTTCACCGACTGCTAATACTCAGAAAACTACTTTTCACTTTCTTCTTGCCTTAACAACTTAGTCATTGTGGAGAACGCCCATGAACACAATGTAGACATGTATGTTTCACCTAGGCAGTCCAGACTTATTTCATAATCAGCAAAGAGACATGGGTATTTCTAGGCAGTAATTTGTCTTGATCTAGTTCAGATAAATGAAGGAAAAGGATACAAATTATAAACTAGTAAAGCCCATTTCTCTATGGAGGCTGCAAAGACAGTTCGGGGAATTAATTGTGTGTACAATGGTGCACTAGAGACATAATGTTAGGTGAGTCCCCTTTTCAGTAGGAAATGACAAAACCTCAACATAAAAACTTAAAATATCTGGTGGAAATATCTAAGATATGTGGAACTTCATATGACAAAAGACATTTTCAATAAAAACCAGGAGTGTTTCCCCAGCTGTTTGTAAAATCTCTGACCTTTTGGTTTAGTTTGACAGGCATATGCTCTTATCTCATATCTTTTACAAATAAGAGGCAATAATTTGGGATGGGATGGACTCACTGATGTTTCTTTCTTATATAGTTAAATGAATGCAAGGTAACTTAACTTCTGGGGTGGTGTTATCTGGTAATCAGTTGGGCTACCAGCAAAACACTACTCATCATCTCCTAAGCAAAAGTGAATCAGGAAGGAGATTCCATTAGACAGGGTGTTGGAATTGTTTTAGCTCATACAAGTAGCAGGTTATGTTTTGGGAAGCTTTGTTGTTTGATGTCACTAATAATCAGAGATACTCACATTTAAAACATTAACATTTGGATAATCTATGGATATACATTAACATAATTTGTATTGTACATTGTACTGCTGTGTATGCTATACAGTTATACTGCAAAATGATAGATTTATGCCTTATATATTGCATTTTTAAGTTTTCTTGATGTAAAATAGAATATTGAGCTCATTTTGTAAGTGCAATATGTATTCATATGCTCCAGGATTTAATAAATGTAATGCCAGAAGCAATAATTCTGATCATTTAGTCTGACCTGCTGCCTAATGCATGCAGAGAATTTCACTGAGTTTCAATATTTTTTGGAATAAACAACACAATGAGGGTCGCTAGAAAAAAAAAAATTATGAGGACCTGACTACAAGATAGAACATTTTGCAGGTCTTTATGCTAACAAAGGTATCCCAAAATAAAAAAATAGCACCCACATACAGTGGGATTAGGTTTTTTTTATTACCTTCTTAAGAAGTCTCTCACTGTCCCTAGAAAGCACACTCTCAGCCTACTTTTAGCTGTGTCTGTTATAAAGATCATTTTCTTATCAAAGAATCAAATAATGTCAGGTTGGAAGGGACCTCAATGATCATTTGGTCCAACCCTTCTAGGTAATACTATAGTTTATATGAGATTTCTCATAACCCTATCAAGCTGAGACTTAAAATTTTCCAAAGTGGGGGAATTCACCACTTCCCCTGGGAGATCACTCCAATGTTTGATGGTCCTCATGGTGAAACATTTACCTGTTGTCTCCAATCTGAATCTCTATTCTAGACAAAGCTACTCAAGTTTTACATCAAACACTTAATTGTTTTTTGTCTTTTTGTCACCTAAACTTGGAAGAACTCCACAAGAAACTTAATTGTTTAATTAAAACCTTCTTTTAGCCAGTCTAATATAATAGCTACCAAAAATTATAAACTTGCTGTTACATCCCTCTCAGTTGCTGTGTATCACTGTAAACAGCATTTCTTTCCAGTCACGTTGCTACCTACATATATCTGTACTTGTTGTTTTACATGTAGCTCATGAGGTCTCTGGGGTAAGAAACATCTTTTTTGATGGGTTTTGCATGAAATTTATAAAGGAGACATTTATTTTTTTCTGATTGAAGGCATGAAGTAGGATTATAGTCCAAATTAGAAATTCTTATAACTCTGAAATATGTAGTCCTTCTTTATCACTAGTGTTTCTATATAAAGCAAATCAAAGCTGCTTCCAAAATGGGAGTAGTAATATCTATGTCTATGAGAAAGTTTGAAAAAGCTATTAGGGTACTCCTAATGGAAGGACATTAAGGCAGCAAGGTAAATTCACCAGTAACTTTATATGTGTGTGTGTGTGTGTGTGTATATTTTGGAAGGAAGTCTGAGTTTGTTCAGCATGTGCTGTGGTTAACTTTTAGTCCCTTAACAGCTCTTCTAGTAAAAATAAATTACGATGACCATCCATTAGTTTTCACTATCTGTGTTGAATGGTTGCACAAAAATAAACATGAAAAATAATGTTGTGAATTTTGGCTTATGTGCCAATATATAAATTAAAGAGGTTTTTTTTATGTTCTTAAGGGGTTAGCCCTGTGGTCTGAAAGCTAATAGAACTATAACCTGACTCATTTGGTTGTATGAGTATAAAAATACTCCTGACTACTAGTTTGTTGTGCAAAAATAATTGGATGAAAGATGCTTCTAAGAAAAATATGAGAGGGAAGTATCAGTATTTTGTGAAATGTGAATGCTTCCTTAAAATAATAGACATGTCAAACTGCTGTTTCCAGTGAGACGAATTATAGATAAAAAGACATCCTGTAATATGTCTTGACACAGTGTGCTGAAGCCTTCATTAATCTGTGTGTGTATATCCATATATATATGTATACATATATATACATATATACATATATATATGTATACATACATATATGTTAAAAATGTTTCCTGCATTGTGGTATTACCAAGGAGTCTAAAAAGACTGTGATTGACTCGGCTATGTGTATCATTTAAAACTTGTTGCCAAAGACATTCTGCAAAATATTTTGATCTAAAAAATTTGATACAGGTGTTTTCTTGTAAACATACCATCTATGAAGCATGATTACAATTAGATAGGTTTTGATTTTGGGGTATGATGCAGTATTTTTTTCTGATGTCTTATGATGACACATTATTTACTTTCTGATTAGATACTTTTTATCTGCTAGAAATTAAGTTTAACCCAATAGTCTTCTTTGCTGGCTCTTTCCACCAACATTACCTCTGCTAGGCATGTTTACTATATTCTTGTATCTTTATTAACTTTGATAAGTCTTACTTACCTCCTTGGGAAAGCACATGGAATGAGACTCTAGTCAGAATGAGTGAGTGCATTCCAGCTCTTAAGAGATGAAACTGGTAATTATTGCATTTTATAGTCTGAATAGAAACTCTGGGAGCTCGTCTCTCTAAGGAAATGTAATAAGGAAGCTGGAGAGGTGGAATTTGTGTGATGTGGTGGTCAGCATCAAACTGGTGCTGATTTTGGATTCTGCGGGAGGATCCTGAAGACACACCCCATGAAAATTCTGTTGTTTCAAAATAAGAATCATGCAGACTCCTTAAACATTTTAAAACTTGCTTGGTGGTGGATGCATGTATTCATATACACTTGCATAATTACCCACACACACGCACTTGGAAGAATTGATATACTGATGAACATTGGCCTACAGATTCCTCTCATTAACAGCCCTTAGGTATTAAAATGAGATTCAAAGTTTTAATCAGATTCACAACAACTATTTTATCTTTACTGACCTATAATAGAAAGGCAAAAGGGACAAGTATCACAACAGGTAGAAATGGTTCTGGACTCAGTAGTAACCATACTGATTTAATTCATCTCACTGGTGTACTACTATAATGGCACAAAAAGTGTTGGAAAGTTCAGAGGCATTAATCTTCTTATCTGTGCACTGAAACTCACTCTGGAAAGATAGATGAAGGAGAGCTGATGAATGCTGCTTCATTAGGAGAATTTTAAAATGCAATTTGTCTTCATGAAAACGAGGGATTACACATTTCCAGCTTTCTCCAGGGCCTGCTAGAAAGATTTTTAAGCAATAACATTTGATGTAGAATAGTCAGAGGGGTTTCTCCTGGTCAGTCTGTTTGTGAATTACAGTAGTAGAAAACCTTAGAACTGCAGATTCAAATTTCCTAAATATGACTATGTGATATCAGAAGGAAAAATTCCTTTTAACTAACTGCAGTCTATGTTCAGTAGATTATGCAGAAGATTTTCAGAGCGCTTAAGGGTAATGGTGCAGGTGATGAGCTAAAACTTGATTAATCCTTGAAATTTGCAGGAATCAGAAAGCTTTTTCCTAATAGAGTATTGGATGTTAGAATAACATTCTAATAGGATAATGGATGCTCTTGCTATTACTCACACCTAAATTCCAGACTTCTTGTATTGCCTAAGAGCTTTATGACAGCACTGTGCAAAATGTGGAAGAAAAAAAAAAAAAAAAAAGGAACTGCAAAGTTGCAGATTTGACATCTGGAAACAGAGTCCAAAACCTAGCGAGGCACATGCATCTTGCTGGGATAATGAGGTTTCAAAAAATTTCATTGCCTGCTTGCTCATTTCCTGCCTTATCATGTATAATCCTTAGACATACGGGATCCGAAACCAAAGCCAGCAAAGCCAATAGACATATTCTCATTAGTGCAAATATGTATTAGGCCATAACTTCTAGCAAAGTTTCAGAGGAAGACTAATACCCATGTCTGGCATGATGAAAATTCCGTTTCCACACTTTCCTATACTTGGTTTTCAGCCTTCTACTGGGAGGTACCCTTTCCACATTATCTGATCTTTCTTACAGTGCTCTAAAATACAGTTGCAATGGAAGAAAAAGTTTAGAGAGTGCACTGATCCATCTCCTCTACTGGAATGGACTTTTATACCCCTTTTCTGCTGCTTATATTTTCTTTTTTTTTCCCCCATCATTTTTTATATGCTTCCTTCTGGTGTGCCCTGTAGCAAAACACTTTTTCAGTCTTCTGCTAAAATTCTCAGTCTTTCTTCATAACAAGACAGATTATTGCTCAAAAATCCACACCAGCTCTGCTCAGCACCTTCCCTACTCATGGTAGGAAGACCCTCCCAAGACCATTTTGTGTAGCTAAAGCTTGCTCTTCTGAAGCCCAGAGTCCTAATGATGCTACCCGCCTATAGCATTACTTTTGATTTCAACTCAGTTTGCACTTGGTGTCCATGACCAGTGTCACTGTGAGCCTCATTTGTGAGCAACAGGTCAAGTTCAGCATTATCCCTGGCCATCCCCTCAAGCATTCATGTAAAGAAATTGCCATCAGTGTGATCTAAGAGCCTCCTGAATCATTCACCTGGATTTGTACTATCTCCCCATAGATGCTCAGGTGGTTCAAATTCAGTTTTAGTATGAGGGGTAGAGCGTGAGAGGCTTCTGCTAATTGTTAGAGGAAGTTTCCTAACTACGTCTTCATTGTGAGGTCATCTGCACATCTCAGCATTTACTTCAGGCCACTTAATTATTCTCCAGTTCTGGAAATCTGGTCTCAAAGAGTACAAAACTGTAAAACGGTGACTGCATTTTGCAATTGATTACAGTGGGCTTTGAGGCAGGCTGCTGTAGACATCACTATCTGTACCGGAGAAATGAACCTGCCACACACTGTGTGTTTCACGGGGCTGTTTCTCTTGTATCCTCTTCACTGCATCCTGCCTCTCCATTCTCATTCCTAGTACCTCTCCTCCAATGTTTAAACACAGGCAGTGTTGGAAAGTAGGTAACAAGATACTGCAAAAATGAATTTAAACTTCTTTATATGGGAAATGGAGTGTAGTATTGAATCGACAAAAATTATTCCAAGCCTAGGCAGAAGGAATCTGAAAACAAGACATAAGCAGCCATGCATAAAATGTATGAAACCACAGAGGAAACAGCCAACAAGATGAGTGGTAACAAGGTGAGCAACATATCAAAGTGAAAAAAAATCCCTCTAGAGAAGGCAAGATGGATGAAGGAAGCAAGTTACTGTATACGTGAGAGTGTGTTTAATATACTCAGCTGTGTAAGACCTTCAGGGAAAAGATCACTGAAGCTATCCGAAAATTCACTGTCATTACAGACTAATGCTCCTATCAGACAAAGGACGCTTGTGAAATTACAGCTGTATCTGCTCTTTTCCCACACAGAGTATAGTCTCCCCATGATGTAGATTAGCTGAATCCCTCAGGTCTGGAGTCGCCCAGGGAGATTACAAAAAAAATATAGAACATACTGGAGTTGACAATCCACCAATGGAAATGCTATACATGCATGTTGGAGGTGGTGAGGATACCTATGTGACCATTTGTGAGGAGAAAGGAGACAGACCAGGGTAGGAAGTCTTACAGGAAGCCAGATGAAAGACAGATCTCTACTCTTCTTTACCCTTTCTCCTGCATTTTAATCAAAAACTCTGTTCCTCAGATGGTAGAAAGCTTAAGGTTTTTTTGGACAGTTGCACTCAACAGTACACTGCATAATGTCAATGTAAGCACTCTGATGTTTGCTTTACATCAAACTGTGTATGTCTCATTTTCTTTCATTAGAGGTTGTTTCAAAGCTCCCAAAGTTTGATGGTTTGTAAATCCACATTTCTGAAATGAGGTAACCATTTAATGAAGACAAATATGTACTCCTTGCTAATTAAAAAATAAAATCCAGAGCGATCTATGCATTATAGACTTTGTGTTTTTTCTTTTATTGTCCTTTAAGGGATAAACCTTGCTTTAAACCACCACATTTGGGGTGGGATCCCTGATAACAGAGGATGCAGAGAAGGCAGAGTTGCTGAATGCCTTTTTTGCTTCAGTCTTTACCCCTAAGACCAGCCCTTTTGAACTCCAGACCTTGGATATGAGAGAGAAAGACTGGAGTAGGGAAGACTCAGCACTGGTCAGTGAAGACTGGGTTAGAAATCAGCTATGCAAATTGAATATACATAAATCCATGGGCCCTGATGGGATGCACCCAAGAGTTTTGAGAGAGCTGCTGATGTTCTCACCCTACCAATCTTCATAATTTTCGAGAGATCATGGCAAACAGGAGAGGTGCCTGAGGACTGCAGGAAAGCCAATGTCACTCCAATCTTCAAAAAGGGTAAGAAGGAAGATCCAGACAAGTACAGAGCAGTCAGCCTCAACTCAATCCCTGGAAAAATGAGTGTGACTCATTCTGTGGGTCATCTCTATCATCTCTAAACATATGGAAGAGTAGAAGGTTACCAAGAATAGTCAGCATGGGGATTTTACCAAGGGGAAATCATACTTGACTAACCTGACTTAACCTAACTTACCAGTGGATGTAGTCTACTGTGACCTTGGCAAGGCTTTTGACACAATCTCCCATAACACCCTTGTGAGCAAGCTCAGGAAATAAGGGTTAGAAGAATCTGCAGTGAGATGGATTAAGAACTGGCTACACAATAGAGCCCAAAGAGTGGTGATCAGTGGTGCAGAGTCCAGCTGGAGACCTGTGACTAGTGGAGTCTCCCAAGGATCTGTGCTGGGTCCAGTCCTGTTCAACACCTGTATCAATGACCTTGATGATGGGACAGAGTGTCTTCTCAGCAAGTTTGCTGATGACACGAAGATGGGAGAACTGACTGACACCCCAGAAGGCTGTGCTGCCATTCAGAGGGACCTAGACAGGCTGGAGAGTTGGGCAGGGAAAAAAAATAATGAATTGTGAACATTGTGAAATTGTGAAATAATGAATAATGAACAACAAGGGCAAGTGTAGAGTCTTGCATCTGGGTAGGAACAATCCCAAGTACCAGTAAAGTTTGGGGACTGAGTTCTTGGAGAACAGCGAAGGGGAAAGGGACCTGGGGATGTTAGTGGATGGAAGGATAACCACGAGCCAACAATGTGCCTTGTGGCCAAGAAGACCAATGGAATCTTGGGTTGCATTAGAAGGGGTGTAGCTAGTAGGTTGAGAGAGGTTCTCCTCCCCCTCTACCCTGCTCTGGTGAGGACACATCTAGAATATTGTGTCCAGTTCTGGGCCCCTCAGTTTAATAAGGACAGGGAACTGCTTGAAAGAGTCCAGCACAGAGTCTCCAAGATGATTAAAGGGGTGGAAAATTTCCCTTACAAGAAAAGGCTGAAGGAGCTGGGTTTCTACATCTTGGAGAAGATGAGATTAAGGGGTAATCTCATTAATATTTATAAATATGCAGAAGCAGAGAGCCAGGAGGATGGTGTCAGTCTCTTCTCAGTTATGCCCAATGATGGGACAAGAGACAAAGGATGTAATCTTGAGCATAGAAGGTTCCATATAAGCAAGAGGAGAAACATTTTTTGCTGTGAGGGTGACAGAGAACTGGAACAGGCTGCCCAGGGAGACTGTGGAGTCTCCTGCATCCTACATGAGCTCCTGTAGATCCTTCCAACCCCTAACTTTCTGTGATTCTGTAAAAATTGAAGTTAAGAACACAGCTTTGATTCTAAGGTCTGGCATATATGCTCCTATGCTGTTTTCCTAATATTATGGCATATTCCCCAGAATTTTACTTTCAGATTCAGATTGAAAGCCAGAATATCTTTCCATCATATTGCCAATAGGCCAAAATAAACTTTCCAACCTGTCTGAAAAGTCGTGGCAGTATGATGAAGTTCACATTGACTGAAGAAGGAGAATCACTGTCCCCATTTTCAAAAAGGGATAAAAGGAGGGTCTAGGGAATTCCAGGCCAGTCAGTCTCACCTCTGGCTGGCAAAATGATGGACCAGATTGTTCTAGAAACTATGCTAAGGAACATGGAAAATAAGGATGGGACTGGGAACAGCTAACATGGATTGACCAAGAGCAATTAGTGCAAAAAGCAGTTTGGGGAGTACCACTGTCAGTCCCAGAGCAGTTGTGGCTGCCCCCTACCTGGAAGTGTTCAAGGTCTGACTAGATGGGGCTTGGGACAACCTGGTTTGGTGGAAGGTGTCCCTGCCCGTGGCAGGCAGTCAGAACAAGATGACCTTTAAAGGTCCATTCAAACTCAAATCATCCTGTGATTCAAATGGAATTTATATGTCAAATCCAAGGGATGACCTCAGAAATCTCAGACTTCTTATACTCTGAAGTCTAAGCCCATACTGACTCCTAAAGCATACTGAAAATGACAGTCATACTCTGAGACACAACAACTGTCCTGATACCACAAGACACAAGCAAAACAGGCTTCATGCCACATTATAATGGCAGTGCTGTGCTCCCAGCCTTCAGTGTGGCAACTGAGCTCTACAAAGCAGAGTAGTCAGAATGCTCTTCTAGGAAACACTGCCAGAAGAACAGTGAACAAGCTGGAGATTCATCTGCCTAAAAATGCTTTTGAATTTTGTCAATGAGTTTTTCTTGCTCTGCTTTAGATTGGCTTCAAGCACTGTATGGTTTACATATTGCTTACCTTCTGTCTATATGGCTGGCCTGTGGACAGCTTGAAGACTAACTATAGAGAACTTTTCCAAATAGTCCTGCTGGCATGTTAGTTCACCAGTGTGCTATGCCATATGTGTGCCTCTGTGCTCTTGAAAGAACCTGGAGTTTGTTTCAGGTTTGCTACATAGGCAGAAGAGGAATCTCTTTAAAGGTGGTCCCAAGGCCACTGGTTAGTAGGAGCAGAGTCAGAATGACTATCTAGTGTCATTCAGGATGCCCTGTAAGACCCCAGACACACACACACAGGGCTGAGGCATACAAGATCATATCATAGTTAACCAGCATGTGGAGGATGACTAGGAAACTTTATCACACTTGAATAAGAAAAATAAATACCTCTGTTCAGGTGACTACGTCTCACATGACCACAATGTTTAGAAGAGGTAGCAAGTATCAAATTAATATATGTATTTGAAGTTGCTATAGTGAGAAGTGCACAAAATGCTGTGACACAAATTCTATCTCTCTTGCCTCATACTTAAAATGGTGGATCTTAATATATTTGCTGCTGACACCCCAGAGAGGACATAACAAGGTCTACTAAGTGTGTTTTGGGGAGAGATTGATAAAATAAAATAGAAAACTTAAAGCTTACATCACCATGAACCTTAAATATGATATAAAACTCCTGCACTTGGGTACTTTTAAGGCAAAATGAGAGGTGGGCAGATCCCAGTATGTTTGAAAGTGTAGATATAACTACAATTTAATATAGAACATACAGGAACATTAGAATAAGTTAATTGAAAAATAATGTAGCTATCATAAACTAAGAAACAGCACATCTGGAGGATTTTAAAAGTGATTTGGAAGCAAAATACACTAACCGAATTAGAGAATAAAAATTCAGTTAGGGACCTTATAGAATAGCAAAAGGGGTAGGGCTTCCATTGCTAAGGGCCTCTCAGCATTTTCATTACAAACTAGTACTTTCTGGGGATTATATTTCATCCAGAAGAATTTGATGTGGGATGAACTTAGGATAAAATGCCTCAGCCTTTGAGTAAAATAATGGTAACTCTTATAATGAAAATCTGTATTCACTTTATAACTGTTGAGTCTACTGCACGGTTATATTGCATATTTTGATATAAAGATATCTGAGATAATGCTGACCACATAATACAATTCAGGCAAAGCTATTAAGACAAAATAAGCTTGTTGGTGTGATTTTATGCCCAACTTACTTGGCCCAAGCTCTCAGCCCAGTTTATTGTCTCAGGTGGGGTTCTCCTAACTAATTTCTGCAGCTCATCTGCATAGATCCTGAAAGTGATGGATAAAAGGAACAAAAGAAAGGTAACATTTATGTCAAAAAGTAAGTCTTAGTCTGTTTCTGTCCTGGACATTACAAGGGAAAAAAACACAAACAACCACAAAACCACAAAAAATTTTATATTTCCAAAGGTATCTTAATATTTTTTAGTGTTAGAAGGCACTGATAAATGTAAAAATGAATATTTTTCTCCTTCAAATTAAGCTGCGGTTAATTTTATGGTGCAGACTTAGAGGATAATTGTCAATGGTCCATTCTGCCTGACCAATAAAGTAGCTTGGTTGGCTTGTGAACAAGTTTCCAGCTTCCCAGTTAGCTTTGGGATAGAGCTTTAGGACAGGCCTATCAGGGAGCTTCAATATTGGAAAGGCAGGACTGCAGAGATCATTATTCAAATGGCAATAATACATCATGCTTCTAAGTCTTGTGTCTTGAGAAACATAGTTAGAACAGAGGGGGAATCTATTCCCTTAACTGAAGGTTCTAAGAGTTCTAGGTCTTTTTTTAATTATTATTTATTTATTTATTTTTTAATGTGAATGATTCCTTTTTCTTCTAAAGGTTGAAACTCTACAAATTTGAAAAACTATCTGGAAATTTACTTAGTATGAAAGTTGAAATGGAGAAAAGACAGTTGGACTAAAAAGAGTAGGAAGTCATGTAGAAAAGATGTGGACCTGTGGGAATGAGTCCAGAGGAGTGACACAAAGATAGAGGGCTGGAGCACCTCTACTATGAGGACAGGATGAGATAGTTGGGGTTGTTCTACCTGGAGGAGAGGAGGCTCTGGGGAGACTTTGGAGCAGCCTTCTAGTACCTGAAGGAGGCCTATAAGATGGGGACAAACTTTCTAGCAGGTCCTTGTGATATTATAAGGCATAATGGTTTTAAACTAAAAGAAAGCAGATCTACATTAGCTATAAAGAAGACATCTTTTACAATTAGAGTGGTGAGACACTGGTGCAGGTTGCCAAGAGAGATGGTAGAAGCCCCGTTCCTGGAAATATTCAAGGGCTCTGAGAAACCTAATCTAGCTGAAGATGCCCCTGCATGAATATACTCTTTCTATAGGACTGATAATGATCAATGTTTATAGTTGCAGCTAAAGAATGGTAGCATAACCAAGGCCACTGCTCGACTCTAAGGAAAATCTTATGATCGAGAAAAAGAAAGGGTGTAAAGGGGTCACACCTGCAACCCTCTTTTAGGGGTGAGCAGACAAGACAAGTGACCAAAATTGACCAAACAGTATTCCAACCCATACTCAGAATAAATTTGAGGGGTCACGAGGGTCAAGCCTTTTCCTCTTCACCCTTCACCCTTTCCTTTGGGCCTTCTCCTCCTGTCCCTGGTCATTTTGGCATCCTGGGAAGATTCCATCCATTCAATCTGCCGGTGGTCCCACTCCATGCCAGCCTGAATCTGTGTGTTCCTGCCTCCAGCTCCCAACTGCTGCTGACTCCAGGAGTCCAGGCTGGACTTTTCCAGGGCTGCCCTGCAGCCTCGGTGGTGATGTGAGTGTTACTGGGGGAAAGAGGAGGAGAATGTGTCAACATTTTTCTGTATATTTTTATATATTTAATATTTTTTCCTATTTTATCATTAGTGTTTCATTAAAGCTGTATACTTTAGTTCCCAACCAGTAAGCCTCTGTCCCTTATTTTTTTTCCTTTATCAGGGAGGGGAGTGAGATTAATAGAGAGCATCAGGTTAATTGCTGGTGTAGCATTAAACTGTGTCAAAAGTTCCCTTCCAACCCAAACTATTCTGATTCTCTCCTGTCATGCTAATCCCAGATGCTGAAAGCAAAGAATTTCTAGTGATGAGGTAAGAAGATGGATGGGAAGATGGATGTGATAACTTTGATACATCCCCCCTTGGGGATCCAAGTAGCTTGCTGCAGACAAGGAAGAAAAGGAAAAGGTTTGTTTTTTTAGTTTTTGTCAGTACAGACTAACACACACACACAAAACCTTCTTGTTTGTATTCAGTTTATTTTCTGGAAATGAAATCCCAAATGTGATCTTATGATAACTCATTCATTCTGTTGGATCAGTCATAAGTTTTTCCATATATTTTCCTTTCCAGAAGATACTTTCTTCTCAGGACTACATATGAAATATTAATAGCTAATTGTTACCAGTTTTCCCAGGAAGAAAAATAACTGCCAGTCAAGGTTGTCGCAATCATTACAGTAAACAATCTTAAAATAATAAACATAGTTAAATTTCCAACAAAATACCTAGAGACTACAGTTCTCTGGGGACCTTACCATCTTTCTGAGGTTGAGAAAAGAGCAGTAATCTGGACCTTATCACCCATGTAGTAGTTCCATCTGTGACTTTGGTTTTTGTCAGCCTCATATCTCTGAATCCAAACAGTTTATTAATTCATGACTAGTATTATCCTTGGTTTGCTAAACATCTCTAAAAATGTATATAGCCCTCCCTGGAAACAAACTGACACTTTTTGCTAGACCAATACAACAACATTGCAAGTAAGATGATGCTTTTGATTGATTTATTGGTATAATTTTTTTTTTTGGGGGGGAGGGCACTTGCAAAAGGTTTTTCCTGGCAGAATGCTTGTTAAAGGCCTACCTGTGATTTCAGAGAATGGAATGAATTAAAAAAAAAAAAATAAAAAAAAATCAATATTCTTCCCATTGTAAGGAATAGCTAACCTTTTCTTGCTAACCTTTCTCTGTTTTGAAGGTTATTGCTTGCAAGGCAGTGAAGTTAGATTCCTCAATGAACCTTTGGAAAGAACATGTACTACACAAAGAATAATTATGTAGGTTTAAAGGTATATTTCAGAGCAGTGAAGTATCCAAATACAAATCATGGATCAATGCTGCAATTTGACACTTTCTACCTTTCTCATTTAATTTTTAATACAGAAAAACCCCATGATTTATCTTTAGATTCAGAAAAAACAGTTATGTTATTCTGCATACTGTCAGTTAAACTAAGATTTGATTTCTAGTCTCATTGTGCAATGACTAATGATCCCATAGAGTTGCTCTCTTTTGGCTGTTGAATTTATCCCTACAAGGTGGTGTAATTTTCTAAGAAGAAAGGAAGTGTTCCATCTGCTTGCCTTCTCACTGCTGTGCATTCTACCCAGCTGGAGGCGATGTAAAACAGGAAGACTCAAAAATTGTCATGAAGAAAAGGTATGTAAGACTGTATTTATAACATACTGAATGAGTGCTGTAAGTCTGAAACTCATTTACAGAAGGGTGGTTGGAAACTCCTCATGCTGATTGACTTCTTAGAATCATAGAATTGGCTGGGTTGGAAGGGACCTCAGAGATCATCAAGTCCAACCCTTGATCCACTACCGCTGCAGTTACCAGCCCATGGCACTGAGTGCCACATCCAGTCTCTTTTTAAATATCTCCAGGGACGGAGAATCCACTACTTCCCGGGGCAGCCCATTCCAATGTCTTCAGTTAGCCCTGGGACATTATTTGCTTAGGGCATTAGCTCCTCCCTTCAGAAACACAGACTTCCTTCTATTTGCTATGGAGAGTCAAAACACAGTGGAAACACAGACTGTGCCTCTGAGATAAAGTGTTCTGGCTCAGCACAGAATGAGCTGGTACACCAAATTTCAATGCCTAGAACACCAAATACAGATTCAGACTAGAAATAAAGGCTATGTATTTAACAAGCAGAACAATTCAACATGGGAAGAACTTATCAAGGACTAGTGTAGGTTTTCCACCACTAGAAATTTTAAAATCAATAGTGGTTGTGTTCCTAAGACATATGCTGTACTTCAAATGAACACTAATTCAGTCTTTATAATGGCCTGTATCATGTAAAAACATAGACAATTCAATCCCTTCTAGTTTCATACTCTGAATCTTTAAAGACAGCTGTTTCCCTTAACTGGAAAAGTAGAAAAGAAGCTTTTGTCAACAAGAGCAGTGATATATGAAAGCAGAGGTTAAAATAAACATAAATGGGACAGTTCGTATGCTGCTGTTTCTGTACTGAATGTAAGAAAGAAGACTGTCATATCGCCTCCACAGTGCATCTGTTCTTTACTCATCATGTTATATTCCTGATAAGGTGACATACATTGATCACCTCTGCCTGGACTTTACAAAGAAAGCCCTTCCCCTTCCATCTCTCTCATAAATAAGTTTATTTGATACAATAGTATCAAGTATGAAGGAGAGAGGAGAAAGTTAATGAAAAGATGTGAGAGGAAGAAGGTAACAAAAAATTTACTTCAATATGGTATGCACAAATATACTAATTAATAGGAAAAATAATGAGTAATAGAAATAGGAAAATAATGTAAGTTTGGCTTGGGATAGAGAGCGGAGAGAGAAAATAAAGGATGGAAAAAAAGAGGAACTAAATGAAGGGAAACAGCCTTGAATTCACAATAACGTACATGAAATTTTTTACTTTGCAGAGGCTCTCAGTAATCTGCCCATTGATGAAAAGTTAATTTGTATATATCCATCAATGACTCTATGTTAAATAGATAAATTATAGAAGTTACAGGAATACAGAAAACTAGTTAAATCAAAACACCACTTGACACAACAGGTACTTGATCTTGCAGACTTCACAGAAATTTTTGCTTTACTTCATCAAACTCTATGTGGTGATATACCAGGTTACAATTACCTAGAGAGATATTCTGAATTTTTTAGATGATAAAGCCAATATACTTTTATTCATCACATAGAAGATACAAATATTTAAAGAACCTATTCCCAAGGGAAAAAAAGCAGAAGATAGAATTATAACTCCTACAAAATAATAACATGTCCAGCGTGGTTTACTATAGCATGTACATGAGGGCATTTATGAAGAATTATTAGTCCTTGTGGAGAATCTAATTGACTTCATATTAAGTTCAAGATTCTGTCTAAAGACAAATTCTTTTGCTCCATATTAAATCTATCTGTATATGCTGTTCCTAAACAGGTCTTGGAAAAAAATTCTTGTAAAATTATTTCCGTTTAATTAAGAAATATTCAATGTGAATTCAGAAAATTCAATTATGTATGATATGAATTAGGGCAATATCTAGGTAGTGTAAATAACTACTGTAGTTAACTTCTACATCAGTAATCTGTGAGGCTTTTAAGGGAAGATTTAAAATTTATTTTCTCTAAAATTACTGCTTCAAAACTGTATTATTTCAGACACAATTAAAAACAATTTGCTAGTAAACAGAACTAATTTGGTTTCCTGACAAAATGTTCAAAATGTCATCCCTAAGTAGTCTATTTTTTCTCTTTTATCCCCCTACCCATTACCTTTCAGAAGTCAAGCTTTTCATAGTTAATTTCAGAGGAAATAGCTTTCTCACATGTTTTTCCCTGTATTTCCTACAAGAAAAGAAAACATCTAGTTCTGAGTGAGTGGTTTGAATACCGCTGTACTTCAGACTTTGACAACTTCTGTCCTTTATTTCCACTGTATTCTGCTGGGTGTATTAAAAAAAAAAAAAAAAAAAAAAAAAAAAAAAAAAAAAAAAAAAAAAAAAAAAAAAAAAAAAAAAAAAAGGAAAATCCAGGTTAGCTGGCATAGGGGAAGTAGAATGTTACTTGCCTGATTGTTGTAACTGCACAATGGATGCACTCTTCCTCTGTGTTATGTGACTCTGTATGTTACTCAAAGAACATGTTTCTTCTTCACAGAGAAAACAAACATTTTCTTCTCTGTGAGAAGAAAAGGCGGGGCAGGAGGAAGGTTATATTTCAGGGAAGAAGAAGTCTATTCTTACACTTGAATTAGTTTTGCAATAGAAGTTGAGAGTAATTCATAATGCTTCACTGTTAAATGAGTTCATTTATGAAAGCAGCTACTGGAGATGGAGGAGAGCAGCATGTTGTTATTACAAAAGGCAGACAGGACCTACTCTGTGTGGGGCATACTAAGCATTATCTTTATTAAATATTGATTTTAAAATCTTTAAGTCACTAAGAGCTTGGAGAGACTGATTAAATTACTTGATAATCTAGAACAAACTGGTTCTGTTGTGAACAGAATCAACAGAAATAATCTCAGGAGGCTTTCTTTATGTTATGGGCAAATATAAAACCCCCTACTTTTAGGCTCAAACACTGGAAAAAGCTCTGGAACTGGTGAATGCACAATATTTTGATAAATACTGATCTCACATGACTAGCCATCTGAATCTATCTCATAAATTTATGCCAATCTGGCTTTCTGGATAAGGTAGATTAGTTTGCAGTAAACACAAATTCTATCACTGAAAATTAAACACAGCTGCCACTGCCTTCAATAAAAATCCCTAAAGCAAGTTCTAGCTCAATTATTTGTTGTTGTTGTTCATGGTATATTGTGCAGCAAGCTTTGGTGTATGTTATTCATGTTTCTTCTGAAGCTTGTAAATTGGAATGGTGGCTAGAACTAACAGATATGGTCTGTTAGGACTATCAGAATATTTTTTCTATGACTTCATTAAAAAAAATTGAGAACTTCTAACACAGACCTCTCTCTAACACTTCTTGTTGTATGATGTAGGTACTCTATCTGCTTAACTAGTTAGCTGGTTCAACATTTTGCTATCTGCTCTAGTTAATACTTTCACAAAAGTATTTTCATAATGGCTACAGATGTTTCTTATTTTATTCTTGATCTTTATGAGACAACAATATGCAAGAATAGTGTACCAGGAATATCAGGAATAGTGTGGCCAGCAGGACCAGGGATGTAATTGTCCCCTTGTACTCAGCACTGGTGGGGACTCACCTCGAGTACTGTGTGTAGTTCTGGGCCCCACACTTCAAGAAGGACATTGGGGTGCTGGAGCAGGTCCAAAGGAGAGCAATGAGGCTGGTGAAGGGACTAGGGGAAAAATCTTATAAGGAGAGGCTAAGAGAGCTGGGGTTCTTTAGCCTAGCCTAGAGAATAGGAGCCTCCAGGGGGACCTTATCACCATCTACAAGTACCTTAAGGGAGGTTGTAGTCAGGTGGAGGTCAGGCTTTTCTCCCAAACAACTAGTGACAGGACAAGAGGGCATAGCCTGAAGATGTGCTAGGGGAGGTTTAGGTTGGATATCAGGAAGCACTTCCTCATGAACAGGGTGATCAGGCATTGGAATGGACTGCCCAGGGAAGTGATGGAGTCACCATCCCTGGAGCTGTTTAAGAAAAGGCTCGATGTAGTCACTGTATTTCTTTTTGCTGGGGTGTTTATCTTAGGCTGCTGGCTGGTACTTTAATCTACCAATCATATTTCAGGTACTGTGCATCTGTAGATAACTATTGACCAACATTATTATTTTTTTTAAACAATAATGGTTATTAATCATTTGATATATTCAGTAAGGGATGGAAAAATGCAAAATCACTTAAAGACAATAAATCATGTTTGGAGATCTTCTAAAGCATATAATCCAGATCAGTGAAAAGTCACAAGCCCAATGCATGAATCACTTGTGAAATATCTTACTCTTATCTAGAATGTGAGATTCATATCTATGGAAATACCTATGAAGTAATTGAATTTAAAGTTAAATGCATGCTCACTACTTAGCTCTAGTGAAGTCAAAGGCATTTGGATCATCCCACATAAAAACTATATATTACTGTTATTTCTTCCCATTACTTGAGCACTCAATGGGAGCATAACTACTAATGTATCTCTAACTTAGCCTGTTGTAAGTAAATTCAGGTTTTTATCACCTTCTTCAGTACTTCAAGTGTTCCCATCAAGTTTGTTTTCAGGCATGTCTTTTTTCAGTGTGACTATATTCAGCTTGCACAGTACTGCTGTGATAATGTATCATGAGATTCTAGTGCACAGCAAATAATTGGTTTTAGGCTTATATTTTTCATGCCCCACAGTTTCTTCAGTTCCATCCGTATCCTATTTGCCATTCTTTTTTTCCATGTTTAATTAAATGAATTATAAAATAGCAAAGATCATATGGAGGCAATCTTTCCTTTGTTTATATAAGCCCCATATTTTGTATTCTTCAGTGCACTTCATGAATATTAATGATTTTCAAAAGTCCAGTAACATATTTTCATGTTTATTTTCTACCATTTTCTGACAGTATAGAATTTCTTCTCTTTCAAGCCCATAATTCTTTCAAAGTTCCTAGCACTTAAGACTGTCTATTATGTATTTTATATTAATTTCTAGCAAATCTGGTATATCTGCTTACATGTGTCTAAAAGCCTCTAAGTTCTGGCTAAATATCCTACATTCTAGATTTACACGCTTTCTACTGTGTCTCTATCTTTTGTGAGTCATCTCCCAAAGGGCACTGAAAATGGCAGGAGACGTACATGGGGGCAAAATCCTATAGTGACATTTGAGCTTATCTTGAAGGAAACATATATATTTTTGTCAGCTGTCAGAATCCCATTCTTTCCATTGAGAATAAATGGCTGTTAGATATCTAACGTGTTGGTTGACACCTAAAACTACCCTTACATTCCTTCCTCAGGTTTGCATTCCGTTTAGAACTTAACACTGTCTTTTTTTTAAACTTAACAAAACTCTTCTAACTCCGTCAGCCTTCTTTCCATTTATGTCTAACTACAAGTCTCACATTGGTATCTTTACAGAGACTTACTCTCGGTGTCATTTCATTCCTCTTTTAGTGTTAGAACTTTATCCAAGATACATTCTGTCCATTTTGTGTTTCTTCGAGGGTAGGCTGTTATGAAGACAATCTGTTCCAGGACAACCTACTTCATTTTTATCCTGTTGAGTTGTTTCCATGATCATAAAGCCTGTTCTCCCTAAATTCATGTCCTGCACCTTGAAAATAGTGATACATTTAGCCTAGTTCCTCTGCCCAAATTCCTTTTATCAATCTTTGTCCAATCCAATACTGCAAAAAAATGTTATGCATTATGATGGAGTATTTTTCACTGCCTTGGCCATATTTTTTTCTATTAATTGCTCTTCCCCAAGAACTTACTGTCTTTCCAAACCCAGATAACTTTGATATATCTTTATTTTCTCATCAG
This sequence comes from Florisuga fusca, assembly GCA_038090715.1. NCBI lineage: Eukaryota > Metazoa > Chordata > Aves > Apodiformes > Trochilidae > Florisuga > Florisuga fusca. The sequence continues at coordinate 19,173,293 of JAAWXA010000011.1, forward strand.
AAGCTGGATACTCTTAAATCTTTATATTATTTTATATCTTTATCATTATCACCTTGCAACGTTTCTGCATTTTTGCTAGTCAACTGTTTCCAGTAGAGGATCTTCTTCTCCACATAAATTTACTGTGTAGACATAGTTATAGTTCAGTTTATTGCCGAGAAGCAAAAGACATAAGTTTCTCAAACTCTGTACCTAAGTGTGATCTATACTTTATTCCCTGTGACTCCTGTTCTAATATGGATTTTCAGGATATTTTTCATTCTTTTCCTTCAAATCTGCAATGTATATTTTTATTTAAATTAAATTTATGCTGATACAGTTGTTTTAATATGGAACCATATGTATAATATTATGTACCATCTCTGCTGTTTCTGCTTTGATTCCTCCTTGGCCCTCACAAAATAAAGATATAAGATTCATACTTTTCCAAATGTCTTGGTCAAGTTTTCAGTTTCAGTCAACTCAGCCACTGACTTACCTTAAAGTCTTAATCATTGAATCTTCTGACTAATGTATCTCCTACAATGTTCCGTAGTTCTCTCTCTGCACCATAATACAAAATTTACAGACTGCTTATGTCCTTAATAGTCATTCCTTCAAGGCATCACTAACATTTTCTGTGACTTGTTTAGCCTTCTGCTTATTGACATTGGTCAAGGTTTTCAGTGGCACTTCTTCCCCAGTTTGCCAAGCACAACCACCACTTTCTTTACAGTGCCCTCCACCAGTTATTTAGATCACTCAACAGGATGATTTTAATAATATTTATTTATTTATTTATTTATTTTCATGATGGCCAGAGTTTTACCCATCAGTCACAGCATTTTCTGTGTTCTTTCCAACAAGTTTTGGTAAGAATTATGCCATCTTTCATAAGGAGGTAGACTAATCAAACAACCATTTTGATTAATACTGCTACTATTAGTATACCCCACCTCTACAACACTTGTGTGCTGCACTTTCTGGGACTTCATTTATTTCTGCAGAAAATATATGTCAAAGTCAATGAAGTCCCTGTCAACAATTTAGAATCTATGGTAGACTTAGAGAAGATGTGGTCCACTTAGTAAAAGCAAGTCAAGTGGATCATCAATATTGCATCAATATTTTCTGGTCTAAATTGATGTCTGGTCATTCTACATGGAGATCACAGAAGTTTGAAGCCTTTGTAGAGCTTTTTCCCAGCATCTATTTGAATGCTAATATTTATAGTTCTTACCCTTCTATTTGGTCCTTCCTAGTTGAGACTGGAACTGCCTGGAGATAGACTCAGCAAGCCTGATGTCTGATGTCCTTGTCTGCTACACCTCTAGAGCTAAAGGACTGGTGACTCAGAGACCCCAAATTCAACTGTGATGATTAAACAGACATTTTTGGCAGTACTATAAGAAAGCTTATTCAACTCCAAAAGTAGAGAACATTATATATTGATCCAGGGAAAACTCACAACTGGGCTCTTGATGTTGACATGAGGTCTTAAGAAGTTCTTACTCCATGCAGCAGAGAACTAGAGACGGCTCTTGCTTGCCCTGGGGTCTGATTGCACATAATGCTATACACAAGTACATGGCTTGGTGCTGAATTCCTGGCTTCCTCAAAGAACAAATAAATTATGTGACACCTGAAGCTGTACGAGCTATTGACCATGTTGTTGATAGAGTGAGTCAGCCTGTAACACTGCTTGATACATAAACACGAGATATCCTCTCTAAACCTCATGCAGAACTTAGTGCATGGCTTAGTGCTCACAGGACAATAAGTTCCTAATTAGACTATATAATTTGCAAAATAATGATGGTAGAAAAAATTATGAAATTCTCAGGTAGTACAAAATCAGTATAGGGCCATTGACTTCGGCAAGATATTGCTGATTTTTATAGAATCATAGAATCATAGAATCATAGAATTAGCCGGGTTGGAAGGGACCTCAGAGATCATCTAGTCCAACCCTTGATCCACCGGAGCAGTTGCTAGACAATGGCACTGAGTGCCACATCCAGTCTTTTTTTAAATGTCTCCAGGGACGGAGAATCTACCACCTCACCGGGCAGCCCATTCCATAGCCTAATCACCCTCTCCGTGAAGAAATTCTTTCTAATATCTAACCTAAACCTCCCCTGGCACAACTTAAGACTGTGTCCTCTTGTCTTGTTGAAGGTCGTCTGTGAAAAGAGTCCAGCTCCCACCTCGCTACAGCCTCCTTTCAGGTAGTTGTAGACAGCGATGAGGTCTCCCCTGAGCCTCCTCTTCTTCAGGCTGAACAGCCCCAGCTCTCTCAGCCTCTCCTCATAGGGCCTGTGCTCGAGTCCCTTCACCAGCCTGGTTGCCCTCCTTTGGACCTGTTCCAGGACCTCTACATCCTTCTTAAACTGAGGGGCCCAGAACTGGACACAGTACTTGAGGTGTGGCCTAACCAGGGCTGAGTACAGGGGAAGAATCACCTTCCTGGACCTGCTGGTGACACTGTTTCTGATACAGGCCAGGATGCCATTGGCCTTCTTGGCCACCTGGGCACACTGCTGGCTCATGTTCAGTTTCTTGTCAATCCAAACCCCCAGGTCCCTTTCTGCCTGGCTGCTCTCCAGCCACTCTGTCCCCAGCCTGTAGCGCTGCATGGGGTTGTTGTGGCCAAAGTGCAGGACCCGGCACTTGGCCTTGTTCAACCTCATCCCGTTGGAATCGGCCCAGCTCTCTAGTCTGTCCAGGTCCCTCTGCAGAGCCCTCCTGCCTTCGAGTTGGTCCACACTTCCTCCCAGCTTGGTGTCATCTGCGAATTTGCTGATGATGGACTCAATCCCTTCATCTAAGTCGTCGATAAAGACATTAAACAGAACTGGGCCCAACACTGATCCCTGGGGGACACCACTGGTGACCAGCCGCCAACTGGATGCAGCCCCGTTCACCACCACTCTCTGGGCCCGGCCCTCCAGCCAGTTCCTAACCCAGCACAGGGTGCTCCTGTCCAAGCTGTAGTGTTGTTAACTCAAAATTTTATTGGTGATCTTGTCATTTGGGATGCTTTTCTTAAAACCTTTGCTTCAGGAGACATGTTTAGGTGAGAATCTCAACCTTGTTTAGACAAAAACTCTTCATGTTGACTGCAGAGAAACAGAACTTGAAAACTTGGCTTCAGTAAATTGTCCAGGCTTCAAATGCACAAAATAAATAGAACTCATTGCATATATTGTATAATTCTGGGAATCATCAAATATTTATGCCACTTGCATCATTTCATTGGATGAAGCCAAGAAGGGCTAAAAAAAGATCTAGTTTATTAATTTTAAACATTTGCATTGGCTAATAGGAAAATTGTCTTGGTATAGGCTTACTGCTAAGTGTCTAAGAAACTTTGTGGAAATGTGGATTTACTAATACTATCAACATTTCTATTGCTTCTATTGCTTTTATTACTAGTGGTACAAACATATTTATTGCTACCAGTACCACTGGTATTTTGTGAACTGGGTGTCACAAATGAAATTGGGAGGTCTCAAGGTTGCTTAAACAATCACTGACAAAGATATCGAGAAAAGGCAATTTTTAATACAGATTTTTGAAAGAGTGACTTAACAGAATTTGATAGCAAGGTTCACTCTGTTACTAATTGTGTGGAATGGCTTGGAGGGGTTGGAAATGGATGGGAGTAATTTATATGGGGATCAAGGCAACTGGTCTATACAGTGAAAGGGGAGACTGAGTCAGGGATGGGCTGGAGTGATTTGCAAAGGAATTAAGAAAAAGAATGAGGAACCCCTTTCTGCTGAGTCATGAGGTTCATAGTGGACACCCTTGCTTTTCAAACTCCTTCTCAGAGAGGTGTCTAGGTGTGGCTGAACTCCCTCCTAGTCCCAGACTTGGGCAGTGGTTTAACAACGAGCAAGTTTAAATGTGGGGATTTCAGTGTAGTGTTTACCACATGATTATGGGTCTGGCGTGATTTGGAAGAGCAGGAAATTAAGATTAATACTATTATAACACATCACAAAATGAGATTATATGATTTTCTAATATCTTACTAAAGAATCCATAATGATCAATACAGATGTTCAAGTAAGAATCTAACAAAGTTTCTAGAATAAATTGTGCACAAACTAACACACACACAGATATAGATGTTAACATCTTAAGATATTAAATTCTTGTATCTAATATCACAAAAGAAGTTGCATTCTTTCCTGAATGACTTTGGCCAGTATTTTCCCATGATAACCAAAACTGGCCTAAGCAATTTTGACAGTTTTCAGAGTGGGCCTGTGTTCTGTGCAGAAAGGGTTCTCAGGTATGTTCTGCAAACAGAGTTTCAGGTATTGTTGGTGAGTGCCAAATTGTCTCAAAATTGCTGGATTTGCAGCTGGACAAAAAGATACCAAGTTATCTAGGATCTCTGCCTCAGTAGTCAAGATAAGAAGGTGCAAGATGGTATCAACCTGCTGGTCTTGCTGTTGAAATTAGAGCAATGTTTGGCCCACTGCACCTGAAAGTAAAGCAAGAACAATGTTGGCTGATCCTGATGTTGCAATGTGGCTCAGTGAACAGGAGGCTCTGCACCACCACTTTCTACCCCTTTCAGTAGAGGTCATGCAGCTAAGTAGATCTGGTGTACCATACAAATCACCAGAGGTCTGGGATGGAAGATCCAATGCCTTGGCCTTGGTTCTCCATTCTGCATCTTGAGGATGCAGAATGATCTAGTCACATGATCTGAGGACATCTAGTCTTTGTGAAGTGAGATGTATTGAATAAGCAATGGAATTAAGACAATAACTTGTGATGAAACCCACATTTTTCATTCTGTTACCCTTCACAGGACTCTCTCTGACTCATCTGAGAGGACAGATGTCCCTTACGTGTCTTTAATAAGGATGTGAGTGAGAAGGAGCTTGTTTTCCTTGTCTTTTTATCAAGAGAGAAAAATTTTGCTGGTTGCTACACTTTATCTGAAAAGAATATTTAAAAAGGAAAAATAACAAACTCATAGAAATTGTTGTTTTCTTAAGTGAAGAGGCAAGGAACTGGAACATGGCAATTATATTAAATCAGGCTGCATTTTAAACTTCTTTGTGCTCTTACAGGAGAGACAGAGGTTTATACTGAGTTCTTTAAATGGGCATTCTGAAACATAAGACTTTTAAAGACTGTCATGCTTAATGATACCTACAACAGAATGTCAAGAAGATGATAAAAGATCAACTCTGTTATTCCCACTGGCTTTCAGGAAGAGATCTGCAAAGTATCCTTCAATCTTCTAGAAATCTCTGAAAACTAGCAGTAGCTGAAATGTTTCTCCATGTTTAATAATATGAAGTAGCTTTTCAGTTAAACCGAAATGTTGCTGAAAAAATGTCAATTTTTGTGAAGGTAATTTGGTTAGATTTTCATGAAAATACAGAAATCTGTAAATGGGACCATTGTTAGTGGGGAAAGAATGCGTAACAGTTGGTAAAAAGAAATAAAAAAAGAAAAGCACAGAATGTCTCTCCCCATATTGTGCACATTAAAAAATACAAAACTCTTGTCAACATGTTCTAGAATTTTCTAGAAGTTCTATACATAGTAAGAATTGTATATTTCTATTTTAGGAGATAAATATTCCAGAATAATGCTCTAAATTAATTACAGCTATGACGAGATAATTTTACCCCAAAACATGAGGGGTCCTGTTGAAATCTTATGAAAGGCTACAGAAATATTCTTACTGAATTCTGGTGTTACTGGAGTACTGTATTTTATCTTTATATAGTGTATTAGCCAAATAATTTTTAAAACCGGAGCAACAGAATATTAGCTACAAGACCATTCTTACCTCAGGAGTCTGTTATTAGAAATAGATAAATAATTTCATTCAAAGTAAAAAAAAGTTTTATTTAGTCTTCATTCTAAAGACAATGGCCATGAATCCTGCTTTTGCACCTCACACTTGTTTTTATCAGGAATTCGAGATTTAAACAACCTTAAGATTCTAGACCCAAGAGTGTTATTCATAGAACAGGCCAGGTTAAAATGGACATAGAAAAATAATGTGATCCAACTTCTCATGGGAGATGAAGTCTACATGAGATTATCTAGCACTGTCTCCAATTGTATTCTGAAAACCTCCAGTGATTGGGACTCCACCACATCCCTGGGGAGGTTGTTCCAGTGAATCATTGTTCTCATTGTAAAAAATTATTTCTTATATCGAGGTGAAACCATTTCTGGTGCAACTTATACCTCTTGTTCCTTGTCTTCTCCATGTGGGTCCTTGTGAACTGATATTCTCTGTCCTCTTTGTAGCTATTTAAGTACTGGCATACTGTGATGAAGTTTCCCCTGGGCCTTCTCTTCTCCAGAAAAGAAGATACTCTTTCCTCACAGGAAATGTTCTCCAGACCTTATCTTATCTTATCTTATCTTATCTTATCTTATCTTATCATCTATTTGCCATCCTTTGGATCCTCTACAGTCTCTTTGCATTCTTTTTGAATTGTGGGGATCAAACATCAACACATTTCTTCAGTTGCAGCCTGATAAGTGCTGAGTAAAGTGGGATGGTCTAATTTCTAGCTTCACAAGTCAAGCCCCTTCAGTTTACCTTAATGGCAAATCCGTGAGCTAAGAAAGACAATCCATCCTCTGGAAATGAATATTTGCATACTTTTTCATTTAATAGCACAGAAGAGATGACAACAATAAAAAATATTTAATTTTTTAGGTCCATTTCAGGTTGCACTCGGCAAAATGAAGCATCTGGTGTTCAGTAACAATGCCAGGGCAGGCCAAGTGCTACAGAACACACTTGAATGAAAATAATGAATGAATTTGATAGCCTTCATGTTGGTTTTTGTCTTTTAAGTATTCATGCAAGAAAAATGGCATCCATTGAAACGCTTGGGGAAACAGACACTACAAACCTACTGATCACCAGACTACAGGCTTTTTAACATTTTCTGACACACTGATGAACTGCTATAAAATGTGTCAGGTGAAGAAGCCAAATAAAAAAAAATCAGCATAATGAAAAGTTAAAACAGAACATTTGTGATTGTTATTCTAGAGCTTAAAATGGAAGTACATACACCAGACATAGAATAATTTCAAATAATGACAAGGTAGTAAGAACCAGAGCTCATCCACATGTATATAATATTTACAAAAATAGAAAGATTACACTTAGTGATTGTCTTATTGCATGCTGATTTCCCACTCAGTTCTAGGCAGAGTATAAGAGAAAAGTTGGGGTATATTATTTTGATTTATTGGCTCACTGACTTTATTCATTATTTGTGAATGATTATTTTTTGCTTCTACATAGGTCTAATTAATTGTTACAGTGCTAAAAAAGGTTTTTGCATGAACATTTTTAACTTTTTGTGTCACAACAAATGAATTAGAAAATAAAATATTAATAAATGGTTTATGTCAGGGTTAACCTTGATGAAGGCAGCAGCCTTGCCTTTTTCTTGTTTTTCTGTTTCTGGTAGCACAACAGCTGTTGTCAGCAAAAGCTTTACTTTTGTCTTTCTGTTTTGTATCCTGTCTGGTGAGGATTTTAGGGTGTCATCAGGGATCTTCCTTCTGCAACAAAAACACTCTTTCATTTGAAAGAGCAAATCTGAGTTGCTAATTGTGTCAGGACTATGATACTATTGAAAACTTCTGTCTGGTGCTACATACAAAATAATATGAAAAATATATTATTTTTTCCTAGTAATAAGTACCAGATACGGGCAAGAGAGATTGACAAGCTACAAAATAGGGCAGAAGTAGCCCATCCTAAACATTCTTTTCTTCAGCACTAGAAATACTCTACTTCAGTAAAACATACTCCTATGAGTATACAACAAATACACTACTCTTGCAAACAACAAACATGCCACTTTATTAAAAATTCCAAATGCTCGAGAATTCACTGACGTAAATCAGTAGATAGGACAATGGAAGTGCAGTACCTCACCTTTGTGACATGGTTAGTCTGTGCACTGAATAGCAGTACTGCAGTGTTTTTGAAAAGCTAATTTACCCAGACATGGCATAATACAAACCAAAGGACTGATACTGAATACAAAAGGGTAATTTGTGTGTGGATTCAAGGCTAGACACAAGCCTCATGATACCATTCTGCATGCCTCAGCTGATAAAATATCAAGGCTTTTCCATTCACCTTTCCTCAACTCCTAGTTTTCTCTCTTTTAAAGGACCAGTATTTTATGCTTCTACATTTTTCTTTGATATTAAACATAATTTCTTATTATTAACCCCTCAATTTTTATCAGCTTGCTCTTTATCTATTATAAAATACAGTTCTCTTTCATATAGCAAGATAGTGAGCTGCTATAACCTTCTATCTTGTAGGTTACAGTACTAACTCTGAAACAGAAAATCTGTAATTCACGCATGAATACCAATTCACAGTATTTCTATTATTTCAGAAAGTGACATTACATTTTTAATTTCTTTCTTTCTAAACATGATTTCCTTGAGTTCCCTTGTCAGACCAGAGAAGGGACTCCCACCTTTTAAGAAAACATTTAATTCTTCTGGTTTTCACAGTTGTCTCAGCAGAGTTAATGCCTGGACAATTGCCTTACCAATCACCTACAGCTGCCTTTGTGGCAAAAAGTGGCTCTACAGGCCCCTCTGGTCATATGAGCACAGATGCCTTGAGACAAGTATGGAGTAAGATGTCTATGGATGATTTTTTTCAGACACTATTATCAGAGCATTATAATATGTTTTTGCATATGGAACAGACGATGGTGTCCTGTTAGAGGAAACACTGGCAGTCACAGGAAGGTTTCCATTACTTCTGGATCACATGTAATCCACATGTAACTGTGGGATCCAAAAAAACCTGTGACTGAAAGAAGATAAAGAAGTCATCTCATCTATTCTTCATCTCCAATACAAAATTAATCATCCTTGACTGTTCCTCATAGATGTGATCTTTAAAACACAGCTTCCCTAAACTTGGTGACAGGACTTATAGATTTTCTTTTCTTGTAGTTGAAGCTGAATCTCTATTGAACAAACTTAAACCCATTACCTTTGCTGTAACCACAGGGGATATGAACAGTCTAGTCCTTTTCTCTCTACAGCTACTTTTTACATTATTATGTCTGCTCTTTTTCTTCTCTTGTATAAACTAAGCCAGCCCAGTTGTTTCCAACTCTCCCCATCAGTCTTGCTTTCTAGATCACTGATAATTCTCTGTTGGTCTCCTTAAGCTTCTTTTGAAACTGGTCCTCACTTTTTCTGAAACACAGTTCAGAAGTGAAACACAGTGTGCTTGCTGTGACTGAGCACAGTATGCAGCACTGAGGAAAAATGAAAGAACTGTTTCATATCATACAAACGATATTGCTCTTTACACACCTTAATAAGTTCTGCATCATTCTTTTCAACTTATTTTCTTAGACAATTCCTGCAATTTCTCAAGAAATTTTTTACCTGGTTCTCCAGTATATAAAGCAAGAAAATAAGCTAATGAATCAAGAACCATTTTTTATTGAAGGTTCTTGGCCACTTAGTGGATCACAAGCTGAACAGAGGTGTTAGATGGTAGCCATACACAGAAGTAAGCTTTCCACTCCAGTTACTACTGAAAACATCAAGCAGCAGCAGACTCAGAGAAAGCCCCACCAGAATTTTGCTCAACGCATTCTTCACAATTACTAGAACAACTTAGAGTGGCTGTTTGGTTCTACACATGAACTTTACTACATGTATATACAAAGTGCTGATATATAGGCACTGCCCAGACATATTTCGACCAGTGTTTAAGCAGTCGTATTGTGAGCAATATATGATTTGACTGTCTTTCCAGTGCAGCCTGAAATATTCCAGAGCTATGAAGATACTTTTGATGAGTTCTAAGGTGAAACTGATAAGCCATATCCAAACTATCAGTCTGGACTGGCCACCTCTCTAGCTCTTCTAACAATTTTTAAGTGGTTCAATGCGAAAACAAAGTCAAATTCATCTCTGCTAAATAAAAACAAATCAAAATCCCAAAATACTCAAAATCACAAAAAGCAACCCTGAAGCACGAAACACTCCTGTGATGCCTGTCACATGGGAAAAAAAATGCTCTGTTTATGCAGTTAAATTCAGAATAAGATTGAAGGAGCTTATTGATTTATTAACAGCATACAATTAACTTGCAATCAGCGAACTATGTATTCAGGATCTGTATCAGTAAGGCAATTGAAAAACCACACTACTAAGTACAGATGTTAATAGACACCAACCAATTTCTAAACAAACTTTTAAAACAAATCACAAGAAGTTCTAATAGCACTTTGTGCCTCCAAGTGCAAGTTCCTGCACCAGCATCAGGCAATCTCCCATTATCAGTACAGGCTGGAGATGAAGAACTTGAAAGCACAAGTTCTGCCAAGAAGGACTAGGAGTACTGGTGGATGAGAAGCTCAGCAGAAGTCATCTGCTGTATCAGCTGCTCTTGCATCTCAGAAAGCTGGCCATGTCCTGGGCTGAATCAAAAACAGAGTGTCCAGTAGGTCAAGAGAGATGATTTTGCCCCACTACTCTGCTCTCGTGAAACCGTACCTGGAGTATTATTGCATCCAGTTCTGGAATCCTCAGTACAAGAAAGACATGGAGCTGTTGTAGTGAGTCTAGAAGAGGCTCATGAAATGATCAGAGGACTGGAGCACCTCTGCTGTAAAGACAGGCTGAGAGAGTTGAGGCTGTTCAGCCTGGAGTAGAGGAGGCTCACGTAAAGGTCTTGTAGCTGCAACATACATAAAGAGGGCCTATAGAGAAGGAATAATGATTTTAAACTAAAAAGGGTAGATATAGCCTTGGTATAAAGAAGTAGGGTTGTGGGGTTTTTTTCAGTGTGGGTACTGAAACACTGACATAGGTTGCCAAGAGAAGGGGTGGATATACCATTCAAGGTCACATTGAGGCCTTGAGCAACCTGATGTAGTTCAAGATGTCCCTGCTTACTGCAGAGGGTTGTTGGACTAGAGAACTTTTGAAGATCTCTTCCAACCCAAACTATTCTATGTTTCTATAATTCCACATGTATACAAAGGCATGGACATTCACCTAGTAAAATGAACCCCCTGCAACACACCTCAGAGGCCATGTGAGTTCCCAGAACCCTTCATAGATGTAGTCCCTATTTGCACCACCCTTTCATGGGAGACACCAATGTTCCAGCACTACATGGGCCTGAGCTACTCCTGATTCACATGATGGGGAGGAACACCCGTGAGGTTGCATGTGAACCCCTGCTCACTTTTGTTCAAAATCTCATGAACGTACTTGGAGGGGCTCACTTGCTAGCTTCCAGGCCATTTCGTCAAAGAGGTTTTTAGAGACACTTCTGTAGTGGTTAGTTGTGGTGCTGCTGCTACTGCTGGGAAAACATCAGCACCTGTGCTCAAAGTACCTGTGTTTACACTGAGAAGGGATGCACTAACAGTATTTTAAAATGTAAATTTAACTGATTTTCTCTAGAGGTCCCACATTTCTGTCCTTAGTGGATCAGAACAGATTACTCACTGTATGTATTTTTCCACTGACTGAGGTTCAATAGCCCACTTCTTTTGTGATATATTGAAAAGGCAGTTCTTTGTTGATTTCATATGCATGTTCTAATGGGATGCTTTCTTCATTTTTTAAAGAAGCTGATAAAAAATTGAGTGGTGGTTTCCATTTAAAGTCAGTGGAAATGGCTTAAGATCCATTCTTACCAGTGAATTAAATTGTTTTAACTAGGTTCTCTAATTTTTTCTAACTCTTGTCAGTTGAACTAGAACATCACACAAGAATGCCATGCTGAATCATACTTCTGTCTTGCATTATGTTATTGTCAATCTCATTTATGAGACTGGGATTATCTCAATTTTTTTTCTTTTTTTTTTTTTTTATTCTGATTGTGGAGGATTTCCTGAAGCCTGGAACATTTTCTGGGGTTATTTTTCTGGTGAAAACATATGTGGATACTCATTAAGGAAAGAAAGGATTCCATATGTGGAAAAAAGTAAGAGCACTTCCACCTTCACTAGAGCCTTCTTACCTCACACCAGCACACCTGCTTTTGTGATGTTAGTTCTACACTTTTTTTTTTCTTGGTTTTCTAGCTTCAGAAATATAATTTCTGCAGGTGTGCTATTTAATAATTCTGAGCTTTTAAATTTTTTTCTATGTACACAATTTCTTTTCGTTCATTTTCCCTTGGAGGGAACACTACTGGTGATTTGCTGGACAAGGCATTACAGTTTTTATTTAGTTTCAAGTCTGTTTTACACCAGCATCCTCCTCCTCAGAAGCACTTGGATTTGATTTTTGTCTACTAGGCATCAACGAAACACCTGCTCTTTTTTTTGTTTTAGTTTGGGGTTTTTTGGTAGTTCTGTTATCCATATGAAAAGCAACGCAAGTACTGTAGCCTTGGCTTAAAGTAGTGCTTCACTTCATCTATTTTACAGCTCTCAGCTTGTGGTCATCTCACTGTATACTTAACAAAAATAGTGCAGGATCACATGGTGAACCACAACACTAGTGTTTACTGTCAGTGAGAAACAGGGCTGAACACCACCAACAAAACAAAGGAATGAAAGTTTGATTTACTGCTTTTAGAAACAGGGAAAATAATACCAGAAAGACTAAGTGTTAAAAGGTAAGGACCTTGGTATTTTGGTATGAAAACACAGTTAACAATGCTGGATTTCATCTGGTCATGTGGGAAAACAGAGAGCCACAAAATGTGATCTTTGAAGCAAGGAGTAGTTTAAGATACTAAAAAAACAATGGTAAAGATATGGAATAAGAAGTGTCAAAGAGTAGGTTGTTTCATAAGGAGTACTTCACATTTTTTCAACAAATGAGTCACAAATTCAGTGTGAGCCAAATGGAATCATTGAATATCAGGCTAATAACAGTGGATGAATATACCTCAGTTCTACAGACAGTAAAGCAGCACTGCAAGGAGCTGTTGAGTTTGGGTAGAAGGTCCTCTCTAGTATTATAGGTTTTGCTTTCCAATTCTGTTTCTGGTATATCTTGAGTAATATGATGTTGTCTCATTTCATTTGGAATTTCTAATCTAGTAAGGGATATTTAAATGGCTTATAGCTGCTATGGGCTGAGGTCCTCAGATTTTTTCCTGTAATATGAAGACTATATATGCTTGTGAATGAACACATCTGATTATGTTGCACTCCTTCTAACCTGGCCTGGTTAACAGGGATTCCTTAGGACATTGAGTTGCCTGCAGATCAGCCTTGATTAGTGTTCTGTGATATTGCCCACAGAGCCCCTGTGTGGCCCTGTATGGTTAGATGGTTCTTGGATGACAGAGAATTCCCAGACTGAACAGGAGGGACCCGTGATTGTCAGGGAGGGTACTCACTCCACTCCCTTTCATGGAACTGTGAAAGATGTATGGGCAAGGCAGGGCTCTTCTGAACTGATGTTGGATCTCTAGAGAAATCCTCATTTGTTTATGTACACTTCAAACTTTTACCTACACATCTGCCTGAAAAATATCTGAATACTCTTGCGAATGCTTTGGGGAACTTGGAGATTTATTTTGAAAGGAAGATTCCCAAGCCTAATTGGTTTCCCAAGCTTTGCTACTCATTTTCTTTCAAAAGCTAGAGACAATAATTTCTTCAATCAGCCATCTTGTAGAGATGCTGATCCTCTTCTTTCATCCAGTGTTACAGGTTAATGAAGCACTGAAGATGTGGAAGGCCTGCATTCAATAATTACCTTTCTCTGATAGGGTACAAGTTCCCTTTTAAATTAAAGTTCTAAACAATAAGTCATGAGTTAATTAGAAAGAAGAAAAAGTAATAGGAAAACTGTTCCTCCTTGAGAAGCTGTTCCCTGTCATCTCTGAACTCTGCATTCATTTCAGAGAAGTGGAATCGAGCGCTTTCCAAAGGGGAGTAAAAAGTACTCCTCCATTAATAAGGGAAGGAGGACAGCAATCTACCAGGGACATTGTGTATTTCACATAAAAGAGTCAACAAGTAAATTAGCTAAGTGCCATTTCAAACAATGGATTACTATCCAGATCTCCATACTATAAGCTATATCATGCCATAAGTATGTGATTAAGGTTGCCATGGTGGGAAATTATACTTGCTCTTCTTGGCCCCTTGAATAGCTAATTTTTCAGTGCAAAAAAGAATATCTTCTAGGAGATACTCAGAAACTAAATCAGACCCTGATTCCTGGATTGAATTTATAGTTCAATTTTTGGAGCACTGTCTGAGAATAAGAAATCTAAAACATTTTGGAAAAGGAAGCCCAAATCCTCAGTGACTGCTTTAATCTCTAAATGCAGAGAGAAGTTAATAAGGAAGCAGCATCCTGAAAAAACTCTCTTTTTTATTATTATTATTATTATTTCCCTTCCCATACCTTACCTTTACCTTGCATTGCCTTGCCTCACCTTAGTTTCTCCTTACTATAAACATTTGGGTACAACTGCACATAGGCAGGTTAGTGGGTGAAAACCACAGTGCTAAAACTGTTTTGGAAACTACAGTCAAGTGAAGGCTTGAGATGAATTATTTTTTAAGAATCATAAAGAAAAAATAAAGTTTAAGCAACTGGACTTAAATTTTCTTCACGCCATAGCCAGGTTTCCCCACCAGACCATTTTTTTTTTTTCAGTTGTTTAATTATTTTTTACCCTACACATGAATAAATATGAATTAATTCAATATGCTCAATCTCTCACCCCAGATTTAAATACTACTCTGTTAATCATGTTATCAATTGATTTATTTTTTTGGAAAAAACCTTGATATGATTTGCTTAAGAAGAAAAAAACAAGAAGACAAAGAAGCAGAAGAGGGAACATTTAGTCCAGACTAGATTAGCTTGTACTATTTTCCTTTGGGAGTAAGAATAAAATAATTGTAAAATAGTGTTTATAATTACCACATTGGATAAAGGTCAAATAAAAGCCAAGCTTTATTATAATAGCTTCATTTCAGAAATTAAAGGGAAATCAATATAATTCATTAATAGTGATTTAGGGCTCTGGATCTCTCCAAGGTACTTATAGGGCCCCCATTAACACAGTGTCTGAGCACTTACTAATCTTTAATGTTTTTATCCTCCTGACTACTGCAAGCTATGTTTCTAATCCTTATTTCATTTTGCATTGGAGCATATCCCAAAAAGTGTGGGGAATTGTAAATGAAGGAGAGAAATTTAATCATCCTTTGTCCTAGGACACTCTGTCATTAGTAAATCATTGAATCATATAATGATAGAATAAAACAGGTTGGAAGAGGCCTCAGGAGGTCTCTAGTCCAATGTCCTCTTCAAAGCAGGGTGATCTGTGGGGTCAGACTGGGTTGCTTAGGGATTTGTGTAGTTAGGTCTTGACAGTCTTTGATGGCAGATGCTAGACATCATCTACAGTGTCCTGTACCAAAACCTTACTAGCCTAATGCAGCAAAACTATGCCAGCACTAGATTCCGAGTTTCTTTCTGAGGACATTTTATTTGGCATCCCATATTCAGTACATGTTCTTTAAGTTTAATGTTTTTCTCAGAGATTATGTCCAAAACTTACTCATATAGTCATATTGAGTCCCAGTAGGAGAAGACGGAGACTTGTTTCTAAACTTGAAGTTCAAATTACATATGTGAACAAGAAGTAAAGGATCAGTTTTAACCATTTAAGTGCTACTGTTGTTAGGGTTCCTTTTATCCCATCTTGAAGTTTGCAGGTAAATCTCAGACACCTGAGTGTCTTCATCATTTCACTCTTGACTAGCTTACAATGGACATGCTGTCCTCTAACTTCTCCAGATTCCTTTTGCAAGCACTTTCAATCCTGACCTCCTTGTTAAGGGATGAAACTTACACAACATAATTACTGATATTTAAATATTGTAACATTGACTGGAAAATATTTAGATCTTGTTTCTCCTTGCATCCCTAAGTAATGGATACAAGTAAGGGGAAGGTAGTGAATATTTCTGATAATATCTTACCCTGATGTGTCCACAGTTTCCAGAACAAGTCTACTACAAAACAAAATGGAATGGAAATATTATAGAAATTGGACAAATATTTCTATTTAAAAACACATCCATAAATATACGATCTAATGTTCTGCAGGACTGGTTTTGGGTTTGGTTTTTTTTTCTTGTTTGTTTTGTTTTGGTGTGGGACTTCTTGTTATTTGTTTTTGGTTTCAGATTTTTTTTTGTGTGTAGTTATTAAAATTTAGAAGAATTTATGGTTTGAAGGCCAGTCTTGCAATTTGTGGAGAGTGAGCAAAACTCTGGTAAGATGCCGACCTACGATTGGTATCTAGGATGAATAATGTCAAAAGATACACTTGACACTAAGTCTTGACAAATGCAATTAGAATTGGCTAAGGCAAGGGAGTCACACAGTTCAAATTAAACCTTAGATCTGATGAGAGAAGGCATAAGGAGCTCCAAGGTGCAGTCCACTAAAGAAAGAAGACAGAGCAGTATATACTTTGGCAAATAAAACTATTTGGTATAGTGCTCTAGTAAAGGGGTCAGGACCTGCATTAGTTTTTATCAATTGCAAAGATATGCAAGCAAAGACAGAATATACACTGTGTGGGCAAAGAGGATGAGAGTATTACTTTTTTTTTAGCTCCAAGGAATTCATTAGACAAGAATGATGTATGCCTAAAGATGGATGGAATAATAGTCAAAGAACAAAGAGAGAATTTATGAAGTTTAGGGTACACAATAAAGTAGGCCAACATGTCACTGAAATGGTAATAGCAGACCAGGTATAAATAATTAAAATAAATAATAATTAAAAAAACCCTCCACAGCAATTATCAATAATAGGAGGTGAAAATATAAAATGTAGGATTCAAAGTGTTGAAAATCTCATGAAAATAAAACCAATGGCTTTGGATAAATAATAAACTCAAGAAAAATACAGTAAAATTCAGAATTTCACCAAGAGTTAAAGTACACAGTAGAAAAGGAAAGATGTAGCAAATCCTTTGTGTTCTCTAAAAGTTCACTTTTTGGAGGGATAAAAAATTAAAACAAAAGAGGAACACTTTGAAACAATCGTGTAGTACTAAGCTTTCATAATCATATATTCAGAAGTCTATATTTTGGGACAATGTCTGTTTACTTCAGAAGTATATTTACTTTTCAGATTTAGATAGGTATATATAGTATGTGAGGATGAAGCATTGGGTATGTAGTCCAGTGCTACTGCCCAAAAATTGGAACCAAGTTACACTTCCAGAACATGGAACTGAGCAGATAATATATGAGTATCAAACTTTGGGTACAAATCAGAAGAAGGTACTGTCTCAACTTCTCCAAATTTCTCATACAACATGCTAAGAATCAGAGTTGTTGCTTGAAATAAAGGTAATGTCTCTGTCATCTATGAGGCCACCATACTAGTAAGTTAACTCACTCACCTAGTGATGCTTGGTAAGACCTTTTTAGAGCTCAGTTTCTAAACCATAGCCTTGGAGCTGAGAAAAGATCAGATTACCCTCAGAGAAACCTTTGCTTGATAGAGTACCAAGACTCAAAGGAGAGAGAAATAGAACCATGGTGGGGTAGTTTATGGAAGAATAATAAAACCAGACACAATTACAGTTTACCAACCCCTAAAATTTAAAAAAGAATAATCCCTGATACAAGAAAAGATGGGTAATCCCAAGTATTTTTCTCTTCTGACTTTTGCACATATATAATACACCACCGGCTAGACAGTTTTTTAGAAGGTCACACTGAGTTTTTTTTTCTGCAGACAGCACATTGCACAGAAATGCAGTAATTTTTGATGATACAGAGAATAGTAAGATCAAGACAGATGATGTTTTGCAGAGCAGAGGATGAAAATCAGTAGAAGAGCATGACCAGAGGTTCCTGTCAGCTCTGACAGGGTCAGGATTGCTGGACTAGAACAAAGCAGTTGAAAATGTAACCTGTGAAATACACCTTGGAGAGATGTTGACACAGCAAGGTGCACATAGAGATCACAGGTAAAGTTCACATAATCATCAATCTCATCCCAGTAGGCAATGGAAGGATGCAAAGACTCCCAGAAAGTATAAACAACCACAAAACAAAATGCTTGTTTTATAACAGACTCTGCAAAAATATCCAAGGGACACAGGACTCAGTTCTAAAAGTTGGGTCAGGAAAGCCAAAGCAGTTGATTAATAAAAATCTGCAGTCATGAATGACCACAAAGTCTCTACTGAAGTTGAAGATATGGTTTCCCATCACTGTGTCATATCTATACCACACTAACAATAATAAAATCTGGCAGAGGCCTATAGAATGACAGGACAACCATCTCTATCTTGTAATCTAGTGGGATTGTGGAGAGTGGTGTCAAAATAATAAAGTGCCTCCTAAAAAGTGAATGTAATATTTGAATTTAGTGCTGGTAAATATAAACAATGACTCATAGTTTGCCACTGTGGATATTTTGTTCATTGGAAAATTGACAGCAAGAACACTAGCACACTTAAAAACTGACATCGAGTCTTGCAGACACAACATAGTAAGACACTCAAAAGTGGCATGATTAGAGGTCACTGTGCTGCTGCCAGTTCTTCAGAATTATGTTAGCTTTTTGACAAAGTAAAATTACTGTATCACAGGATATAGCTCTGATATGATGTTCTTAGTCGAAGGAGAGACACTGTGAAAGGACAGGTATCATTGCCCCAGAGCTATGGAAAAGGTAGTAGAAACTCTAAGCCTGGTTTTGCAAAAAATGTCTCTGGCAGCAGCCCAATATCTAGAATAAGTCAGTCCCCAGAGACATTGAAGGAAAATGAAATGACCTAGTGCTGCTTGAAAGGACCATTGCCCACACATCAGGAGCACACCACTTATGTCATCTCAGCTCCAACTTATTGTGGAGAATTTCTGAATACTACTTCATGGGTGGTACGTGATTTTGAAATGTTTTTATCCCCAGTGGTTATTGTTGTCTGGTGACAGCCATTTCATAGCTATGAGAGAACAGAGCAATTGCACCTTTAAGATGTGGTCCTGATTGCTGCCTGGAGCTACTCTGCATTTCAGGTGGTTTGTGTTATATAGGACCTGAAGTGCATTCATCAGGTTCCTTGGCAATCTCTAAACCACACACTACTTGAATTATTAAAGAAAGGGAGAAAAAACCCAGAAAATTCAATACATGTCTTTGACTAATAGTAAGACTATGACATAAGCCTTTCTGCTTGTTTGTCTTTGGACTCTCAGAGTGGTATACAGTTAGGACCTGATAGAAGTATACTTCTGTGGGTTCTTCCCTGTTTTTACCCTCATTTATCAAAGTGCCAGAAGACATAAAGTTCCTCCGTTACCCATTCATACAGAGAGAGATCATTTTCCAATCAAATATGCTTGGGGACAACCCCTTTTCCCATGAACAGAGAAGTAGAATCAGGACTCTGTCTAAAAAATACAGAAATAATGAATACAACAAACTGGGGGCAGGGGAAAGGCAAAGAACTGAGAGTTAATTAATTTACATATTTCCAGCTGAACTGTCTGATGGGAAAGAATAACTAATCATTATTGTCTTCTTGTGTTGGCTTAGATATGTGCAAATACTTGATTTAGTGGTGAAATTTTTTGATTTATGTTCTACTGAAGATAAATGTTATAACTTCAAAATTAGGCAGTATTATGGAAACAGATGGGATTTGAAATGAACAACAATAAAGTTAACTTCCAGCATAGAAAGGCTGCATATTAGCTCTACAGCTAACTTCTCAGGATCATTAATAAGAATTACAACATTCTTAAATATGCAATACCAGTACATCAAAGCTTCCTATGGGTATCCTCTGCAATTCAAGCTTTATAGATCAAGCATTGGTTTGATATCTGTGTAAGAATTCTGCTGTTATTCAACAAAAAAGAAAAATGAAAAATGCAAAATTGTGCCTCTTCTGACCATGAATAATGGCAGGGATAAGACTGAATCTACTTATGAATGTTGGGATTTGTCTTCCCACTTGGCAATGTTTATTGAACCAGGCTGAACCCACAGAATGGAAGGATCTGTAGACATGACACACCGATTTGCTTACAGGAGTGGGAGCAGATCAGTGCCACTGATTTCTCCTCAGAATCATTTGTCCCCATCCTACAAATCAGGAGCTGCTGTTTAGCTTTGGTCATGCAAGAAGTCCTATTATTCAAAGGCATTATTCAGGCTTCAAACGGAGAAGAGGAATCTCTCCTTGAAGAGAAGGTTTGCCAGTTTCTTGACCCATGCAAAGAATTGCAGGCCATATTTATCAGTTTTTTAAGCATAAACTTTGCAAAGGCATCTAATCTGAGCTTTAAGAGCTTTAACTATCTGTCAGATTTGATGCAAATACATTTTATAATATGCAGTCACTCTTGAACTTACACAAAGGTAAAAAACTAGAAGAAAGCATTCTTTCCTAAGACTCTATCTTTGGACTGCTGGAAAAGATGAGATAGGGGATATTTGGCCCTTTTTGTGACAGAAATAGCAACAAAAGTCTTTCAGGAATTTAATCTCATAGATAATAACAGAAATAACACACAAGTTACAAAATAGTACTGTAAAATAACATCCTATGGACAAAAGAACCCCCCTCAATAAATGACTAAAATTATGCGATTAGATAAGCCATTTAAAAAGATTTAAAAGATAGAATAAATGCAAGAAACAGAATAAAAAATATATCTCTGAAAGAGAATAGCATTCTAAAGGTAGGAATTCTACTGAAAGTAAATAATCCATCTCAAAGTAAAAATCTATCTGAGCCACTGAAAATAATTTCAACCTTTAATTTATTTTTCAGTCATCTTGAAAACCAAAAGTATATAGGACTCTAGTAGTTTGTTTGAAATATAGATCAGCTAGATTGACAGTGAAAAAAAAACAAAACACCACAAGGCAAAAAGGATAACAAAATATTTCGTGTGTGTATATGTGTATGTGCATGTTTATATATCTTTATAAGGCAAACATGAACTGAAAGAAAATTTTAATAATGCTGTACTCTTATGGAAGAAGTGAGCCAAGCTATCTGGTGTTGCTTTCCAAATGTGTTAACTTTCCTAGCTACATTTTATAATGCATTTTTTTCATCACTGAGTTCATAGTCATTCCTGATTTCTGAGAAATTCTTTTGGAAGGTTTTTGTGAATCAATTTTTACATCTTGTTCTTCCATTGCTGCCATAAGTGAAAGAAAGGTTTTCTTTTGTTTCTATGTACTGTTTTACGTTTCATATTTCTATTTACTGCAATAATGTCCAAAAATCCCAATTATAAGCACACAAAAATATATAAAACGTTTCATGTTGTAAGAATATATTTTAAAATTATACCCTTTTCAGAGGATTTACAGTTTAGGTAATTCTATTGATTTTAAGGCTTTGTTTTATATTAGAAGGAGGATGACATTAATCTAGGTTTCACTATTGATTGAAATACATTGAAATACAGACTAGAACAAGTCATAGTGTTTTCTTTTTTTTTCTTTTTTCTTTTTTCTTTTTTCTTTTTTCTTTTTTCTTTTTTCTCTAGCCCTAGAATGCAAATAGTCTAATATTAACTTATCTTTCCCTGGAGAGTACAGTTAAAAACACTTCTGAATTCCTGTCTAGAGATTTAAACTTGCTAAATAGAATGATTTTCAAGGTTTCTGATTACTAAGAGTTAATAACCAGCTGTCAAAATCAATTCATATGAGGCATGTATGAAAATAAAAATAATTACATTTGTGACACATATGGAGGTTTTAAAGTTGTTTTTTTTTCCCTGCACTATTGTCCCCCCTTTCTTCTTGTTCCCATATAATAGAGCTGTTCAGACCCCATAGGATTTGAATCTCAGTATGGCACACTTTAGGGAAGTCTTGCTATTTCTCTTTTTCTCCTTTTCCCTTACCTCAAAAACATCTGTAAGAGTCTATATTCCCTCTTGAAATTACATTCTTCTGAAGTGTTTGTACTCATTGAACTTACATATTTTTAGGTACTTTTAGTAGTTTATCTCCTTCTTAACTCTACAAAACTATCCTCTATTCTAATCATAAAATCCACTGTTAAAGTTCTCAATTGATTTGGGATATGGCCTCTCTTTCTTAAAAAAACTCAGACATAGAAAAAAATATATCCCTGTTTGTCAAAATTTATCTCCCCTTGTATTTTTGTGCTAACACATTTATAAAAAGAATCACATTTGTACTAAGGGCAGGGTACAGTATGCTTTGTTTTGAATAGGTTATTTGTAACATAATAATAATATGAATTACCAATATGCTGCAGAGCAAGGGGAAAACACGATTGCGAAAGGCATTATGATAATTTAATTGGTTTTGTGGTCATAATGAATCCTTTCCAACTGGCATTTCAGCATTTGTTCTGTCTTTGTATGTATTATCTGATTGTGCTGAAGGTCTCTTCTATAGCAGCTGTGTTTTTTTCTTCCATAAGAGCACTAATTGCCAAATTTTGGAGTGTATGAAGTGGCTTGACCAGTGTTCAGTGATAGTTCTGTATAATGCCTCTCCAGCCAGCAGCCTTGAGACACAGTGTTGAATTTTCATCTTGCATTGTATCTGAAGGAAGGATCTATGTGGTCCAACCTTCCTCTATGCCTACTATTCTGCTTTTCCCTGTAGTTTATACTTATGGAGACCTTGACACCAATGCATGTTTGCTTCCTTCTCCATTACAAAGTTTATGCTTCTGCAGATTGTTTCTTCTTGCCATCCCATCTTAATGGATACCAAAATGCTTAAAGAGTGACATAGTCATTACACTTAAAAGACAAAAAGGAACATCTCCAAGAAGTGACTCAGCTAACCTCTGCTGCAATATAAACTCTGTCAATACCTCTTTTACTTCACTGTTCATAGATGGAGTCCATAAAAGCTCCTCACTTTAGAACAACAGTGTAAAAGAACATCTCTGATTCACATCCTTTGTTCCCTTCTCATAGCTCAAAAATGCATTTTTAAAAACTGGATTAGAAGTGATTTTCTGCTCCTCTGTTCTTGAGGTGCTGTTTAGGCACTTAGGTAAATTTCTACCTGTGCATCAAAGTCAAAGGTGCTAAGTTCCTCTGATCTTTAGTCTTCTTTGTCTTCCTCTTGTCATTGCTTGGTACCATCCCATTTCCTGTACAGCCTCCTGCTTACTCCAGTTTTCTCTCATTGCTTAGCTAACTTGCTAGAAAAAAATACTGAGTGTTTAAGTGCCTCAAAACCAAATATATTAGCACTGGTCCCAGTACCAGCCCTTGGAGGACATCACAGGTTTCCACTTAGATATCAAGCCATTGACCACAACTCTTTGAGAGAGATCATCAAGTTAATGTCTCTCCGATTTAGAGACCAGGATGTTGTGTTAGACAGTTTCAAATGTTTTGCACAAGTCCAGGTAGATTACATCAGTTGCCCTTCCCTTATCCAGCAAGTCTGTAAACTTCATTGTAGAAGGCCACAAACTTTTTCAGACATGATTTGCCCTTTGTGAAGTGATGCTATCTGTCACCAATCACATCTTCATTTTTGCATGTACCTTAGCATACTTTCCAGAAGGACCCACTTCATAATCTTGCTGGGCACAGAGTTGACTGACCTGGAGTTCCTCAGATCTTCCTTTTTTCCCTTTTGAAAATGGGAGTTCTGTTTCTGCTTTTCCAGTCAATGTGAACTTCACCAGACTGCCTTGACCTTTCAAATAGGTTGGAAAGTGCTTTTGTGACTTCATCCGCCAGTTCCCTCACCAGTTGTGGATGGATCTTGTCAGGTTCCATGGACCTGTGAAATTTCACGTTCTTTATTCTCTAACCTGATCTGCCCCCACCATGGGTTTTTCTTCGTTCTCCCAGTCCCTGTATGCCCTCTTTGCTACCCTAACGATAGGGTAACCAAGGCTGCACTTGACCTTCCCATTGCACCCCAATCTTTTCTTCTTGTTGAGAACAAGGTCCAGCATAGCACCTCTTCTCGTTGGTTCCTTGACCACATCGAGATAGAAAAGGTTGGGGTTTTTTATTGGTAGTGCCAATTAATGTAAAGAACAGTATTTCCCATAATTTCAAAGCTGGATCATTGGGATCTGCAATATTTTTATGACACGGAGCAAATAATTTCCAGCTACACTTAATCTGTAACATGCTATGATTTAAATCAGGTAGGTGATATATGCAATTTACATGTAAATGAACTTACCAGAAAATTACTCTTCACAAGTGTAATATAAATGTGTACAAAAGTGAAAAAGATACACAGATGATATATAAGTGTTCTGTGGATGAAACAGCTTCAAAAACAATAAAAGTTACTTTAAGTTAATGTGGCTGGGGTTGTCCATAGAAAAAACAGAAGCTGGAATAGGGACAGTTTTGCTACAGTGACTTCAGAAGATGAGAGGATATCTTCCAGAATTGAAAGATCTCACTTTCTCTATTGAGGATTTTTAAAAATTGTTTTCTTGTTTTGTTTTTCTTGAAATGAGTGATTCAATACCAACTGAAGGTCATATTTCATATTGCGACATTGTGCTTTGTGTGGTCTTATGGCTGGATATAAACCAATGTGCTGCAGTGCTCACGTCACATGGCATCAGATTTTTTCTTCTTTTTGTCAGCTTCTAGGCATCATTAAGGATTTAATTGCTCTTCTCATTGTGAGAAAATGCCTAATGCCATCTCAATATTCACTATTACAATATTTGAGAATGTGATTTAATAAATAACGTGATGATTTTATAATTTCTTTCTCAGCCTGTGTAAGAATTAACACACCTGTGTGGACAAACCAAGGTGAAAAGTGAGACACATGATCCAGACAACTGGGTCAGTCCCTCAGCTTCCACAAGCTATTCTTATCAAATAAAAATTATTACACAGAGGAACAAAACTCATTGATTATGTTTATTTTGTAGTTAAAAGCCTTTAAAACTTGTACACCATGGCACAGTAAACTTTGAGGAGGAAATTGGCTTCCTGTTCTTTGCAATAGGTGAAAATATGAATGTTGAGTTTGAGCACAGTGTTATTTATGCACTAATATCAAAATTACAGCTATGTGCTGCATGTGTCACTTCACAGTTGGAAATCAAATTATACTCCTGCTGGAATATTGGCACATTGGTATCAGCTATAGCAGCTGCTTTGCCTTCTCTGACTTTTCTTACTGTTGCTGCTAATGAAAAAGGAGGCTGCTGTCGCTGCTCTTAACAGCACTGTTTTTCTCCTCACTTGAAAAGCAAGCAGACAGTCTGGGTCTTCTCATGGCACAAAAGGAAAGGAACATTTAATTGCTGCTGAAGTGCTTGTACAAAAGGTCACCAAACAATATAAGTTCTTATTTGGTACTGAACTTTGAAGTGAAGAATTAAGGATTGTAAAAAGGATCTAGAAGTTAGCTGATGTACTAGATCTCCAATAGATAAAAAAGAAGCAGAAAGAAGGCTAAACTTGATGGGAGTTTCCTAGCAGGACAGGAACAAGCTTGTCAGCCATCTGGAAAGAAGGTGTTCATGAAACATGTTTAAGGAAAATATTGCAACTTTTCACCCCTGGCTTTGTACAAACACAGAGGAGGATCACTGAGCAACAGTAGGCAGAAGCTGTTGGTCTTAAATGTAGAAGAGTTATGGCACACTTACTGGCAATGCTTCTCAAAGGTGGCATGAGGTACTGACTTTTAAGTACCCAAACACTTATATTACTTCCAAACCTACCACAGCCCAAGGGAATAGTAAATATGCAAAAAGTCTCCGTCAACTACAAACACTCCAGGCCTTCTGCTGTTAAATCAATGATTAATTAAAAACATGGACTAGCTTAATCTTGTGAACAATAATGTGTTATAGATGACATAAGATAAAATGAGATTCTTTACATAAATGTGATTTTAAATTAGTGTTGAACATAAAAAGAAAACTGCTCTTTGCCAGGGGGATTTTCCTGCTTCACATTGCTAAAAAATTTGTTCTCTAATCAATATCATGATATTACAAATTTTTTCTTCTTGTATTGAAATTTTTTCTTGAACTAAAGGAGTTGTTGTTGTTGTTGTAGTTGTTATTATTATATTTGTCTCTGAGATTTTTTAATTGTATTGTGACTGCTCTTATTTTCCCTATGAGTTGAGACGCAAGTGATGCCTGATGATCATTGCATGTTTGTTATAGTGCAAAAACCTTTACAGAAATAACAAGCTTATTTCATTTCTACATCAAATCAATCCCACGGCCTATCCATCTCACATATATTTTTCCTTGCTTCTTTAAGTGTGTTTAGTCCTCAAGAATTTTGTGATATGAACTGTATCTTGGCAACATGCAGAGAAAGAAAAGTAAGTGGTAATAAAAGCTGAAATCCTTGTCAATGTTCTGATTTAGAAGTGTTTAATATAGAACACTGAAGAGAAAGTAAGACAACTCTTACTCGTTATGTACCATCTCTACCCCAGCCTATCAGCAGATAAGCTAATATAATTCCTGCTTTTAAAGATGACAAATATGTTTCATAATAGTAGCTTCATGCCTCCTTTGTAATAGTGGATCCAAATCTCAGGACATACTGGTACTCTTTACTGTGTGCTGTGTTGTGCACCTTTTCCTTTGTACTTGGGTACCAGAAAGAAGTCTTTGCTCCTTTAGCTCAAAAAACACTTCGTTTAAATTCATCAAAGTCCACATCTTTATGTCTGTGTTGGCTTCTTCCCTTTCCCATTTCACCATCCCATTTCTGGACATTATTCAATGTTTGTGAGCTGACAGGATCATGTGACCTGATGTATGACATTATCCACAGTAATCCCATCGATAAGTACATCAATAAATATTTTTTCTGTGAATTCAACTTCATATGTATGAATTCATAATCTGTCTATAGATATTTGATTTTCTGTGATACCTGATCAGAAATTAGCAGTTCTGTTTCAGAGAGATTTATTTCTCTTCCAGTCAAGAAGATGCCTTAATGTAACAAACTTTCTGCTTAAAAGAAATCCAGGAAAATAAAAATCCTGGATTGCAGGGAAGGCTGTAATACTGCCTTTTACTCACTGTTGAATTTACTTGTATTCTAATACCAAAAAACATGCCAGTAGATGGAGCTAATGAACATCCATTTTATAACCAGAAATCTCACCAGCTCTTTGCTGAAATTAAAGCAGCTTTTAGAAAATGGAATCAAGAATATGATGTATTTAATCACCAAAATAAAATATAGAGGTCTTAATTCTTCCTGATGACTTATCTGGGGTTTAGTTTTGCCATTTATTTGAGTAGAGTTTGGAAATGCTCATGAGCTTTGTATTTGCAGCTTGGTACCTTAGATCTCTTTGATGAGTCTCTTGATAAGAAGCTTGATAAAGTCATTCATCTCAACAGCTGGAAAAAATTAGCCACCTATATGTGAGTTATCCTCAATAAAATACCTTGCAGGCATGACAAGCCTTATGTGAACAACCAAAGGGAAACCAGCTCCTCTGTCTTCCTGTCAAGGTAGGTATGAAATGAGTCTTCTGGATAAAGTATAGGAAATAGGAGGAGGGTTTAGCTATACTAAAGAAAAATATTTTCAAGAGAAATTCAAATTTATCTGCCTAAGTCTTTACATAATATCTGAAACAAGCTCAGACCCTACTGTGGATGCCGTTGATTCATAAAGAACCATCAACGTGCACTTGCAGCCCAGGAAACAAACTGTATCCTGGGCTGCATCAAAAGAAAGATGGCCAGAAGGCCAAGGGAGGTAGGTGATTGTCCCCCTGTACTCTCCTCCAGGGAGACCCCACCTCTGTGTCCATTATTGGAGTACCAGCACAAGAAGGACATAGAACTGTTGGAGATAGTCCAGAGGAGGGCCACAAAGATGATCAGTGCTAGAGGAGTACTCTATAGAGTCCAGCTGAGAGAGTTTGGGTTGTTAAGCCTGGAGAAGAGAAGGTTCTGTGAAGACCTTATAGTGGCCCTCTGGTACCTGAAATAGGTTTACAAGAAAGCTGGGGAGGCACTTTTCACAAGGGCACATAGCAATAGGACAAAGGAGAATGATTTTATGCTGAAGAAGGGTAGGTTTAGGTAAGATTTTAGGGAGAAATTTTTCAGCGTGAGGGTGGTGAGACAGTGGCACAAGATGCCAAAGAAAGATGTGGATGCCCCATCCCTGGAAGTGCTCAAGGCCAGGCTGGATGGGACTTTGAGCCATTTGGTTTATTGGAAGGTGTCTCTGCCTATAGCAGGGGGTTTAGAACTACATGATTTTTAAGGTCCGTTCCAGTTCAAACCATTCTATGCTTCTATTGATGGAAACAAATGCCTTCAAAATTCTCTGCAGAAAATATTATTAATGTACAAGTTTATTTAATAGCTTTATCAGCATCTTTTTCCCCTTACATCCAGCATCTTCTTTCCCCTTATATCCAGCACAGTATCTCTAGGTGTGTATTCCATAAGAGCCTGTTAATCTTTTTTTAATGTAAATTAGCCTTTGATTAGGATCTGAGAATCTAGGTAACAGGATCAGATTTTTCCACGATTGATTGATGAATTAATTAAAGGAATCTAGATGGAATTAAATACTGGAAGTGTGCCATGTTGATTGTCCTTTTAACATTTTGCAGAAACATTTCCAGCATTATCATTCTAACATTGTTTTACAAGATTAAACCTCTAGGACATGGTTTAAGCAGGGGGTATGTATTTAGAAAGGCAAATACTTCTGGGGAAAAAAGGCTTAAACACAGTAAAGAAACAAACCTCTAGTGACCTTTATACTGGTCTGATTATCAGAATGCTTGAAAACCTGCACTTCTAAGTGGTTTTAGTACTGCATTTTGGATACTCTCCTAGAGAAAAGAGTAACAAGTACATCCTAAATAAAGGATGACAAAAAAGTTGGTGCAGTCTTACATGAAGCCAAAAACCTCTACATCCTCTACTGGTGTAAGGCAATATATATCCATCATCACTATTGATACTTTGACAAGTTGCATTTTTATAAGTTTTCCTGCTTTTAAATAATCTGTGGACACCCTACCACTCAGTAGTTTGGCTTTTTTTGGTATTGTTTTTTTTTTTTTCCAACTTACCTGTTCTGACAAAGTAACCAATAGACCCTAGAGAATAGAAAAAAATTAGGAAAGAGTTATAAGTTGAAAAGAACCCAGGAATGATTTTTTTTTTTTCAAGAGGTGTTTGAGACTTTAGAATAATTTGTATCATGGGAGCCACAAAAAATCTAAATGACTGTTTTTAAAATTATACATGTATTTTTTTCCATTTTGTAGTAAAAATCTCTATCAGCAGGTGCTAATCTTGTACAAATAACTAGCATCTTACCACAACAGGATTACTTTAACTGACAAGAATGAACAGTCATGCCTTAATACAATGTTATGAAATAAATGAAGCCATTGTTAAATGGTAGATGGAAACGTCATGATTTAAGATGTTGATGGAAAAGATTCTGCTGCTTCTTTTAAAAAGCCATACTGTTCTATAAACTTGTCTAAAGAATGGTATTTTTTTCTTATTTGGATTTGTCTGGCTATGACATGGTCTTTCTTGGTATGCTTATGGTTTTTTAGTACCCTCAAAGGATATTTTAAGAAACTGCAGTGTATTTACAGTAACCATAAATCCCACATATTTTTTATACATGAAAGGTGAATACATCCTGTCTAACTTTAGCAGTGGGTTTGATCTCAACAAACTCTAGACATCTTCACATCTGAAAAAGTTACTGGTGGTTCCAGATGTAACCAAATGAGAAAAATCAACACCACTGAAATTTTCCATCTGGTCTCTTTTAAAGAATCATTTGAGAATAGGATGACTGTCCCTCCACAGTCAAGTGTGAGATCCCAGCCCAACTGCAAACAATAAATGAGATATACAAACCAGAAAGATAATATTCTTGGTTCTGTTTTAAAATGTCAGAATATTAACAAGTTTATGTGAATCAAAGCCTAGGCTAGGGCTGAACAGTACAGAATATGTTGGTAGGAAAGGAGACAATATATCAATTTTTATGACTTGTAAAGAATTTTTACACAGCTTCAGACATTGAATAATACCTGAGCATATCCTAAGCATATATAAAATTTTTAATTTTAATAACATAATGCTTTAAAAATGTACTTTTAAGTTCAGTGGTCAAACATAAAACAAAAAATTATATACCAAAAAAAAGAGCTACTGGTCAGTTTGGATTAAACAGAAATTAAAACATTTTGGGTTTGGTGCTTTCAGAAGACTAAAAATAAATTCAATAATGAAGGGTACTGTTTCTACCAAAACAAGATGTTTCATTTCCCATGGAGTCTATGCAGAATATGTCTTCAATTTTCTTTCTGTTATTAGAACACATTCTAAGCAAACCATGCTGTTTTGAAAGGTAAAGTATATTGTTTTAAAATGGCAAAAGTTTCAAATTGACTTTGGCTTTCTTTGTTTGTGCTTGATGTAAACTGCAGAGCAAAACCTAAGCAGCTCTGCCTGACTAAGGGAGTAACCATTCTTTAATATCAGCTTTAGTGAGACTTTCTGTGCAAACTGAAGATACTTCCATGGTCTTTGTTTAGTTACTGCCTAAGACATCTGAATACTTCGAAGTCTAAATTGTTTTATCATTATTCTTAGGCCTAACTGGTAGCCATTTTATAATTTGCATGCTGAAAAACAGGAAGAGAATGGTTTTGGAGATAAATCACAGAGTCACAAAATGGTTGAGGTTGCAACGGACTGTGGGGAGTAACCAGGTCAACCAGGGCCACCCAGAGCCTTTTGCTCAGGACACCCTCCAGGGAGGGTGATTCCATAGCCTATATGGGCAACCAGTACTTCACAGGAAAAAATTATTTCCTGGTGTTCTGTGGAAAACTCTTTGATTTCGGTCTGTGTCCATTGCTAATGGGCATATTGCTAGCTCATGTTCAAATTTGTGTTCACCAACATGTCCCAGGTCCTTTTCTGCTGAGTTGCTCTGCAGTTGAGGGATTCCAGCTGGATATACTTGTGCATGGGATTCTTCCTCCCCAGGTGTGTGCGGCTTTACACTTAGGATTTCTCCAGCGTGTCAATGTCCCTTTGGATGGCAACCCACAGCCACTCTTCCCAGTTTTATATCTTCACTAGATTTGCTGATGGTCTACTCTATCCCAGGATTAATGTTTAAAGTTTAAATCATCACAATGTTTAAATTTTTATTTAAGTATTGTCCATTGTCATCGTTCCAGAAAATATAAAATTAAGTTTTTTGCATCCAATTGGCTAAGGTTTTTTCAATGTTTGTTATCTTATTAGGTAAAAATATGGAGCACTATATGAAGTTAAAAATGTAAGAAAACAAAAATGTGGGAATGGAATATGAGGAAAAAACCCACAAGCTGAATTTTTAATTGCTTTACAATTTATTCAGTCAGTTATTTATTTTTCAGTCATATTTTGTGTGACCACTGGAGATGCTTAATTACCTGACTGAAGGTTTTCCTGGAAAACTTGCTACAATCTGTAGACTTTGTATTACTGTTTTTGTAATAGAGGTCATTCATCATAAAATGTCTATATTGCATTTATATACATTTCCACCAAAACTGAAGTCCAGTCCACTTTTATCTGTGTTTGGGGTTTTTTTGTTTGGATTTTTTTGTTTGTTTTGGGGTTTGTTTTTTTGTTTGTTCAGCTTTTTTTGTGTTTTAGTTCCTACCCCCGGAAATTAATTAATGTTTTATATAGCATTTTATAACATAAATAAGCATTTTTCCTAAAATATCTCGTTGCCATTGATTCTGGATATATTTTAAAAGTAATAACTTCTTTAAAAGTTCAGATTTGAGGTGTTATGCCTGCAATTAAAGGTACAATTTTTTAAACTTCAGAAAGGTTCTCTTTCTCAGATTGTTCTGAGTGTAAGAATACATCCTTTATACTGCTAGTTATTAGATATAAGGAGTATTAAAAAGCAAAAAAAGTGATACTTTAATAA
The DNA here is from genome assembly GCA_038090715.1 of Florisuga fusca. Lineage (NCBI taxonomy): Eukaryota > Metazoa > Chordata > Aves > Apodiformes > Trochilidae > Florisuga > Florisuga fusca. The sequence goes on from JAAWXA010000011.1 coordinate 19,205,257, forward strand.
TTAAAAATAATTTGAGAAGGTATTCAATACATAGATCTTTAAGTTTCAGATTACTTTGGTTAATAGTTTAAATCAACATAGCAGACTAAATAGTGTAGACATTAAAATCTTTCATTTTCACAGATTATCACAGTAATAGTACAATAGTGATTATATAAATGGAAAATGGTTTTATCTATTGGAATGTATGTTCTGACTCAATGGTGTCCTTCTTTTCAATGCAGGCAGCATGAGGGATGAGAGAAACTGTAATGAGAGAAAGGATAAACTAATGTCTAGGATGCATATGACATAAATGCACTCTATTTTGACACTTTAAATACAGTAAAATACAATTTCTCCCCTTCTTTTGATTAAGAAATTCTATTGGACTTCATCTGTGTGAAACAGCCTAAACTCATCAACCTTACTGAGTTTAATTTAGGCATGGATTGAAAATCTGAGATTCAACAGGGAATAATTTATTTAAGAAGCCATACCCATATCTAAATATTATTTAGAAAACAGTGACCTGAAACTGCTGTGACATGTTTATTTGCGAAAATTCTACTACTTAGACTTTTGAAAGTGTTGTAGTGTACATTTGCAGCACAGAACTAATCACAGGGAAAGATAAGTACAGTAAAGAACATTACAGGAGAGAATTTAGCCCATTGGTGAAGTGATGATTCATTATCAGTCTGCTTGAGAGACAGTTATGTCCTGGTTCAGAAAGCTGTTTGGAGATATGCATTTTGGGGTAAGACGGATCAATATATGACCTGCATACCTTTTCCCTATATAGCTGATTATGTCACAACTGCATTAAAAGATTGTGGGGAAAAAAAGCCTTGAAAAGGGAAGGAAGATCAGAAAAATATTTTTTTTTACTTTTTATGATTAATTGATTAGTTTTTTCCTTGAGCTAGTGAACAGGGACTAGAACCACATTTGGGTTGTACTGTATTGGCTGTACAATTATTTTTGAGGGAAATAACAGAAGACAATACCACCTACAGAACAGACGTCATGTTAAGAATTTTCAAGAGTAGAAGGGCTAAGAGCATAATGTCACTTTGAATCATCCCTCTAAAGTCTACCTTGTGGTCTAGTATTGACACAGGTAATGTATACTCACCTTCATGTGAAATATTCAAGACCATCCAACCTGGTCTTCAACACTTCCAAGGAGGGGGCAGTCACAACGTCCTTGGGCAACCTGTGCCAGTGTCTCACCAACCCCACAGGAAAGAATTGCTTTCTAATGTCTAACATAAATCTCTCCTCTTCACGTTTTCCCTTTGTTCCCTAACTACACACCCATGTAAAAAGCTCTACCCCAGCTTTCCTGCAGGCCTACTTCAGATATTGGAAGGTTGCTATAAGGTCGCCTTGGAGCCTCCTCTTCTCCAGGCTGAACAACCCCAACTTCCTCAGCCTGACTTCATAGGGGAGGTGCTCCAACTCTCTGACCATTTTAGTAGCTTTTCTCTGTACACATTCAAGGAGTTCTATGTCTTTCTTATGTTGAGGACTCCAGAACTGGACCTAGTACTCCTAAACAGGTCTCACAAGAGCAGAGTAGAGAAGGAGAATCTGACCGGCTGTCTACGATACTTTTGATGCAGCCAGTTTTGGTTGGTTGGGGTTTTTTGTTTGTTGGTTTTGGTTTTGATTTTGGTTTAGATTTGATTTTGGTTTGGGGATCTTGGTTTGGTTTTGGTTTTTTGGTTGTTTGGGGTTTTTTTGTTTGTGTGTTTCTTTCTTTGTTTTTAAATATCTCCACCAATTATAATGACCACAGAGTAATTTGATGTGCTTTGTCAGTTAAATTATTGGGAAAGCAAACTATAAAGTCAATTGGTTAAAATCTACTGAAATATCAATTGAAAGTGGACCAAGAAAATAAGATGTAAAGCATGGAAATATTACAAAATAGTCAGAAAGAAAAAGGAATTTCTATATCTCTTTGAAAAATATTTACAAAAAACTGGCAATAAAAATGCTTCTCAAGCAGGCAATTTTTTGGGTAGGAAACACAGCTAAGAGACAATTTATTGCTCTGCTGCTGAAATTTCTGAGTTTTTCATCATCTGTGTGAAAAATATTTCAGAGGAATTTTTATAGCAGAGTCTGGTCATAGATAAGGATTTTACTCTGACCCTTCAACAGTGGTTCAACATTACAAAATGGAATGGTGTGTGAATGTGATATTGTGCATCATTTTTAAAATCAATTTCTGGATTTGTTGGAGAAAAAATGAAGCTATGTTGTCATTTTGACTCCAAAGGGGAAGAAGAAGAAAAAATTAAATGAAATCAGAATCATATTGTAATGTTTAGCAAAGTATTGTGTGATCACTTTTGTCTTCCTTTGAGATTCACCAAAACCCTTTGGATCTAATGTGAATCATAAAGTCTTGAATCCCAAACCATGAGAGTATCTTTTTCTGAACTGATTAATATCTTCTATGGAGATTGGCTATACATTAAGCTGCTGTAGAGCAGAACCTCTTTAATTATTCCATGGTTATCTAAGAAAAGCAGTTACAAAGTATAAAAATCCTTTAGCACTTTATAGTTGCATCTTGTTTCAGGACACAGTCATTACCAAAACCAGAAGTACTTCTATCAGTTTATTTTTTGAGAAGATTCTCTATTTAAACTTATATCAGTCTCAGGAATATGATGTGTTGAGCCATGTGCTATATGAGTTTTTAAAGAAACATTTGTGTTTGGAGAGTGGAAACAAGATTGGTAGAAACGAACTATGAATTAAAACATAAAATTTATGAAACACAAAAATTGGCTGGGCGTAAGTAGAACTTCAAAAAGAGCTATAATAATTATCAAACTATTTCTGAGGGAAGTAATTGAGTTACTAACACTGTTATCATGTAAGATTGAGCCAGATTTATTTTATATATATATATGTATACACACTCAGATTCAAGTATGAAAGACCTGAGTGATAAAAAGATCTTTTATATTTGAGGGTTAAAATACTCAAGAACATATCACGGCTTTGAATGAAGTGGGAGTAACACAACTGGAATAAACACCAGTGGGTTCAGTACTCATCGGTGTGGAGGCAGACTGGGCTAGGTTTTGACAAAGAGCAAGCGCCCCAAGGCAAAAGCCTCCTTCTCACTGATGGTTTTAGAATCTCAAACTCTCTTTTAATATTTCCCTTCCTCCCCAAGCTCAGTAGGACTATGCAAGAGACTGTTCAATGTGATGAAAGTGAGGAACTGGAGAAACTGACCCTAAACTATCTGGGGCTTTCATGAAGCCAGAAGAAAGACAGAGGTGATGTTCTGTTAAGCCAATTCCTCTTCTACTTGCATTAGGTCTATTTGTTAATTTTTCTTTATCTTCTTGTTGGTTAAAGTGAAGGGTTAAAGTTGAAAACAAATCTGATCTTGTGTTTTTCTGCTAAGGAAAAAAAAAAATGACATAGTGTTATACATGAAAGGTATTAAAAAAGATGGCAAGAATACAACTAAACAAGAATATAGGAGGAAAAAAAAAATCAGAGAAGTAAGATAGCAAGAGATGTTAGATCATTCTCCCAAAGGTTTTCTACCCCTATCAAAGTGCAAGATCAGAGAAGAAGATAGATAAAATATTACAGGATAGAATAGGGAATTGAAGCATAGAAAGTCAGAAATAGCCAAAGTACTATATGAAAGCTTTTAAAATATGTATAAAGAACACTAAAATATGCTGACTGTCTGTGCTTTGCACACCATGTATCCATTTACCTGCAAGACACTAAAGTCAGAAAATCCGAGTTTTGAGTATGGGCACAAAACCACTGGATCTTCAGATCTGGTGAGTTTTGGCAGAGAAAAGCTGGCTGGGGTACAAAGGTCTCTTCTTAAAGTACAGATATACGTGGAGTAGTGACTGTATGAAGTACTTATGAGTTCCTGTTTCTGCAGTTAAAGGGTACTTCACAACAGGTAATACTTTTGGTATTAGAACATCTTGGAGAATTATGGTAATCTTACTATGTATATATTACAGACAGAGAACATAAAGTGAATTTCTAGTTCATTAAAAAAAAAAACAAACAACACCACGTTATTTATCATGCTAAGAAAATTTTATTTTGGGCCTCAGGATACTATTTATAGATCACTGAATTTTTATCAGATTTTTATTATGGGTTGACCTAAGGTCTCTTGTCTGCTTATAGCAGTATAAATGTGGGTTGCTTAAAGTTAGTTACTCTAAGCATGTTTTACCGTGAATTGAGAGCACAGTATTTCCAAAATGCAATACATATTATGCTTACACAGTCAGCTAATATAGGTGGGGCAAGTGAGTTCCTAATTTCAACAATAAAAGGAAATGAAAGTATGTGAATTTGATTTTGGGGTAAATTTCATATAGGTAGGAAAGTATGCCTGATCATGGGTATCTAGTGCCATTTTAAATCACAGAATAACAGATTACCTTGTTTAGAAAAGACCTTCAAGATCACTGAGTCCAACCATAACCTTAACACTGCCAAGTTCTTAATTAAGCCATATCCCTAAGTATTATGTTTGTATAACTTTTAAATACCTCCAGGGATGGTGACTCCACCACTGCCCTGGGCAGCCTGTCCTTGAAGACATCCATGAATATCTTGCAGATACAACACAGGACATAGAACCTTTGGAACCAATAGCCAAAGTTGACAAAATGAGGTCACCATCTTCAGCTGGATGGTGGCTGAGCTCCCATCATGATAGGTAGGGCTGGGTCAGGACAGTCCTCCACTCTTCCTGGTCCAGTTGGGCTGCCATGAGACTGTGAACTTCTGTTGATTCATAGGCCCAGAAAAAGAGAAAAAAGGAAACGGAGTCCATAAGAGTCAACTAATGAAATCACATAATAGGTTTGGTTTTGGGGACTGGAACCTGAGATCCCGCCCAGTCATTTGTTCAAGCATCCCAACCCTGGCTCTGGGGGTGACTGCCTAAAGCACCCACACTCCCATGTGCCTGTGCAACTCCAACATCTCCTACAGCTGCTACTCTACAAGACCTTTCCCTGTAATATAGGTCAGCATAGACACTGAACAGAAGGATTTGTTATTAGGTTCTGTAGGTTTCTATTCCAATTTTTTGGGAACATACAAAAGGCTGGACAGCATGGCTCACACACCAAATGCCTGCTTTGAGTCTGTATTCTAATAAGAGTTCATGAATTATGTAGGCAACACAATGAGAACATTTGAAATGGTGTTTGCATCTGCTACAAGACTTAAAATTTAATGTATTTTTAAGTAATTAGCATGAGCTATTTACCACACTGAGTTATACTGTAGGAGTAGCTGAATATAAAAATAAATATGATAATAATATGCATAAAATGCTCATTTCTCACAGCATTATATTTTATTTTTAAAAGGCAGTGCTTAAACAGACTATCCAAATTGACAGGGAGAATATGAAATAATGTCTTTACTCTTGGGTAGTGTGTTTTTGAAAGAGAAATCTTTTGTCATTTACAAGATGACAGACTAGCTTTATTATAGCTTTGATGTGACATAATGCAGTGCATCCATAATATGCATGCCACAGCCATTTTCAAAATGTATGGTATATGCTCAGCCAATCTGGGAATCTCAACGAATGACTCAGTCTCTGTATTTTCTCATTGGGAACCCACAGTTCTGCAGACAAAGAGCAAGAGCAGTGGTCACAACTGTCTGGTGTTTGTGCCTCACTTTGTCACCAGCTAGCCTAAGGGACTCTTTAGCTGAATGAAGAAAGCATAGCAAAAAAACCCCCCACCAATTAGAAGGTAAATCCAGAGTATTTCACATCAGAAATAATGTGCAAAAAGGCTTTTAACTATGAAGAGGAGAAATTATTAGGCTTAACTGGAATTCTTTTAAGTTTGTCTTCTCTTACAGTAACTGGTTCCTTAAAAAATCTTCTTCTCATACACAATGTCATGGGAACACATGAGGTCAGGGAGTGATGCCTGTGTAACAAATAAACAATGATACAATTAATCTATCAAGAATTTTTTAAAAAATTCTTTAATTTCCTTAGGCAGAAAAAGCTTTTTCTAAAAATTGTTTGGGACTTGGGTAGGTTCATCATTTATAGAACACTTGAGTAATCTGTATATGAGCCAAAGTAATAATTAAATTATTATTTTTTTTTTTTAAATTGGCTTCAAATTTATCAACGTTTTTTTAAAAAACAAAACTCTTAAAATATGCTCTGAGATTTTCAAAGAAATCTTCGATATGAGTTTCAAACTTCATCCTTAAAAAGATCACACAATAAAACTTTCCCTGATGCAGTTGGAACAGAGTTGGAGCCATTCAAGCAGCTTTAGAAAAGCTTTCTGAAATGAAATGCTGCTCCTGTTTGTATCCAATGATCTAGAGGTTGCAATGAAAGTCTTTCAATCATGCATTTCAAGACAGACTTTGGCACACGAGTTTCCAGTTTCACAAGGCTTATGAAGTAAAATGTTTATGTTTTTGTTTTTTTTTCTTTTCCTTGGGCCAGCAGGAACAAATAGTACAATGGAAATCTGTGCGGGGCCCCGAGGGCTAAGTGCTTTGCACTCTTCCACAAAGACACCCCCTGGGTAACACCAACAGTGAGACTGATGGGATTCAGGAGGAACTATTTCCAGCTGCCTTTCCTGAGCCATAAAGGTAGAGCTGCTCTGTCATAACACCTTTTATGGAGAAAACAAGAAATGATGATGTATTTGTGAGAATGCCACAGAATGAAGATTAAAATAAAGTGCTGAATGTAACTTTAGTAACTCTGGCTTCCATAGGCACGTGGAAAATACCTCTAGGAAAAAAAAAAAAAAAAAAAAAAAAAAAAAAAAAAAAAAAAAAAGAAAAAATAAGTTATGGTAATAAGGATATCTATTCCAGATCTCATTTTCAACAGTTTTATGTTTTGAATTGGGTTATATCTTCAACGTTTATGTCTCTGGAATAGCAAGAATACCCCTAGTTGGCTGTGTTGAAAATTTGGCTTTGGATATTGAAGAGTTAGGCCAGCTGGGAGATCTGAAATGGATTTCAAAAATGGTTTTGTGATTTTAACACATTTTAGTTTGTCAGTAAAGGAGTTTGTGCCTTACACTGAAATATGAATAAGGGTGAAAAAATGATAATCTGTAGGTTAGCTCCAAAATATTACAGTTGCAACATTACACAAAAGGAAATGTAAATGGGTGGCTAAGGGAATGGCACCAGTCATTACATTGTCTCCAACTCAGCAACATTTTGCCCCAAGCAAGAAGCAAACACCCCCAACACTCTGTTTTGCAGCATTTTGGGACTAAAGCAATGGGGGTGGGCAGGGTGTCTGCCCTGGCACTTATAGTATTTCCAGACAGATCCAATGAATTCTGATTCTTTCATACTATGGCTACAAGAATAAATTAAATGAGCCAGAGACATCACCGGAATGTTACATTTTGACCAGGATCACATAAATCTTGCTGGTTGTCTGTGTCTGAAGACTGACAGACATGGGAGGGAAGAAGGGCAGGGCCAGCAGGGTGGAAGTGGGGAGAGGGACCCTGCTGTGCTGGGTAACTCATTTTTCCTGAAATCTGTTTCCTTCTATAAAGGGATTTAATCAGCTAGCGCGCAATGTTTTTCTGCTTTATGAAACCATTTTCTCAGAGATCAGGTGATCTCACAACCACAGAATACATTAATTAATTCAAATGAACTTTCTTCTTCTCCCCTCCCTTTTTCCCACCACGAGAGGCTATGGAGCAGAGTTCAGCACCTTCTGCTTGCAAACCAAATTGCAGTATCTGTCTTGCTACTTTGACTGGGGTTCTTGCCTAATATTTTTTTCTTGTTTGTTACCGTAGTAGCTGGGTAGTTACTTTTTGACCCAAAAGAAAAATACAAAGAGTCGCAGTCGCATGTATCTCCCAAGCTGAGGCCTTGATTGATCTTCTCAGTGTTGGAACTAATTCTTCCATTTATTAATGTTTTCTGTTGAACTGAAACTCTGAAACCTGATGATCCTAAATTGATTCATATTAAATGCAAGACATGATTAAAATTGTGACTAGAAGTCCAGCAAAAAGAAGGTAGCAGCTGAACCTTCACTTGACACTTCAATATGTATCAGATGATGAATATGGGAAAACTACTCAGGGAAAAAAAAAAAAATAAAGAAAGAAAGAAAAAAAAAGTACAAATGTATTCATCTGGGGGATCCCTCCACCTTAGAGTGCAAAAAATTTTTAATGCTTTTAAAAGTTGGAACACTACTCCCAGTGTAGTCCTCTTCATTTGCTCTTTTGAACCTGTCCCATCACTTTTTTTTGCATCTCTTCTCTAATAGGTTCAAACATAGCTTCAATCATTCAAACAAGTTTTAAACTAATACTATAGGGAACCTACTTGGCTTATCTCTTCTCTTGCTACACGTTGTTCATTACCAAGGGGTCAGTTCTTCTGATAGCTGCTCAAGCATCTACTTGCTAGATTTCAAACAAATAATTCCTGGCTAACTCTTCAGCTTGGGAAAAGCACTTAATGAACAAAGCTGCTTTGTTGTTGTCCTTTATATTCCATCTTAAAAATTTTCTTTTGTCACACTGGCTGCAGTGATGCAGACTGCAGTCTCTAAGGCATAGCAGATAATTTGCTTCAGTGATTAATAGAGGCTTCCTTGACATGATTTTTGATGGTGAGTTTTGGAAGCCCATATTTTCTGAAAGTTTATTTGAAGTATAGCTATCACTAAGGTTTCCTTCATATGCAAGAAGGTCTTGCTTCTGTCAGAGAGGATCACTGTTTCAGGACTCTGACTATGGCATTTTTATGTATGTTATATATGTTACCCCCTTTCTAGGCCTTTGGACGAGGTTCAAAATGTTTTGAAGATGTATTCAGCTTAATGGAGACTCCCAGACTTGTTGACTAGCCTAGAGATTCCAAACTTTAGAAAAATTAACAAATGGAATATGAATTATATGAGTTGTCCAAGTTAAGCACTGACATTGAGCTTGGTCTCAGTTCCTCTAGACATACATGTTAATTCTGCTGATGAATGCATGTTACAGTTCTGTGGCTTCACACTTCACTAAGTCACTTTACGAGGTAAAGGGCAAGACAGTGGTTACCTCTTTCCTTGCTTCTTGCAAAAGCAGCTTACCAAACAGGCAAACAGTCAAAAATTCTTAAGGTAGTCTTCCTACGTACCTGATTGTAAGGATGGACAGTCAGTAGATGTGACACTGGCCTTTTAATGGAGGTAAGCCCATTGCAGCCATTTGTAGGCTGCAAATTAAATTAAATTAATTAAATTTAATGGGGTTTCAAGCATAATTTTTCTCACGTGTATAGAAAAAGAAGTTTCCTTGAGTTGCTTGGAATGTATACATTTTTATATACAGATCATTTCTGAGAAGGCAGAGTGCTGAGTTGCTTAAGTGAGTGCCTTTCTGTGAAATCCTGGGTTTTCATTACACTATTTACTCTAAAAGTGTACCTTGGCAAGGGAAAAAAATGATGTGAAGATTCAATATCTCTTGATGCAAGATTAAATAAAATAGCTCTTATGAAAAAAAAAAAAAAAAAACAAACCAAAACCAACCTACATTGCCAGAGCAGGAGGGGTCAAACAATAAAATACCCATTGTCTTCTGTCAAAGTAAATCATGCTAACAGGTTGCTATGGTACAGGCATTATGAGATATTTGATAGCAATATTTTTAAGATGGGAAATCTGTATTATCTAAAAATAAAGGCTGTATGGTAAGAAATGTTTATCTCAAGGTATGAACACACATCCAGGAGCAGGCAGGTGATATGTATTGCCTAGATTGTGACTTCAGTTTCCTGGGATTAAAGTTAGGTCTTTTTTTTTTAATCCTCAAAATCTCTGATATAAACACCGCTTAATTCTGTTATCTGTTTTAATCCATGAATGAAGAGAAGACTTTTAACTAGTTCTTATAGGCCTCATAGTAACATAAGGATGGCTTTCATGGTCTCCTCCTGGAGCTGAGCTGCCAATTGAGAAACACCTATGAGACAACTGCAGCCCTATCAGTTTTACTCTTGGTTTCTACAGATTCAGTGATGAACCATGAATAATTCCTTCTGTTTCATCCCTAATCTCTTCCATGAGATAGATGGTCTCTGAAGATGCAAAGTAGTCAGGCCCCATTTTCTCAATAGTAGAGGGACGAACTTCATCCCTGATTCTTGAAGCATGTTTAGGTAGAGGAAGGAAGAAATGTTATCCAATTTTCTTCTTTGTTCATTAGTAATATGGTCTTTCAAAACCCAGCTCAGGAGACAAAAATACCATTCTGTGTATATAGCAGCGAAAGTACAGGAATGGGAACAGAAGAGAAGACTTCTGGATTAGATTCAGTGCTCTTTTTTGTTTCATCTGGTTTAGAACTGATTTTAATTTGCAAGAGACCCAGGATGCTGTTTTCTTACTGGTGAAGATAAAGGTTTGTACCATACTTCCTGCTCTATAAAAACCCCAGAGCTCCCTATCCCAGCAATTTGGAAATTAAGAGATATACTGATAGTAAGCAGGCAGTGACCTTGCATGTGCAGCCTGATTTGTTATTGCAAAATTATTCTCTTGAGATTTTGCTCTCTGCTTTTTTCTCCACACACTTTCCACATTTTCACAATACATCATACTTTTCATTGTGTTTCTAAAACTTCAGAGAAACTTCTGAGATCTCCACTCTCCCAGTCCATGACTCTTGGATTCTGATCTGTACATCTGAGCAGAATCAGAGTTTGCATTGCCAACAGAGCAGACATGGAAATGAAACCCTTCTGGTTTCTCTCATCCAACAATTTTAAGACAAAGTCCATCTGCTCACCAGTGTCTATTTAGAAATGCACAACACCTTTTCTTTCTTCCCTAGCAGCCAAACTGAACAAGAGTGAGTGGAATTATTAAAATGACACTTATGAACTGAACTGTAACTTTTTATTAAATGAAAGGGAGAGAAAAAAAAAAAAGTGACATATCTCCTTTATAGATTCTGAGCTAGAGCTGAAAAGGCAAAATCTACCTGTTAAAGTAACCAAGGGTAAATCTTCAGTGGTGAAAATAATTTTACCTCTGTCACCTCTGATGTCAAAATAGCCCCCTGATTAAATAACGCCTAGTGATCTTTAGTCAATTTTTAGAAAAAAAAAAAAAATTAATGACAAAAAATAATTTTTACATGGGTAGTAAAAATCTCCTTCAAGATGGAGGATATTATGGGATACTGTTGAAAGCTAGAAAGGTTGTATTTTTTAAAAACTGGTTTATGAATTACCCTCTGGAAACTATTGCATGTGATGGTTCACTTACACACATATGTGAATGCAAAATTTGGCTGTGTTTATGAACTGGGAGTTACAGACAAAAGTCAATGGGCTTGAATTTTGAATGTAAACAGCCTGAAAGGGAAATATGACTTTCTATCACATTTGTTTCACCAATCAGTTGTAGCACAGGATTCGAGCACTTCCCCATATGCTATACTGAACATTTTACTTCTCTTACCTAGAACAATATAATTGACATTACACAAAGCAACTGCTAGGCACATTCATTTGCTATTGCTTTCTCTTCATATTGAAATGGTTGCTGTCATACCCTGATGCTTTTAAAGATGTAACTATATTGTGCATTTTTACTGCTGCCATGCCTGCACTCCTCAGAAGAGATATAAAATCATAAGTCCTAAGCATGTGCAGTCATGAGGAATCATATAAAAGAGTATGCTTGCATCCTTCTGCTGCTACTGGTGATGCTACAATAAAATTGTTACTGTAGTAAATATTTTTTAAGGTAAAATGAAGAAAAAAATAAACTTTTACCCCTCACCTGAAAATTAGACTCTTCAAGTTTTGAGCTACACAACTGAAGACCAGTGCACCCCAAATAACTGTTTTGTAACTTTGGGTAAATGCCAACACTTAAAACTAGACTGTTTACTTGGTTATCTTTTTAATTTCATCTTGAAAAATGCGTCTGATTAATCTGTGCAGCTTGTCTGCAGGCATCATAACATCATTCCAGAGGCTGGGGAAAAAAAAAAAAAAAAAAGAAACTACCACATCCAGTGCTTATTTCCATGAAATATTTGTTTCCAACTCATCTTCATGTAGCAATATATGCAACAGAAGGAGTATATGTCTGGAATTTGATCATGAAGACACCAAGAAAAAGGCATCATATTTTAAAGAAGAATGCAAAGATCTGTTTGCAAAGATAATTTATCTTACCACCCAAGTGCTTGGTTTGGATATCAAGAATTATTGTATTTGGTATTTGTGCATACCTAAGATGTTCCCGAAGTCACATCACAATCACAATCATCTGCCCTTATAGATCTAGTATTCAGCACCAGAGAGATGGGTCACCCTGTAATTGATTCTGGATGTGCTCATTTACGTCCACTGGTTGGAAAAGTAGGCCAGCTTGACTAGTTCAGATGATGATTTCTGCAGCTGTAGTCAGCAAAATGATGGAGGTCAACCCTATCATGGTGCTCAGAAACTCCATTCACATAAAATGTCCCTGTTTAGCAGAACTTTTTGTCCAGACTCACACCTTTTCTTTGAGAGGTGAACAGCAATCAGGTCTACTTAGCACATTTCAAAAGTTGCTCTAGTAGTTGAACAGTTATAGTTCTTCTACAGTTCTTAGCATTTATCCGTTGACTCACCAGGTATATATGTGGCACATTCCTATAACCATACAACTTCTGGTATTTCCTCTACACAGGGCTTGATCTTATACCAAAAAAGACCAAAAAGGTGGAAGGATTTAATTTTGTTTCAGTGGACTTCAGACAGAGACCTCAAAGCACCCTGAAAAAGGCAAATACTTTTGTTACAGAACACACAAGCCTTGAAGCACCTGCATTATTTAATGTGGCAGTAGAATTGTGTATGCTGAACCACTCTTTTATTCTATTATAGCCCTTTTTTTTATGTGCTCTTCTGCATTAAATGCCAGGTGTCAACATGGTGACATACTTAATATTAATGACTAACTGATAAACAACTGAAGTCAAACAATCTGCAATCTTTGATTATATTTATGGTAAGCCCTATGAATAGTATGTTTTGCATGAGTTACTCCTGAAAGTATCAGCTTGCCATTCTCCTGGCAGGCAGGACATATTGCCTCTTGGACACTGGATTCAATGAGTCGTTGCTGTTGTGTTTTGTTTGTGTGTTTTCTATATATAATTATACGGTATCATAGTAACATTATTGAAAGGCCTAGAAAAAAGCTCTTAATTCTTAATTTGGGTGTCCTACCCAACTGCTTCTATAGGAAGCACTGAGATTCAAAACCAATGTAGTTTGTTATGTCACAGATAGAGATGTATTACTTTGGATTTCTTTGCTAATGCTTTCCATAAAGGGGAAACTTCTGACTCTGCCTTGCAGATGATGCACCTGAGACTATATCCTTGAATTATGAGCTGACTAGCAGACTAAACTTGCTGGAAAACCTGTCTAAATTTTCTGCTATATGAGGCTTTTCAATCCCTAATATCTCAGAGGCATGGGGTGACAGACATTTAAAATTCTACACTTCCGAGCAGAAATTCCTGTTGCCTTGGAAATGTACGGAAACTGCTGAAGTTGAAAATATGTCTGATGGTATCAGAAAAAGGCTTGGTGTTTGTTAAAGAACTTGGAGTAATAAGGCTACTTAACATTTATGTCACATGTTCATTTACAGTTGAGGTATGTCAAGATCATTATTATTTCTAACCCCATTTTCCAGAAGAGAATATTAATCCTGCAAAACTGAGAAACTGAAAGAAAGGCTTCAGAGTACATACAATTCACTGCATAAACAAACTAAGAGTGTTTGTGGAAAAAGTTATCCTCTGAAATTTTTCAATCAGCATTTTATATTATTAAATTTTAAAAGCAGCATATCTAGATTTAAATATCAGTACTTACCAGATGGTGCAGGGATTCCTGGGCTTGTTTGTTATCACAAACAATAGATGAAGATAGGACAGTTTTGAAAGAGCTTTGCTCTATTAAATCAAATAACTTAGTGGCTAGTGTTTTCATCTATAGGATGGAAAACTTATTTCCTTACGTGGAAGAAATGCTTGAATCAGAAGCTATTGCTACTCTGTGGCAGGTGACAACATCTTCTTGAACAATTTTCTATTTACTAAAAATATCTACATGAAACAAGTCATCCTTATCCTAGGTTAGTATTTAAATCAATAACTTGTTGATTTCAGATTAAAAATGTCTGCCATATTTTACTGCCTTGTTCAGGGAGCATTCAGCTAATGTATTTTCAAACTGCTTTAGTGGTTAGATATCCACAAAAAGTGGGTAATGTTTTATTTAAGTTGGACAAGTAAAAATATTCATTTAGATATTTCAATATAGATTAAACTAAGAAATATTTTGGCTAAGCAAATAAAATTTTATCTATTCAGTTAATTAAAGATTATCTTGTCTAATTTTCCTGTTGCCTTTTCTAATTAAGATCTTTCTCCAAAAAAAATTACATTTTAAGAAGAAAAAAATTTTAAAAATTCATTAAAAATGTCAAAATGAAATGTTATGACATTTTGAAAATGAAGCACTTCACTGAAAAGAGATGTGAGAAAAATATTTTGATTTTTTAAATCCCTCTTTTTTTGTCCAATACTATTTACTTGAGTTGACCAACCTTTATGCAGATATTTTTATATTAATAGAAAAAAGTGTCACTCAATTGTACAAGAATGTCTCCTAGGGAATGGGTGTACACCCTGTCTTTATTTTTTCCTAGTTTTCTCCTTACTAGCCTTGGTGTTTCCCCACTTATTTCTGTGCTTTGTGCAAATCTTAGTTTTATCTGCCTAACTTACCCATAAATCAGGAGTGTTGATATTTCAACCGGAGATAATACAATACTTGGAAAAAGTGTGCTTAAAAATAGTTGTAGAAATAAATACGGACCATCCCACACTTGTCCCTGTAATGAGAATACTGGTATTCTACCAGAAATATTTTTCAATTCTTCCTCTTAATAGTCAGCGTTAGGAAGGCTGGACCCAAATTTCTTGTAGAGTGTATATCTGCATAGCTCTATTATATCCTACGAACTATATTGATTTTCAGTTATTCACAGACAGAATATACTACTATTAGGTAAGAAAACTTACTTAGGGGACCCTAGAGTAAGACAGCATCTAAAGTGGTTTTTGAGATTTAAAATTTTAGACTTAGGAATCAGTAAAAAATAGAAGCAAGTTGTAAAGCATGAAAGGGATAGAGAGCTTCAGATTTTGATTCTCCAGTTGGCAGCACCAGATGCATTTCTTTTCCAGCCTTGCTTAAAAGACTTTGGAGATGTGGAGACTAAAGATAACTCGTTTGGTCTACTTCAATGGAAATTAAATAACCTATAGTCAACAAGATGCTCAGTTTTAGAATCTTCACTGAATTAATACTTCTGTTGATGGCAATATGAATCTCTGGTGTGCCTATCGTTAATCTGAAATGTGTAACTAATCCCAGTCATTCCAAATGCTGTATTTTTAAAATTTTTGTAATTCTGCTAACTTCTGAGGCACTTGTACATGCTTAAAATTAATTAATTAATTCTGTGCTTTCTGGATTTGAGCTCTGGATTTAATAGAAGCTTAAAGACTGACAATAATAATAACAATAAAAGTGTTATAATTAAGACAGTGACACTAAGATGGTTACCGCTGTGGCTACACTGAGCTATGTATACCGTAACATACAGCATAGTAACAGTAATTACACACTTCACTAGTTTTTATTGTAATGTATGCTACAGTGTAACTTAATTTCCATCTTGTGCATATTAACCCAAGATACATTTGAAGTGTTTACTACCTGGGCTGTTTCAACAGAAATGAGGATTATGTGTTTAATGTGCACGTAGAATAAAAATAACATTTGCATTACTTATATGGCACCAGGAGTTATAAAGAAAACTTCCATCTTCTAACCACAGGACTTCGGAATATTAACTTATTAAAACAGCCTGCTTTGAGACTGTATTCAAGCAACATTTTTGTTTTACAGTCCTACAGTCTTGAGTTCCTTAAATATTGCTTTTGTTGTCAGACCCCTTCAGGCAAGAGCTCATTATGTTCAAAGTCTAATCAATGTATATAATTGCAAAGCAAACAATGCTGAGCTACAGCATTGTCAAATTAAACCCAATTTCACATACATGTAACTAGTTAAGTACTTGAGTGCTTTGGCAATTTATGTTATGTGGGGCACCCAAGCAATTTGGCTGTATTTAAGAGAATATCGTTACTGTAGCCCCCTTTTCCATCTGTGGGGTTTGTAACTCAGATGTTTGAATTTGCTTAGGGCTGAGCATAGGTGTTTATATATAAACTCTTCAGGCAGATGCTGTAATTCTCCCTCCCTTATACCCTGCAAAATTAAAACCGTGTGGGTTGGGCTGCTTTTGGACAGTATCAATATGAGAAGAACTAATGCTGTTATGAATAATTGTGTTCTTAAAGATGGCCATACATGTATAAATTGGTATTATAGAACTTTTGTATTTTGAATATTGTATTTTACAAATTATAAACCACAATTATGATTATTAATCCATCCTACTAAATTCAATGGTAATTTTCCCCTTTTTTTCTCTTCCTTTTCTTCCTCCTTCTCATAAAGATGATAACTATCTGGCTGCACTTGTTCCAAGATTTTAAAGGAAGTATCTGTTTCATTTCTGGCTTGACCTTCGTGAAAACATCTTCATTTTTTTTCTATTGAAACACGTCTTTCCATGTGTGCAATGTATGGTCTCAGAGCTGACTGATCTGGCTGTGGGGCTGAGAACAATGTGGTCTCTGTGAAGCAGAACTAATTAGAGCAGATATAAAATTGTGCTGAGGTTTTTAGGACCCAAATGGCCAGCTCGGTAGACTTCTGCACTGTGCCATGAAGTCATTCATGTTCAGGGAGTCCCTAGAACAGTGCAGCACTGCACTAGGTAAGCAAATGTGTTCTACTGAATGTGGGGTAGTAAAACCAATAGTTTGCAAAAGTTTTTTTTGTGTGTTTTGATGCTCATTTTATATGTTAGTCTAGTATGGAAAAAAATGATGTTAGGGCTGCAGGCAGCTTCTTGGGTCTCAGACTTTGCCCTGGCTTCTCCCTAGGTGAATGGGAGGAATAAAATTATTTGGGAGTTATATGGGTGGAGAAAAGGAGACACATGAGAGGTGAGAAAGATGATCAAGAATTGGAAAAAGGAAAAATTGGTTGTTGAAAAACATGTGTTTCCTGCTGCCTGTGGGTGGTGCTGGGCAGCCCTGCCCCTCATCACTGGGGGACAATAAAGCAAATCCGTACCACACAAGTCAAATCTGCTTCAGTGTCCACTAGTGGGGAAGGGAAATGCTTTTCCTAGATTACTGGAAAACATCAGATGCAATTCTAAATTTGTAGAATTACCTGCTTGTATAAAAAGTGTACATAAGGCCCAGTAGTGTTGATGCAGATTGACAGATTAGTAATAGACACATATCGATAGCAAAGTTGATTCTTAAATTTCCAAATACTAGGGATGAAGTTTGACATTAGATTACCTAAAATTTCAAAACAACTTCTCTTTTTTTTTTTTCTCTCTCACATATCCAACACCTTATTCATTCTTGCCATGTCTTATTTTCCCTGTGTAAACCAATTCTGCAGTCTTTCTTCCTACTTTCTTGCATCCTAGCCTAGCTTCTCCTGTGGAATGAACTAATCATATTTCTCTTTTGCTAGGGGTAAGGGCTTGTTCTCTGAGACTGCAGTCTTGTAATTAAAGGAAGCTTACAATACCAGTGCCAATCACACTGCTCTGGAAGTGGATAGAAATGACCTCAGTTATGTTCCATTATGCAGCACCTTCAGACTATGATCAGGAAAGCAATACTTTAGGGACATGAATTTGACTCAACCTGTAACTAATGGTTTAAATGGTGCTCAGTCTTCTGCTCCTGACCCATTCTTTCTGTGCTTTACAAGATAATAACCACATATGAAGAATGTATGAAACAGTTGATTCTATATTTTTGCTCAAAGCATTCTGTACTAAAAATGCTCCTATTCAGAGTCTCATTTCATCACTTCATTTTTGGGTTCACTTGTTCACAGTGAATACAACTTTTTTTTTTTTTTTTTTTTTATTGGAGAGATTTTAGGGGTTATGTGTGTGTGTGACTTTATTCATGAGTTAGAAAAGTGCAATAACAGAATTCATTATAAAATCCTTCAAATTTTTAATTATATTTCTTTGTGCAGTAATTCCAGATTACTCCCAACAGAATGAGAACCACAGTGGAGTGTGTCTACAGTATGCGGCCTAAGTTCAAGTTCCCACTTGACTTGAATCTTAAAGTAACCTTGTAGTTATTAGACATGTAAAAGCTTTTGATAGGAAATGGAGCAGTAAATTTAGATAGTATATTTAGGACTGGCTGGAGCTTGAAACTTTCATTTAGTAGGCATGCAGCTCCACACAGCTTTATCTAACAATTCAGGCTGAAATTTCCTACTTCTGATGACTCCCTCTGGATGATTTGTTTTGAATAATTTCTGTCATACCTATTCAGATGGGTCTTAGAAGGAGGCCATTAGTAAATTTATTGCTTTAGTCATACAGAGAAAAGCCTACCAATATCTGAGAAATATTACTTCTTCTGTTCTTGGGATTATGAAGTTGTATGTGTGTCACTTACTGGTAAGATAGCCATAGGTGGCAATTTTCTTAGTGGGAAAAAAACCCAAAAACAAACAACAAACCAAAATCCCCAAGAAATATTTTGTCGGCAATGAGGGTTTGTAACTGGTAGGTAGGTGTTCTTAGGAGCTGCTGTGATTACATACATGGCATTGTTATTTCCATCTATCTCCATCTAATGGTTGCTAATTATTCCTTACTAGTTTCATCTTTTTATTATGAAGGTGGTGAGACACTGGCACATGTTGCCCAGGGAAATTGTGGATGCCCCCTCCCTGGAAGCATTCAAAGCTGGTTTGAATGAGGCTTGGAGAAACATGTGGGAGGTGTCCTTGTCCATGCAGGAGGGCTGGAACAAGATTAACTTTAAGGTCCCTTCCAACCCAAATCATTATATGATTCTGTGATTGCTCCTATGCCTAGATGGTCTCAGCATGTAAAGTGCCCTTCAAGCTTTGCAGCTTTTTTTGTAAATTCATATACCCTATTACATATGCGTTGTCCTAAGATTGAAAATAAATGACATTTCTAGGTCCCCAACTCTCAGACAGATTTATTTGGCTGGCAGACCAGGACTTGCAGCTTTCCAGTCACCTCTGCATTCCAAGCAACTACTGCATAGATGAAACCCAAATGGGAGGCCACCTATCTCTGTCTACGCTCCAGCCCTAATGACATTTATATTGAAGCACAGTGACTGGACCTGGGCATTCCAGATTTCTGATGCTGAAACACATTGGCATGGACCAATGTGACTGAACCTGACTTTTCAGACAATTTAGCTAGTAAATTGGACATGTCCAGGGCATGGACAATGACTTTCTGTTTATCTGCTAGTGTTACACTCATGCTTATGAGCAGGAAAGAAAATATCTTGCATATAAAGACAAGATTTTGTTAATTGAAATCTTAACAGTCTTATCAAAGAATTACTATTACTCAGGATCTAATTATTGAAAAAAAAGAGAAAAAAGGGACAATAGAGACAATTGTAGTAATACAATTACAGAAATAAAGGTCTCAATAAAAATGATGAGACAGTTATAACAGTTACACATACTCTTCCTAATTTGTAGCTCTTATAGCTATTGCTGTGATCACCTTTCTGCTGCCATGCTGAGTCTTAAGGTCTACAGCTTGTGCTGGGGAGAGGAGTATGGCAAGTCATCAGCCTCATAAGTCCTTTATTTGGACTAGCATGACATTGATGGGTTCTTCTCCCTCTAGGATCCAGTGGAGGTCATTCTCTTTATGTTTGCAAAATTGTTTTTTCTTCATTAACACATAAGACCAAATTCACTCTAAGTGATATATTTTGCATACGGTAGATTTTTTTCATATGTTCTTTTTTGTTACCACTGAAGATGGTTTTCCCCAGCTCCCAGGTCTCCATTTCTTTAACTCACAGATAATAAACTCTTCATAGTACTGGCACATCCAGTGTGAGCCAGTGCCACGCTGGTTACTAACCTAAGTTTGTGCTATTCTACAGTGTATCTTTTGTATCATCTGCTTTTGAGATCTTTGTTGTTACACCAGACCTGTGTTACTGTACATAATTTTGTTAAAGTCATAACTATTTCATTCTGTGCAGAGTAAGTACCTGTCATTGTTACCTATATAAAAATTCTAGTTGTACTGTGCAAAGGTAAGTGTAAGTGAAATAAATGAGGCACAGACGACTGGTCCCTAAAAAAAAATTTGCTGTACCAGACAGGCAAAATCAGATCAAGACAAAAGTCTATACAAAGCTGACAGTATTTACTCAGATAGCTGGAGTTAGATTAGCATGTTGTCTGTCACATTCAGCCTGGTCCATGCTCAGGCATGGTTTGGTTGGCCAGGGACAAAGTAATGTCAAAGTAATACAGATGTCAGGTCCCTCTTTTGAGGGGTTGTGGTATGTTTGTTGGTTTTTTTTTTTTCAGAGGCATGATCCAAGCATTCATGGAATCATGGAATAGTTTGATTTGGAATGGAAGTTTAAAAATCATCTAAACCAACTCTGCTGCAATGAGCAAGAAAACCTTCGACTAGGTTGGTCAGAGCCCTGTTTAACATGACCTTGAAATCTGCCAGAGATGGAGCATTTCTTCCATTGTTTCATCACCTGAACTGTAAACAATTTGTTCCTTAGATATAGAATGCTAAAAAAGTTTGTCCACATCTATCTTTACCCTTCTTTAAATATTGAAAGACCATCTAATGATGGTGGTGTGATACTTATGTGAAGCTATGCTCTGTGTCTTTGTTTTCTGTTTCTGTGGTGGCTCCTGTGGGCCAGACCCCAGTTATGATGCAGCTGAGAGTATTAAATAGTTGTCCACAATATACACTATTTGAAAAAATTGATTGTGTACTTTTTTTTCTTCTGAATTGTATCAGTTTCTTCCCAGCTACATCTATCATGTAATTTGATCTTCTATCTTTTCATTTCTCTCCAAACACAATACAATAATAAGTGGAGACATGATTTTCTAAGGGAAGAGATAGAAATTTATTTCCCTTTTGAAAAATCAGATAAGGGTGTGATATAAACTGCTTAACATAGGTAGCTAATGTAGATGTACTTGATTTTCTTTTAGAAGCCTTCAGAGACACTTATATTCTTCCTCAGGTATATAGGAAGCCATTGTATTTGTTTTAAAAGAGAAGACCCAGTAGTCACCTATTAGGCATAGCCAACACCATCCAAGAACTCTTCTACTTAAGTATAAACTACTACCAGGGTCACAGGTTGGATTTGTGTCTATATGGTAAAGATGTTGTCCATATTTCCTCTTAGTATAGGCTCCCTCTTTAGACTTCAAATAGAATCACATAATAGAATAGTTTGAGTTGCAAGGGACCTTTAAGGATCATCTACTCCAACATCCTCTGTAATAGACAGGGACATCTTCAACTTGGTCAGATTGCTAAGACTCCCATTTAACTTGACCATGAATGTTTCCAGGGATGGGGCATCTACCACCTATCTGGGCAACTTGTTCCAATGTTTCACCACCATCATTGTAAAGAGCTTCTTCCTTGTATCCAGCCTAAATTTACACTCTTTTAGTTTACAATCATTACCCCTTGTCCTGTTGCAACAGGCCCTGTTTTTGTCTCCATCAATGTAATATTGATATATCATAGAATCAAATAATCATAGCAGGTTTTAGTTGAAAGATACTTAAAGATATTTACTAGTACCTCTAAGATAACAGTCAACAAAATATTTTTAGGGTTACTTTTAAAAATTCATTACAGTCCAAATGTCCTGGGAGACCATTTGGCATGAACAAAAGTTGCTATAGCGTGAGATGTTAACAGAAATAAATAAAATCTAGCTTAAATCCTTTCATATTAAATCACTGGTTGAGGAAATAAGCTAAATATTTTTTACAATATTAATTTCTTAGGTGGTGGAAATTATTACATATATGAAATCTGTTAATGATAAAGTGAGATAAGGCTTAAGGCTTAAGGTGGAACACAGGACTAATATTTAAAATTTCTTAATGAACCTTAGAACTGGCTCAAAAATCAACAAAATGAGATTCCACAAAAAGCTAACGTGAAATATCTTGCAAAATCAATTACACACATACAAAATAAGAGCAGTTGCATAGGCAATGCCACTGCAGAAAAGCATCAGGGAGCTAAAATTGACTTCAGGATGCATACAACCTCAGGGCTAAGACATTGCAGAAAGAGTGTGTCTCTTTCTGCAATATAGAAGCAGTAATGTTGAAATAAGACAACCAGATAATTATTGTTCACTGTCTAGTGGTAGGGGAGGATACACCAAGGGTACTATGTCCATTTCAAGAAGATGAAGATAAATTGGAGGGAATTCAAAAGAGTCATATGAGAATGATTAGAGACTGGAAAACATCTCCTCTGAGGAAGTGTTCTAAATAATTAGATTTGCTTATTCTAGAAGAGAGAGAATGAGGGTAAGAGAAAGGCTGTAAGAGGCATGTGAAAACAGTGGTTAAATATGCAAAAGATTTCAGTGATCTATTGTTCTCCAAGTCTATTGGGGTTGTGATACAAAAATTAATTTACTTAATTCTTGAGGGAGTCAAGAGATGTATTTTGTGATATATACTAGGAAATTCTTATAGTGATTTAAAAATAATAATATAAATATTTAATTTCTTTTTATAATTAAATAATTTTATCCTCTTTTGTCCACACTCTGGAGAAAAACAGCAAGTAAGGGTTGCTTCAAGAAAGCGGAAAGAGAGAAATCGATTTTTAGGGAGGTTCTTTTTGTTCTATCCCACTCTGAAAATGTAGTAAAAGTTTTAAAGCCTTGAAAATTACACAGGAGATCTACATGAGGTATTAATAGTATTGTTAAAACACAGAAACAGAAAAGTATTGAGTCTGCAAGGGACCTCTGGAAGTCATCTTGTCCAGTACCTAGACTCAAGAAGGGCCACCCTCACCCATTTATCTAGGATTATTTCCAAAAAGCTTTTGGGTACCTCCAAGGAGGGCAATTCCACAGCCTCTTCAGGCAACCTGTGCTACTGCTTGGTCACCCTTACTGGACAGAAGTGTTTCTTGTTGTTCAGAGGGAACTTCCCATGTTTCAATTTTTGCTCCTTGTTCTACTACTGGGCACCACTGAAAGAAACTTGTCTCAGTCTTCTTAGCACCTTCCCTTCTGGAATTTATATACATTCCTAAGATCCCCCCTGAGCATCCTTCTCTTGGGCTCAGCAGTCTCACTTCTCAGTCTTTCTTCATGGACGAAATAATTAAATTCCCATCCATTAAATCAGATTTCAATCCACATGAAATAAATTTAAAAAAAAAAGAACAGAACCATACAGAATAGAATATAATTAAAATAATACACAAAGTTAGCCAGTTTCTTATTTAGAAGAGATTTGACGAAATGCATCAGAACGTCCAACAAGATTCCTGATGGAAATATGTTTGACTAGAATTCAACTTACTTATTAGGGTGACAAAAATTGCTTTGAATGGAAACCTTTCATTTTTTGCTGCATGAAAGTGGGATTACCTTCTGAAAATCCATCAGCAAAGATTGGAGGTGGGAAGTTACAAACCTGAAGGCCAAAGCCAGCTCATTTGTAGATCCAAGTACTTTGGGTTTTTTATTTCATGCTAAGGCTGAAGCCAAAGATGAGACATATCTGAACTGAAAGCTTCATAATTTGAGTTCCTAGATTAAATTTAATTTTAGTTTGTTTAAATAACATATTTCATATATTTAGAAAGATCAGAAGAGTTTCACTATAAAAAGTTTGGAAAGTACAAGAGAGAGGCAAAATGAGCACATGAATAGTCTTGGTACATTCAGTATTATTACTTGTATTCTCAAAATTTTGTCTATATCAAAATGTTATAACTATTGGGGTAGAGCACTGTTCAACAGACTGAGTCTGTTAAATACTTCTACTTTTAGAAAGGATTAATGCACATGTTCAGCTCTTTCCATTCCACATGTGCATAGAAAATGTATTGGTCACTAGAAGATATTCCTGTTCGGCTCATGGAGAACACTGAAATCCTACAATCAGATGTCCACTGCTTCTGTCAGAGAGGCCAAAACCAATGTTTCCTTTGATTGTAAGCACCTGGTCATGCCTACCTTACTTTGTTCCACTTAGTATCTCAATTCAAAGAGGCATCTGCCCATTTTTGGTCTGACTAGTGCTATTTCAAGAATGATAATGCGCAACACATTTTTTCAAGATAATATAAAAGAAAGTGAAAAAACATGTAGACAGTGCTCTGACTGGTCAGTTGGTGATTTCTCTGTAGTAGAAAACTAGCAGAGTATTTTTGGTTCTACGCCCAGGGTACAGTGAACTGTTTCTTCCCTCATCTTTAGCTGGGGTAGCTTGGGTTGTGAACTGAAATTATTTTGGTGAGCCTCACAGAGTAACAGCCCTCTTAGCAACCAATTTTTTTTTCATTAATTATGAGACATTTAGCTTGCTCAAGAAGTCATCCAGACATACACAAATAGCAAATTGCAGGACTGTCTGCACTTCTACATAATAATCGCAAATCATTTGTGCTGCTTCCAATATTCAGCTGCAAATGACCAGTTCGACTACCAGTCTTCTCATCAGTCACTCTCATTGCTCTAATAAAATAGTTGTTGGCATAGCCAACTGGGAACCTCTGAGTTTAGCATTATAAATCCCACTACACATCTGAAGAACATGCTTACTAGGTCTTTCTCTAAGTCAGTTATTTACAGAAAAGGCACTGACTAGAGAGTAAGGATGCTGAAAAGGACCTTTAACAACAGTCATGTCTATTTAAACTGTCCTCCATACAACTTCTGAAATGTATTGATTTATCCAGCATAGCAAATAAGATCTCTCTCAATGGCCTGAAGAGGATGTTAATGGTACATGGCTATAAGGGTCTCTTTTTATTCCTTTATGACTAGTTTTCAACCTTAGTCAGAATTTTTTCATCTACAATAAAATCCCCTAAAAATTCCATATACAATTCTGCTTAATATCTGCTGTACTGTTCAGATAAGAACCAAACTGTGCTGCTTAGAATCTTTCAAGCTGTTAATACCATGCATGTGTTGCATTATCAATTCCTGGTCCACATACTCTCATTGAAACACTGTTTTTGGTACCTCACGTGAACAGGGTCTTGCTTCATCCTCAACTCAGCTTCTGAATTCTTTTCTAAAGCAAAACATCTTTAGAATGCAGGGCTTTTAAATGTTACAATTTTGCTTAAGAAGAAAATTTAGAAACATAAGATCATTTTAACAGCTGTGCCATTTTCAACATTCTCTTTCAGAAATAAGTAGCTTTAGTAATGGATCAGATCTGTTTAGCAAACTACTTCCTTCCCCAGTCACTTTTGCTGTGTGTGAGAGATCTAATCTGAGAAATCAGGGCCTATATTTAGATTTGGTGCACCTGCCTTCATATAGCTAAGATATAGTATAGAGGATGAATTTGACCTTGGTCCTAATATAAATATAGTTTAAAACTAGGAAACACAGGGAGTTAAAGATTCTGGATGTCAGTCACCCCTAATGTTAAAGTAATTTTTCTTTTCCAGGCTGCTTCACAAGTTGTGTTTCCAGAGCTGAGATATATAGTAAATTCAGTTTCATTAAACTTCTGTTTATTAAAAAGGATTGCTTCAGTATCACTCCAGGAAGTAGACTGGTGTGAAAACCAAATAATTATTTTAGGTAATAGCAGAATTTCCAGTTGGCTTTGTAGTGGAACTGGAACTTTGTACTGGAACTTGAAACTGAAACACTAACAACTTCAAAAATGAAAATTAATCCAGAAAAAAATATGCAGAATTATGGCTGCCTAATCTTTTCAGCTAACATGTTCCCACAGCATACCACCCAAAATTCAGGCAGTGGAGAAGTGTGACTGTCTTAATTTTTGTCTCTGAGCAACCTGTCAGTTTGTTGCTCAGAGGTACCTCTTGGAAAGCACATCTGTTGATGTGGACTGGCCCTTGTCCTCTCTATCTAGTTCTGGCACCCTCCAGACGAAAACATTCACATTCATGTGTCACAACTATTAGTACTGGTGTCCTTTGGAGTATTTTGTTTTTCTTGTGCCGCTGACAGATACTCACTGTCTCTTGTGCTCTGCTTATCTCTCTGTTTCAGTTCAAAGGGACAAAGAGAATGAAAAGGTTATGTCAGAGAGCAGCAGAGCTGTGATTCTGCAGTTGTGTTGTGTTCTCGTGCTGTTTCAAGGATGCTGAGAAGAAACCGAGGACAGGACTGGCGGTGGTGCTATTGGAAGAGTGTCACTGGTTGAGAAAAACGACAGTGGTGAGATACACCTCAATTTTGTTGATTTGGAGTAAATGTCAAGGTGATCTTGTCAGCATGCCTTCGTTTCTTCTCGGAATAAATAACCGGCTGACTCGAGAAGGGAATCGAAGACTCAGCTGGCACATTAAAATCAGGCATTTGAGGAAATAAACCTTTGAAGAAAAAACAAGGGCAAGACAAAGTATCAAAGATGCTTGTCAGTTAGGTCCAGGTGATGCTGTCTGGAAGAGCTTCTGGTCTGGAAATTTTCTGTGTGCCTGGAGCTCTCCCTAACCCTCACTTGATGTCAGAGAGGAAATTAAAAGGTAGATTGTGATGTAGTTGGGGTGGTCACAAGAAATGTTTCAGGCAGTTATGAATATCACCAAAAAAAAGGTAAGTAGAGCAGCAAGAAAAGAAAGTCTGAACACCAGGAATCCTTTGAGACCATTGTGATAATGTGTTTATCACTGCTGACTGCTCAGGTTTACTGTCAGCTATAGAAGTTGCTGGACATGGAAGGCGTGATAATCCAAAATATTTGGTCCTTTGCTAGGCTGCTTAATTCAGAGAAATTCAGAGAGAGGGTGGTCCTCATGAACCACACGTCCTTTAACTTTCTCTGTTCAGCACCACATCAAGAAATACTAGAGATGAGAAAATTAATGAGTAAAGAAACTAAATTGTTATGGCCTGGAACAGTGGAAAACTGGAAAGTCAGATGGCAGATGGCAATAAAAATACATGTTTTATTACAGAAATACTCCAATTTTTACATTAAAAATTCAAGTGAATGTACAACAAATATAAATCACACACATAAAAGAAAGCTACAGGGTAACTTTTCTTCTTAAATTGCTCTGGGCTCGAGTACTCACATTTTTGAGTAATTTTTAGTTTATTCATGTAGAGATGACCAACTGTGAAACTAATTATACAAATTTGAAGAGCACCACCATTGACTCCATGGAGGACAGACAAGACTCTGTCAGGTCTGATGATCTGCAGGGGAATACAAAATCATAGAATCATAGAAAGTTATTAACAATGAATAAAAAGAAAACAATAATGATGAAAGACAGTAAATTATGGACAACCATGTAGAAACCTTCAAAGTCAGAATCCCCACCAAATGGCATATAGAGATCTGAAGCACCCAAGATTTAGAAAATATGCAAGAACTACATAGGTTGCATTGCTTTGTGAGAGATTGAAAGTACAGGCAGAGTTTGCACAGTATGGACAAAAAAGATATCATCAGCAGCATTAGTTGAGGAGTTGTTTTCAAATTTAGAACAGACGAAACTGCCACAGACAATATCCAAGCTATTAACCAAAAAGAAAAACAAAAAACCTTTGTTGCTCATGTTGAACAAGAGGCATGGGCTTATGCTCTATCACTCAGTGCATTGTGAAGCAGAGAGTAGCTACATTCTGGGCTTACTTCTGTCCTGTTTTCACATAGATATGTTTTACACTGGGTTCTGTTATTGGAAGACAATCATTCTCCCTTCCCCAGAACAGTAGACCTTTGGATACATAAGTAAAGCCAAAATGTTATTAGAAATATTGCTTGTGGAGCTGAGCAAAAACCCACAAGACTTAGGATAAAAACTTTGCACTTTAGAGAACTTACCCCCTAAAGGGAATATGGAATCTAAGTATATGGGTAAATAATGAACTGGAATAGTTACAAGTTACTCATATACTATGTGTGTATATGTGTGTGTGTGCATGCACTCATTTTCAAGTAGAAACAAGTTAAGCCTCTGGTTTCATCGGGAAACGAACTGACTAGGAAGTCAGGGGATCAAAGCAATTGAGGACGAGTTAATTTGTAAGAAATAAAAAAACTCTCAGTAGGATCAGGAATAAAACTGGCAGAACTTATATGTCCTGGAGTTAATGAGTTTAAGAGCTGACGACATGAGTGCACTTAATACTAGAAAAAAAGAAGATACATTCTTTCATCTTCTGTATGTACTCTCAATATAACAACATGAATTTGCACAGTTCACATATAACATTCCTGCCTGTTGTTCTATTACGCACAGTTTGTAACTCTTCCTAAATCCAAATTCGCATACTGTACAAAGAGTTTAAAAACAAATATTCCAACAGGGAGGATTAAGGTCCTAGAGAGTTCCTAAATACCTTTCTCAGCTGGCACAAGGCGGATTGTTCTTCATGAGATTTGTGTTGATCAGGCTCACGGAAGGCAAGACAAGGGAAACTCTGGTTCCCTTGCAGTTATTATAACCTTTGCTCTTTCAAGAGGTCGAGGATATGGCTTTTGAACTGGAGCATGGTTTATGAGGCTTGATGTAAAAAAACCTTCTCTGAAGCTTTCTCTTTAGCTCATGGCATAGGCTTTACATCTTCTTCACACTGTGATGTAAACTGTGTTAAGAATAAATCTGTTTTTGATGAGGTGGTGTAGCCGTATAGATGAACTTTTAAAGAAAAACGTGCCTAATGTCTCTGAGGTCTCTGCAAGGCCTGAGCTGTTGTTATGGTGTAGAACAAACAACAAAGATTTCAAATACTTAAGGGCTGGAAATAATGTGCCTGAGAGCAAAATAAAAAAATAGAAGATAAACAAGTTACAATGACAGTACAAGTCTTAGCACTGGGCATTAATGTGGCAGACATGATTTCATAAATATAAATATAAAATCATGTACATAGGAAAAATAATTTAATCTTTATATGTGGAATTAGGTACTCTGAGTTGATCATTACCACTCAGGAATGAAATCTTGGTATTATAACAGGTTTTCCTTTGAGAATTTCATCACTGTTCTCCTAAATGACCAAAACCCAGTTGGAACAGTAAGAATCATTAAGAGTAGAATAGAGAACAAAAGAGAGAATATATGAGGACAGATAGGCTGCTGCATAGTATTAATTTTAAATGTCAGTAACATTATAATGCATACTGACAATAGATAATAACAGGTCCCTATATGTATCTGGTTTGTGGTCTGGTTTGTCCTCTTCTGAATTATACAGCACGACTCTACAAAGTTCATAGAATGGTAACACAACTTTTAAAAGCTTTGGACAGCTAAGCAAGTAAACTGGAGAATAATTCAGTTTGGTCTTCAGCCTGGAAAAAAGAGAAAGTTGAGACACAGAGGGATCTGGGACCGAGGTCAGTAAGGTTGCAATCAGCATAAAGGGGATCAGGTACTCACTGTCTATTCCAGGGCAAAAGCTGGAGAGAGTTGGACACTAGAACAAAGTAACACATGACAGGTTCAAGATGATCTTCTAATTAACACCTTCAAAAGAAAGGTAGTGGAAGTGTCTACCACAAGATGCTAAAAGTTTATATAAATGCAAGGCACAGATGGACAGATTCATAGGAGTTCCTCAGGGTTCCTAAATACAAAATCACCTCTAGTTTAGAAGTTCTTTGAGCTGAAAATTACTGATCTCCAGGAGAATATTGTGGAAATGTAACACATGCACTTGGGTTTTTTGTCTTACATTTTTTTTCTCAGATACCCAGTTCTAATTGTTATTGAAGACAAAATTCTGGGCTAGGTGGACCTTTGGTCTGATCCAGAATGGATGCTACGCGTTTAATATCTGCAGATGGATGGCAAGTACGACTGAAGACATAACAATTTGAATTCACCACTATGCAATTAAAAGAATACTGGGCAGGGTGACAGAGAAGAGTGGCAAATACCCACTGCATTGCATAGATGTCTTCATCTGAAGTATTTGTTTAGACTGCCCTTATAGTCAGTGTAGATCTAGTCAATATAGTCTATGGAGTTTAAGTTGTGATTCATCTGGTCAAAAATCATTACCTGTTTTAAGAGATTTGTTCCAAATTCAATGGATTGACTAAGTCTGAGCTGATGGGAGCGGAGAGTGATATGTTCAGACAGAGAAACTTATACTGTAGATGGCTTAGTCAGTCAATTAAACTTTGAGACCTCCTAGACTGGCAATCTGAAAAGGAATGCGTGCCTAACATAACTAAGATAACTTGCTAGCATGACTATGTAAAGATGTTCAAAAAAACAGAGTATGTGATTTGTTCAAGAGAACAAAAAGTATAATTACATAGATGCCTGTCTTCTCTCACAGACGTCCAGAGCTATGACAGCATGAATAAAATCTAGTTGTTCTTAACACTCTGGAAGTACAGGCTTTTAGCTCATACTTGTTACACTGATGTGACACAACTCGAGTACTTATTTTTAGGGCAGTTGGAGTGGGAGGAACCAGGAGAAATAATAATAATAATTTCAAAATCAAATACACTTGAATAAAAAAGGGGACTCCAGCTTTGTTGTGTCTGTAACTTTAAGAAGATAATATTAAAGTTGATGAAAAAGATTTACTACAGAGCAACTCATTCTCCAAGATCCATCTCCATAGGAAGCACATCTAGGATGAAAGCTTAACCTACAAATGGAGAGATAGAGAGTTAATAGAGCCTATTTTATGCAAATTAAAGTACAAATAAAAGTAGAAAATGATTCCAAGTAATAAGAGACATTTTTTTGGAAAATCAAAGTGAACTTGTACTATATTTGGTCACAGGGAATATTACATGGGTAAAAAAAAAGTGTCAAAAACCAAACTAATAGTAGTGTTTTGGTTTTTTTTAATTTTGAAGTTCCACTTATCTGAACATGCTCAGAAATGAGGAATATTTGTGATGGTTTATTTGCAGGGGAGAAGTAAGAACGTATTGCAAATCATGTGGTTTTTTCCACTAAAATTAAGAAAATATTTCTTAACAACTTCAGATATTTAAAAATATACTGCATTAGAGAGAAGTTATCATCTGTTTTATTAGAACAATCACAAAGTTAGAGCTGTAAACCAGGAAAGGAACTATTCTGCTTGCCTGCTAATGTGATAATGTGACTAAGCCTAGAGGACCTTATCATCACCAAGGACCATGATTTGCCATCAGTCACATATAGGTACCTAGTGAAGTGTAACAAATAATTCCATACTAAAATAACATAATTTTTGTGAGAATAAATTTTAACCCATTGTTTTGGCAACAAAAAAGAGGTTGAAAACAAGAGAAGGATTGATTGAAGTCATGAATGCATGAAATTGTCTTCATCTTCTCCAGAGTAAAGGCCTTCTACACTGTTATGTATTCCTCACATTTCTCTTCCAGTCTTTCTCTGTTAAAGGCAAAAATGCAAACTCCAGCTGGTGTCTGTTCTGGTCCGTTTTACTTTCTTGTCCTTTAGGGTCAATGCTAATTTTCAAAATTCAGAATTTGTAATTCTACAGGTTCTTACTAACCTCAAAACAGCTTTCAACATCACATATATGTGATTTGGAATTCTTAGCACATTAGGCAGAGATGTCATACCCACAACTGTTTTACATTATCATCTTCTAATCATATGAGGATGCTTAATGCAACAGGAGTGCTGTGCTGTCCTCAGGAACATTACATTAATTGCACTCAAGGTAAAGGCACACAATACCTTGTCTGTTCAATTAGAAACTCCTTAATGTAACTTTCCATGAAAATATAGTTCTATTGGGTATCGATGCTGCTGTAGAGCATTAAAAATATTTTTAATATTATGTGCAAGCATAACCTCCCACCACCAGTGTCTCCATTGCCCTTACATAAGTCTGTAAAGGGACAATTAAAAATCCATTAAGCTTGTTAGTTTGCACAGCTTTCAGGGAATCTTGCTGCAAGTTTTGCTCTTTCAACACTTACTGGCTTCTAATAAATAAACACAGCAATCTTTGAGCTATAAGGGTTTACTGGAATGGCCCATTAAGTGTGAGTTTTCTAGGGGGGATTATGTCTGGGAGAAGAAGGGAAGATCAGAGTTGTAATTATACAAATGGGTTTTGCTTTCTGCATTTTGTTTTTAAAGTAAAAATGATTTCTGTTACCTCAAGAAGCCCAAAAGCAAAATGTAAAGAATAAATGAATGGTGTCATGACTAAAGTATTTATAAGGGACTCAGGAAACTAGTTTAAAGTATTTGACTTTAGATTTCAGAAAAAAAAAATAAAAAATCACTGAAGAACTGGTCTGGAAGTGCTGGATATCTAAAAAGTTATGTCTAAAACCAGAGCTGTAGCTGTTGGTATCTTTGAGAATCATATATTTTTCACTTCTGCAATACAGAGTTAATAAGACTTCCTTTCATCCCCTTGTCTATTTGTTTATTAAACTTTTTAGGGTAGGGATAGGCTTGTTTATTGTCTCTAGTTTTTCATAGGATTCTTTAATGGAGAAAAATATGCCTGTCTGGAGGATCTTTTCACTTGCTTCATTCATATTCACATAAAAGTTTGTCCCACAAAATCATTGGACACTCATTTCAACTGTATACGCAGCTACACTTGTTCTGTCAGGCCAGTTAGTCTTGCATTTTTACATGAGTTTTATCACTGGTAATCATTGCCCTTGCATTTTGAAAGGAGAGTCATACAGATTCATTGCCAGCTATTGTGAGGATAGATTGGTTCCTCCGTATGACGTCTGGAATTTGAATTGTTTGTTATTTCGGGGAAGGCATCAAGATCCTGAGATGGCATCTAGCTGTTTGACTAGAATAGTAAGTTTCACATACTTTTTTTGTTTGGAAAGTGGCAAATCTGTATCTGTAACTTTAGCATACATAAAAATGTGGCTAACATTTTCAACTTTAAAAAAAAAGACAATCACATAGTTGAATACTTCCACGTTTTTCTAAAGTAACTTGAGTATGGTGTGACTACAGTCCTGGGGTCAGGAAGGTGCTTTTTTTTGTTCACATGCCTCCAATCTAATCACAACAGTAAACTGCCAAAAATCACTATTTCCCATCTTTCTGTACTAGACCTTGCTAGATGCTACCTGCTAAAATTTGTCAACATCCTATCATTTCTGCCTCTGCACCAAGCTAACATCTCACTTAAGTGTGCTACATCGATGAAGTTCCAGACGGGATCATGCAAAACTGATTTCTTTTCAGATGCTCTTTCTTCATTTAAACAATACTGTGAATTCATACAAAAGTAAGGTTGGGCTGATGACAGAGCATAATTTCAAGTTTTACTTTTTTTCTTATGTTACTTCTCTTAAGTTTGTGCCTTTATCAGTTCCTGTTATATCTCATCAAAAAGCTACACAGTCTGGGAAGTGATATTTAATGTGGAGCATCCAAGATGAAGCAATGCTCTTCTGTCCAAAACATCTGACAGGTCTAACAAACCTTGAGCAATTTGCTGTGCTGTCTATGCAATGAGACTGCTTGTGCATATATAACCTGAAGGACAAATTTAGAACCTTCAGATTTGATGATCATCTTATTAAAAGGGACTTTTTTTTTTTTTAGATGCAAAAGGAAGGCAGCGATTTATTATCTTTTCACATGTAATTGCTTGTAGGCAATTCAGACACCTACAGAACCACAAATTGGTGCATGCAGCTTTAATTTCCACATGTATGGGCTGTTGAATGCTTGATTTTAAAATATGGTTGCAAGTAAATGCAATATATTCTAGGTCTACCTATGCCTGCAACTTACTTTGAATATAATATGTTCCCCTGATGATGTTCTCTGCAAGGCTAGTGTGTGTATTTTGTTAACTGACATTATTTCTGTGGCAGAACAGCCAACCAACAGACATGGTCTGTTCAGCTGAAATGAAGCTGAAAACAAAGAACTTTGAGGCAACATGGAGCAGAGGAAAATATTTACATGTGCAAGGGAATACACAAGATGACAGAAATTATTTACATCCTTTCTTCTGTACTTCCATGAATATGAATCCTTCTTGTATGTAAACTTGCATCTTGTTTTTCACTCTATTCAGTTAAAAGAAAGGAACTTATATTTACAGGAATGGTTTTATTTCCTATAGAATCTTGCAGTGCACTATACAGTTCTGGAAGCCTGATGGATCTGAGAAACTACTGTAATGGGAGCTGACAGTGATGGATAGTGGAAACCAAGAAGCCCACGACTGATCAGACACGGCTGATCAGAAGAGGGTGCTGTTATTCTGGGATGGTCTTGCATCATCTCTGCCAGTACACAGCCAGTGCTTCAGTGTGATTCTTGAAGATGCTGTCTTTCAGCACAGATGTAATACTAAGGACTTGTATATCAGTCGTAGTAATTAAAAGACAATAGCGCTTTTCACAGTAAGACAAAGATTTCCTGAATAAACCTGCATTTGGACACTTCTGTTCTGCAGATAGAAGCTCCCCTACCAAATCAAATCATGGAATTCCTTCCTTTCCTACCCCACAGCAAACTATGCATTTTGCTGCTCTGCACTACTGAACAGCTGTTCTTGTTTATCCTATGGGCAATTGCATGTGAAAAGATAATAAATCACTACTTTCCTATCTTGAAAACTCATAGGTGTATCACAATCACAGGAACTGTGTGAATCCACATTGCTAAATAAAACACTACATGGAAGCAAAGACAGTATCTGACCCCTGGTGATTTTATGTCACTTAATTGTTCTAGCTCTCACCAAGAAGACGACAAGAAGTCTTGGATTGCAGACTCCAGAGACTCCTTCTCCAAGACAATGAGGATAAAACTGAATCACTTTTGCTGCTCTCTGCCTTGCATCATCCTTCCTCATAACATTTGCACCTTCACATATCCACTGTTATGCAGTGTCCTAGAGATTTTCCTTTATCTTTTTGCAATAAAGAAGTCTTGTGCTGCTGGGCTAAAACAGACTTCACATTATTTTGGACACTTTGTACTGAAAAGAACGTAAACCAAAATTATATTGTAAGGCTACAGACACCACTGGAGATGGTGCAAGGAAGAGTGCTAGGCAGTTTAGACACATTCAACCTGCTCAAGAGGAAGTTGGTCCTAAGCATTGTGGCAGTAAGTCACTTTAGCACTATCCTGTGACAATATAACTACATCTACACATTAGCTACTTCCATAATAATAAGTAAAATAGATGACAGACCACACTGTAATAATAAATCCTAACTCACATCTGTGGCTAAACTCATTTATCCACATCCAGAAATTTTTTAAGAAGGTTAGCTAGCCAAGAGTCTGGGAATGATACAGATTTGATGGATGGACCACTCATTGCATAAGGAACTGGCTGGAGATGGTCATACCCAAAGATTTGTGATCAATGGCTCAGTGTCCAAATGGAGATGTGTGACAAGTGGTGTTCCTCAGGGGTCGGTACTCAGACCAGTGCTGTTTAACATCTTTGTCAGCCACATGGACAGTGGAATCGAATGCACTCTCAGCAAGTTTGCTCACAACAACCAATGCTGTGGGGTGAAGTCAACATACTAGAGGGAAGGGATGCCAGCCAGAGGGACTTTGGAAGGCTTGAGAATTGGACTTGTGCAAACTGCGTGAAGTTCAAGAAGGCCAAGTGTAAGGTTCTGCACTTGGGTCAAGGCAATCCCATGCACAAATACAGATTGGGAGGAGAGAAGATTGAGGGCGGCCTTGAGGAGAAGGACTTTAGGGGTTGTGGTGGACCAGAAGCTCAATGTGAGCCATCACTGTGTCCTTGCAGTCTAGAAAGCCAAACAATTCCTGGGCTGCATCCAAGGGAGGTGATTCTCCTTCTCTACTCTGGTCTTGTGAGACCCCTCCTGGAGTGCTGTGTCCATTTCTGGAGTCCTCAACATAAGAAAGTGTACAGAAGAAAGCTACTAAAATAGTCAGAGAGTTGGAGCACCTCCCCTATGAAGTTAGGCTGAGGAAGTTGGGGTTGTTCAGCCTGGAGAAGAGGAGGCTCCAAGGTGACCTTATAACAACCTTCCAATATCTGAAGTAGGCCTGCAGGAAAGCTGGGGTAGAGCTTTTTACATGGGTGTGTAATTAGCAGACAAAGGGAAAATGGTTTAAAACTTGAAGAGGAGAGATTTATGTTAGACATTACAAAAGCAATTCTTTCCTGTGGGATTGGTGAGACACTGGCACAGGTTGCCCAAGGAAGTTGTGACTGCCCCGTCCTTGGAAGTGTTGAAGACCAGGTTGGATGGGGCCTTGAGAAGCCTGATCTAGTGGGATGTGTTCCTGCCCATGCAGGGGGATTGGAACTAGATGATCTCTAAGGTCCCTTCCAATCTTATCCATTCCATGTTCCTGTGATGACTGTATGGGTCATTGTAGGTAGTCCCTAAGCCTAGACACTTTCATGTTTATGTAGTGCAGCTGTAGGCACTGAAGCCAATGTGTTTCAACAGGGGGACTATTCATTTACATAGAATTATGCCCACAATGGATTTTTCACTTCTGAGGAAAATATATTTGAGAAAATTAAATAAGGGTGAGATTTACTACTGAAAAATAAGGATACAGTGGCATTCAGATACCTATAATCCTTAATTAATAAAATGTGCATGGCAATATTTTCTAGCTCTGAAGCCTAGTGACAGAGCACAGTTTGAACTGCACAGTAAAAAATCCTTATCTTCACAAACACTGCATGAATAGTCCTATCTATGCAAAACTCAGATAATGCCCCTGTGTTGAACAGGAGTCTGCTTGTTCGTCGTGTCCAAAATTAGTCCAGGGCAGGTTAAACATCTAGCAGTGTGAATGGCCAGGTGTTGTTCAATAAGCCTTAGCCATCATCCTGTGTATTTTGCTAATATAGCTATACTTTTAGGAGGTTAATGATATTCATGTAAACACAGAATCATGGAATGGTTTGGGTTGGGAGGGACCTTAATGATCAATGAGTTACAACCCCCAAGATATTAGGTCTTGAGAGATTAAAAATAAATAAATTCTAAAAATATAAACTAAAGATTACTTTTATCAATTTTAAGACTATGTTCATATTTAAAGGGAAATGCATAAAAATAATTTTAAAAAGAGGTTATGAATATATATATATGTTTTTTACTACTATAATATGTGAACTCATTACTCACCTACTTTCCTTCAGCATAATCAGCAGAGGCTGGCACTAGGTGTTTCAGAAAAAAAATGTGAAAAGCTTCCCAAAAAAACCCACCAAAAACGTACCAAACACTGAATGGGATGAGTTTGTCTGAAGCTTGGTCTTATAAGTAGTTTTGCCAGTTCATAAAGTGTTGTGCTTTTTTAACTGGCTTTGTTGTTCACTGACTGATTTAGTATTTGCTATTATCCTGCTACTTCTGTTATCTGTGCATATTTATATTTTCTGTTTTAATTCTGCTATCCTCTTAGCCTCTTCTGGCAACAGGTTGTACATAGTCCTGATCAATAACAAGTTGGTTTGCTTTGTATTTGCTTCTATTTTAAACATGAAGTATAGTGATCTGCTCAAGCTATCTACCAAATTCCTGCTTACCCAAGAAATTGTGGAAAAGCTCATTTGAATGAACTAAAAGTTTTATTTCAGGCTATGTTAAGATCCTATGTGAACAACTCAAAGACAATTTTAAACATGACTTTATTTTATATGCCTAATAGCTTTTCTTGAATGCCCTTCATGTAAAAAAAATCCTTATATTTAAGGCCTTTCACACAAAGTTCCACTTAGTTCCCTATGCTTGATGCTTCTCAGGTGTTAGCTGTAGCTGGATTCAAGGTGAAAAAGCTTAGGTTAATTAATATCTACTAATTGACTCTGTAAGAGGATCCATGCTAGAATAATAATAGTGTCGTATGACTTAGACTTGAATTGACTCCACAGTGACTTCTTGATTAAGACAAAACCTTCATTATCACCTTATTATTTTGGATAATTCAGAAAGTTGATATTGGGCACAGTATTGAATAACAGCCATGCCTATCCTAGGGAGGATATCCCCAGGGAGTGAGACCTCAAGTTGTGGTCTGACCCTTTGAAGACAGGAGACTTGCCCTAGAATTTTAATTCAGGTTAGGGGGTATTCACCACACCTTGGCTTTCACTAAGGCATCAGAATCTTTTTGGATTAAACAAAATAGCAATAGGCTTCAGACTTGCAGCTATGTGCTCCAGCCACCAAGGAGAATACAGTCCACAGACCAGGATAGAGCCAGTCCAAAGAAAACTCCCTGAACCCTCTGTATGGTGGGATGCAGGTCCTCAGCACAGGCTGCCTCATTCAGCAAACCCATGCTTGTCTGTGCTGGGCTGATAATGTACACCCACACTGGCATATACATTGATAAAATATATGCCTAGGTGGTGTTAATGTAGCATGTAGGTAATAAGTGCTCCTTGGAAAATCTCTGGCAAAATACAGTTTTGCTTGGTAATTACATTAAAAGTCCACGGAGAGTTCAATTTAATAATAGTTATTTTAGAATTCAAGCAGAAGAAACTTGCCTGACAGGCATCTTCTAAACATCCCTGGTTTCTTGAAAACTCATATATGTGGCTATTGGTTGGTTTTACTGAAGAGAGCAGACTATGAAGCTTCATGTCACTGAGGCAGCCAAGCAAGGAGATTGCCTCTAATCCAGAAATCCCTGGGCTTTCAGAAACTGCAGCCTAGGTTCAGTCTCTCAGAGTGGATTGTCTTTGTATTAAGAACCCTTGGACTATTCCTGTCACTGAGAAGTTTTAGGATTTGTTCTGAATCAAAACTAAACTACATTCTGAATATCAAAAGGTGGTAATATAATTAAATCCTCTGTGAAGCCAAACTGCCTTTTCCCTGGTAATTCTGATTTTAAAAAAGCAAATAGGAATAATGATATTAATTCAGGTCATATACAGTTGCATTACCAGGACTATGCTAAAAATAATACCCCATCTATTAGAAGTTCTGATTGTGTTTCAGATTCACGAGCATCATATTCACATACTAAATTTGAAAGATTTCCACTCCTCCAAAACAGCATAAAAATATCTGATAGTCAATTTAAGCTATTCTTTTCACATCTCCTCACAAACATATGAGCTCTGCAAAGCCTTTTGTCTCAGCTGGAAGATGCTTCTGTTTGCTTTACCTCACGTCGAAGTTGATTGCCTCTCCAAAGTGTCTGATCTCTGTATATTAGAAAAAGAATAGATTTGAAAGATGCTTATAATTCATTTAATTTCAGTTCCCTTACTTTCCTTCATCCAATATTCTAGATAAACAAATAAATGAGGTAATCATTTCAGTGACTATATAATTTTCATTTTCTATTCAGTATGCACAAAAGTCAGAGCTATTTTTCAACACCACTTTTTTTTTTTTCTCATAAATTGTAAAACAGAAAGATATGCTCATGTCTACTTTTAAGTTCTGCATCTATTCCAGACAAGCTTGGCTGCTTTAAAGGATATAGTGAAAGTATATTGTTTCCTAAATGCATCTTCAAAAAAAAAGGGATTTTACCTAATAGTATTAATTCCCACCTGTGGAATATTCTGAGGGCCAGAACAGTCTTCTACCCTTTTCTGTCCATTTTATGACAATAGAATATAGGATCTTTTCAACCATGTTCAACAAGGTGTTATATTTTGACCAGCAAAGATTTCTGAGAGAAGTTTTGTTTCCCCATAACAACTCTAATTGTTCAGAGTCCTTTTCAGCAGCTTTTGTGAGCATACAAAAAACAACCCAAAATAATTCAGTAGGATGATTGGATGATACTAATGCCACGTTACAATATTGATGCCATCTGTGTGGCAAAATTTTTCAGACATGCCATTTATTACCACAGTTCCATTATGGAAGGGGTTTAAAAAGCAGGAAGAAAGAAACAATACCTGCTTCAGAGGGCCGATAAATATTGCTGTCTGCTACCCATGCATACACTCCGATGTCACATAAAACATGTGTTACTCTGATTCTCAATGATAGTAATGATTAATTAGTGTAAATAACAAGTACATTGTTTGCCTCAGAGTTTAGACTTCTAAAATGTAAGTTAAATCTTTTTTTTCATAATAATCAGTTGGAGTTTAAAAAACAAACAAATAAACCAACCAACCAACCAAAAAAAACCCAAACCCAAACAACCTCTCCCTGTATTGTCTTATTTGGCATTTATTTAGATTTAGGGGGTTAAATCTATCCTTTTTTTTTTTTTTTAAAAAAAAAAGGAGAAAACAGAAGATTTGATTGTTCGTGACATTTTGTTCAGAATCAATCATTGTCAGCTCAGGTTAGACTGATTTACTATGAGCCTGCCATAGAAAAGATTTGCCACAAATGGCAAGGCTCTGAGCTGTTTCCACCGCACTGAACATAATGATGGATTTATCATTGCAATCAAGATGGTAAAACAGCATGGTCCCCAGAGTCGTGCACCAGACAAATTGATCACAACAGCCCTGAAGTTATATAAGGGCTTTGTTTATCTGGTCTCAGCCTGCCAGAGAAATAATCCAACGTAAGATAAGACACTCTGATCTTTACAGAAGTTTGGACAGGTTTTATATCCTAAACGATTATACAGTAGAATTCTGCTTGCTGAGAGGTAAAATAACTACTTATTAAATATATTCATTTATATTTAAAATAAAAGGTACTCTAGCATAAACAGAAATAATCAATGCTTTTATTATTGATACTATAATCTGAGAGTATTGTCTGCAACTATATTTGAATGAAAACACTATAATAACTTAGAGACAAAGTGAAGGCTTGGTGATGTGACCATTTCTGTGGGGAGCTTGTTTCACTGCTCAGCTGCCCTCTGGGTGAAAAACCTTTCCTTAATATCTAACCTAAACCACCCCAATTCAGCTTCTTACCATTTCCCCAAGTTCTATCTTCATCCACAGGAGTGAAAAAATCAGTACCAGTCTCATCTCTTCCCCTCATGCGGGAGCAATATCATGCTATGTGGTCACTCCTCATATTTCCTTTTCTCCATACTGAATAATCTAAGTTACTTCAGATGCTTTTTATAAGTCATCCCTTCCAGACTCTACACCATCCTCATTGGTTTCCTTTAGACTTTCTAGTAGCTTTATGTCTTTTCTATACCACAGTGCCTCAAACTGCACACAATACTCAAAGTGAGGATGTACCAGTGCAGAGTAGAGTGGGACAATCACCTCCCTCGGCCAGATGGTGACACTGCTTGGTGCATCCCAGGACATGGGTGGTGCTCCTGGATGCCAGGGCACACTGCTGAATCATACTCAGTTTAGCATCAACCAGGAACCCCAGGTAACTCTCTGCCATGCTGCTGAGACTGTAGTTTGTACTTCTGAAACTTTATTTCAAACGGAAGAAAGTATTATTGTCTCTTTTTTTTTTTTTTTTTTCTAAGGAAGGGTGTGAGCTTTGGAGAGAGGAAATTACTCTGTGGGGAAAGAAGGCAAACCAGCAAAAGCTACTGATAGGTCATCATTTGGGAAGGTTTCAGTCTGTGAATCAGCTCTGCAGGCTACTGGTCATTCTCCTGAAATTCCTAGTCCTATAGATAAAGATCATGATATAGAACCTGAGGAAAGGACCTGTCCAGTGGAAAGATACGTTTTTTTCACTGAGGATCAGAACACCATTGTTAGGTGGAGTGATGCAAGAATACCAAATCTCCCAAAGCATTCCCTTTTTCCCCTGCAGGGACATAGTCTTAAAGAACATTCTTCAGTCAGGTGCCAGAGACTAAAAGAAACTCTAATTTTGTCCTGCATTCAACCAAGGAATACAACTGGCTTTTCATTTTCACATAAAAAATTGATGGGTATTCTTTGTCATTGAGCTGCACAGAGAAAATAAAACTTAAATGGAGAAGTTAGGATTTATCATATTTATAAAATAATGGAGAATTTAGAGTATTCCATAGGTTCTAAAGGCAGAATTAAGCTGGAGTCGATCATCAGAAACAGCTATGAAAGAGAGGATATGATCTCAGGTCGAAAATTCCTTAAATGACATTATAGTTCTCAGGAACGGGGGGGGTATTTTTCTATTTATAAGACAGGATCTATAATGACATGAACCAATGAACACAGATTAGTGTCTCTTTCTTAATTCTGAATTTAAATTAAGCTGAATAAATAA
This sequence comes from Florisuga fusca, assembly GCA_038090715.1. NCBI lineage: Eukaryota > Metazoa > Chordata > Aves > Apodiformes > Trochilidae > Florisuga > Florisuga fusca. Next base: position 19,247,653 of record JAAWXA010000011.1, read on the forward strand.
CTTTCTATTTTGAAGCCCAAGTGTATCTTTATAATGTTTGACTATAACTGCTAGAAAGATCTATTGCACAGCATTGATTCATTTTGAGCACAAATGTAGTATAAGCAATGATTCATGGGTAACAATGATTATAAAATTGTTATCCAAATTTTAAAGTAAAATACTGGAATGCCTATAAAATAGAAGTTTAATTCAGAGACCTACTGGATTCTTCATGGATTTATCTTGCTCACAGAGAGGTAGAGAGGGCTGTTCTACCTTTTTGCCTAAGCATTCTCTTCAAAACACTCTTACACAGACATTGGCAGCACTGTTTGACATGAAATGCATTCAAGAAAATTTACAGTCAACTTAGCCTTCAGTGTGTGCAGATAGACATATAATAGGAATATATAAGCTGGAAATAAACCAGACATGTTTTGCATTATCTTGACAAAGTTTTCATTGTGCAAAAGCAATGGCTCAACAAATCAAAACAAAGATGTAAAAAAATATTTTAAAAAGTAATGTTTTAAATCCAAAATTTCCATCAGTAAAATAAAATAAATTATTCTAAGTCCATGTTTTCATTAGACTAATTTTCATTTGAAGGTTTTTGTTTATTTAATAAAAAATATGAAGAATTCTTTGTTCAAACTTAAAATCTACAAAATTTTCAGAGATTAATTCTACCATTTTTCCATGAGCCTAACAAATAGAATGTGCTCCTAATTTACAGTGAGGCCAACATGGGTTAAACCTGTCTGTGAAGGTATAAATACTTTCTCAAAATCTGGGGGTTTTCCTAGAGAGGTGGGCTGAGCTCTGCTAGTTCACAACAGAGAACTGAAAGACTCTGTTGCCTACTTGCACTGTCTTGCCTTCTTGGCCACCAGGGCACATTACTGGCTCATGGTCAATCTTCTATCCACCAGCACCCCCAGGTCCCTTTCCATTTCACTGCTCTCCAACAGCTCAGTCCCTAATGTATACTGGTATTTGGGTTGTTTCCACCCAAATCAAGATTCCACACTTTCCCTTGTTGTTATTAATTATTTTTTTCCCTGTCCAACTCCCCAGTCTGTCTAGGTCCCTCTGAATGGCAGCACTGCCTTCTTTGGGGTCAGCCATTCCTCTCAGCTTTGTGTCATCAGTAAACTTGCTGAGAAGACACTCTGTCCATCATCAAGGTCATTGATAAATGGACTGGACTGGACCCAGCACTGATCCTTGGGGGACTCCACTAGTCACAGGTCTCAAGCTGAACTCTGCACCACTGATCACCACTCTTTGGGCTCTATTGTGTAGCCAGTTCTTAATCCATCTCACTGCAGATTCTTCTATCCCACATTTCCTGAGCTTGCTCACAAGGATGTCAAAAGCCTTGCTGAAGTCAAGGTAGACTACATCCACTGGTCTCCCTGCCACTGATGCCATTCAGGGATGAGATGCCTTCTCATCTAGCCATTCAGTCACAACCTCATGGAAGTCTATCAGATTAGTCAGGCATGATTTCTCTTTGGTAAAATCCTCATGCTGACTGCCCCTGATAACCTTGTCTTCTATGTGCTTAGAGATGACCCCCAGAATGAGTCACTCCATCATTTTTCCAGGGATGGAGGTGAGGCTGACTGGTCTGTACTTTGTACTTGTCTGGATCTTCCTTCTTGACCTTTTCGAAGACTGGAGTGGCACTGGCTTTCCTGCAGTCCTCAGGCATCTCTCCTGTTTGCCATGATCTCTCAAAAATGATGGAGAGTGGCAGGGTGATAACATCAGCAGCTCTCTCAACACTCTTGGGTGCATCCTATCAGGGCCCATGGACCTGTATATATTCTATGTAATTTGCATAGCTGATCTCTGACCCAGTCTTCATTGACCAGTGGTGAGTATTCCCTACTCCAGGCTTTCTCTTATGTCCAGGGGCCTGTAGATCACAGGAGGGATCTTAGGAGTAAACACAGAAGCAAAGAAGGCATTCAGCAATTCTTCCTTCTCTGCATCCTCTGTTATCGGGGTTCCCACCTCATTCAGCAGTGGGCCCACATTTTCACTGTGGTTCCTTTTACAACTGATATATCTGAAGAAGCTCTTCTTGTTTCCTTTTACTTCCCCTGTTAGTTTGAGTCTTATGCACAGGGGAGAGCAAGGCTGACTTCTGGTGTGGAAAGGCAAGAATGTGGTCACTAGGACTTGGATGCCCTGAAGTTTGCTGGGACAGATAAATACTAATGCTTTTTCAACCCTTTAGCCCCAAACTATTCTTAGTTGAGCAGATAAAGCAGATAAAATATATAACTCTTATACTATACTGCTATTTTCTTTATCAAACACAGCTGTTACTCTGAAGCTTCTTTTGTCCCCTATTTGTCTTTCCCTTACTTTTCTCTCCTTCTTTCTTTGGAGGTTAATGGGATGTAGCTCATCAGTGATTTCGGGTCAAACTGTTTGGCCATCCCTATCTAGAAGTCATCTAATGAGTGAACTAGCTCTTGATGCTGGCAACTATAGGTCAATCTGATTTTGTATTAACTTGAAGAAGGTCAAATGGTCTCTAAATTTGATAAATATCCCATTTCTTGAACTGCTGATGGAGAGCATAGACAAGGTGAAAGTTAATACAATTCTGGACTTGTACAGACACACAAATAGGTAGTACAGCTTAATTTTCACAGGAGATAACTTAGACTCAGCTTGTGCTCCAGAAACTAATTCCTATGTATCCTATTAAAATTAGAACAAATAATAGCAAAGAGTGTATATGATAAATTTAGCCTATTTCAGTACAAAAACAGTCCCTGAACATCCTGATATTTTTAAGCTGCATCTCTTAATATAATCTCCCCTGGAAATTATATCATATTTTGATTTGTGCTTTATTTTTCTTGATGGATTAATAATTTTAAAATAAAATTAGAGAAATGTTTTTTAATCTAATAATGTATACAAGTGTCATGGCATGGTTTCTCTTTTCAAGACTCCACAAGTATGCAAACGTTTGTGGCATGAATATGGAGCTAAGAAGAAGTAAATTTTTTCTGCTTATGTTTCCCTGACCTGCTTTATGTGTATTTGTAACAGAGAAAGAGATAAGACATATCATACGTAGAGAAAAAATAAGACTCTGGATCTGCAAAATATGGAGGAGAATAATGACAGAGGAAAGGGAAACCCAAACTGAAGGATAAAGAATAAAGGGATTTCGATCAAATGCATGTCCTAAAGTCCCAGTCTCAGCTGAAAATGGAGGATTCTGTGCCTTCCTGTCTTTTACAATAAGAGACATCTCACTGAAGACATGAGACCTCCCTAGGTGTCATCTCAGCCTCTTAGCCTCTTCTCTCAGAATATGTTGGACAATCCTATTTAAGTTTTCTGTATTTTGTTGGGGTTTTTTTGTTTTGTTTTGTTTTCTTTTGCTTTATTTGTTTGGTTGGTTGGTGTTTTTTTTTCTTTTTTTCTTTTTTTTTTTTTTTCTTTTTTTTTTTCCCCAGCAGATATATAGAAGGGAAATAATGCTGGTTTTAATCAAAATCTTTGCAACTCACAGGTTAAGGTGTGCGAAATGACTGAAGGTTGCTCTCAGGGTGGAACCTTTCACACAAGATCCTTAGGAAATGAAATGTACAGGTTGTGAGACATGAAGCTTCATCTGCCAAAGATTAGAAGTGGCCAGAAATTTTTAGGGGATATATTGATAGCACATAACTTCATTTATTACAGCCTACATACCATATATTTTTACTGCTAATATCTCATTGCACTTGTCTGTTAATTCAGCTGATTGTAATGACCAGTTTTAAAAACAGATAGTAATATTTTCACTTTAGTGTAACACTTGTGTATACAAAGGCCACTTACAGTGAGATTTGATCTGTATGGGGGGAATTCTAAAGCCACAGCTGCAGAATTACAGCTAGCTGGTAGCAATAGGATTTAAAAGCATGAAACTGGATGAAATCAGAAACATTATTACCGTTGCTGATTATTACTATCATCTATATATGCTCTGTGGCATATAAATATATGTTACTATCACAGGACTTTTAGATAATAACAGAAATGATGTGATTATGCCAAGCTAAGCTTTTGATTTGAAGGGTACTTATTGATCAATGTCTGATGTGGGTTTTTTTGTTGAAAGCCAAATTAACATAAAATAATGAAATAAATGTTTTCCATCAAAACACCAGAATATTTTGTTATTTCATATGCCATTGCTTCTGTCTCTTAGAAGGTTCCTCCTGGCAAGTATTTTTGGGTTCCAATATCCTACAATACCTTTGTCCACCAACTTAAAGTTGTGACCTATGATGAATTATAATAACAAAAAATTTTGAGAGAGCCATAGTGTATCATGGCTGAAATATCCTAAAAGGGAAAACTAGAGGACTTTGAAAGTAATCACAGAATCATTGAGGCTGGAAAAGACCTCTGAGATCATCAAATCCAGCCTATGACCTCACACTACCACATTGTCTAGACCATGGCAATAAGTGCCACATCCAGTCTCTCCTTAAACTACTCCAGGGATGGTGACTCCACCACTTCCCTGGGCAGTCCATTGCAGTGCCTGATCACTGTTTCTGTGAGGAAGTGCTTCCTAATATCCGGCCTAAACCTCCCCTGGGAGAGCTTCAGACCATGCCCTCTTGTCCTGTCACTAGTTGCCTGGGAGAAGAACCTGACCGCCATCTGACTACAACCTTCCTTCAGGTAGAAAGTCATAAGGTCCCCCTGAGTGTCCTCTTCTCCAGCATGAAACCCTACTTCCTCAGCCTCTTCTCAAAAGTCTTTACCCCTGGTCCCTTCAACAGCCTTGTTGGTCTCCTCTGGACCTACCTGCTCCAGCACCTCAATATCTTTCATGAAATGAGGGGTCCAGACCCAGGCACAGTATTCGAGGTGAGGCCTTACCAGTGCTGAGTACAATAGTATCCTGAAGTCCACCTCCCATTAAAAAACAAAAAGATATCAAAATAGTTCACCCATACTCTGGGTGAAATAGAACTTTTTTGAGTCATACATATGAAATCCAAAATATTATACCAAATTCTCTTTATAGATATATACACAAACATATGATGGCTTGGCTTCACAAATGAAGATTTGAGAAGGGCTCTCCCCATGCTTGCTGCAAGTGTGCTGATGGCTGATAGGGCCAATGCAGGATAGGAAGTGTGGTTGCAAAAGGCACAGGAGAGAGTCTCCTGTGAGGGGACAGCCAAGGCATGGTTCTTTCTGTGCTGTCTTTTCTCCTCGAGACTGATTCTATGTGTGTTCTCAAAGGAGGCAGCAGTGCTGTGGATGGTGTGTCTCCATCTCTCTGGACTGGAGGCCAGAGTGGAGCACTGATGGCAGTCAGTATGGGCAAAGCTGAGGGATTGTTTCGGGGAGTCCTTGTATCTCCTCTTTGGGGCTCCTCTGTTGTGGCATCTGGTGGCAAGTTCACCACAGAGCACAATCTTAGGGAGGCAGTGATCCTCCATCCTGGAGACGTGCCCTGCCCAGCACAGCTGCATCCTCAGTAGCATGGCCTCAGTACTGGTGACCCCTGCCTGTTCAAGGACAGTGACATTGGTCACGTAGTCAGTCCAGTGGATGTTTAGGGTTGTACAGAGGCAGCACTGATGGAAGCATTCCAGGAATCACAGGTGGTGTCAGTAGATGACCCATGATTCAGACCCATATAAAAGAGTAGACAGTACAATAGCTCTGTAGACACCAGTCTTTGTACTTTTCTTCAGGTGTTTATTGCTAAAGACTCTTTTATGAAGTCTCCCAAATGTTCTGTATACCTTTGCTGACCTGTTGTCTCTCTTTGTCAGTCTTGGAGTCTGAGGAAATAATGCATCCCAGATAGCTGAACTGCTGGACTGACTTAAGCTCTGATTCGCCTATAGTGATGTGGGGATGATGGAAGTCTTCCTGTGGTGCAGGCTGGTAGAGATCTGTCTTCTTCAAGTTGACTTCCATCCCAAAAAGATCCGCAGCCTCTGCAAAGCAGGGTGTTATGCCCTGCAGAGCTGCTTCTGTGTGAGCAACGAGGGCAGCATCGTCAGCAAAAAGAGCTCTAGGGCCTGGTGATTTAGGGTCTTGGTGTGGGCCTTCAGTCACCGCAGGCTGAATAGGCTCCTATCGGTACCATATCGGATGTAAATGCCATTTTCGTCATTGAGGTCTGCTGTGGCCCTTTGGAGCATCATGCTGAAGAAGATTGTGAATAGAGTGGGTGTGAGAACACAGCCTTGTTTCACACCACATTGATTATTGGGAAGGATTCAGAGACTGCATCACCATGTCTGACTTGGCCCTGCTGATCCTCATATCGCAGGATGATCATTCTGGGGAACTTGTGGGAGCTTCCTAATCATTCCAAGATTTGTCACAGGCCCTTTCTACTCACAGTGTCAAAAGCTTTAGTGAGGTCAATGAATGTCACATAAAGACCTTTGTTCTGTTCCCTATGCTTCTCCTGCAGTTGTCTGAGAACAAATACTATGTCTGTGTTACTCCTATTGGCTCTGAAACCATATTGGCTTTCAGGTAGAACGTCCTCTGCTATAGCAGGTACTAATCTGTTCAAACGTATTCTTGCTAAGATTTTTCCAGCAATGGAGAGCAGTTATCCCTCAGTAGTTGGAGCAGTTTTATTTTTCTCCTTTCTTCTTGTAGAGGGTGATGATGACTGCATCACAGAATTCTGGTGGTAATTTGCCTTGTTCCCAACAACTCACAAGGAGCTCGTGAAATTTAGCATGGAGTGCTTGGCCTCCATGCTTCCATATTTCAGATGGGATTCCACCAACCCCAGCTGCCTTGCCAGTTTTCAGTTGCTGTGTGGCTTTAAAAGTCTCTCCCCAAATAGGGGCTATGTCCAATTAGGTTTTCACCAGTTGTTGTGTAATGTGATGAATTGCTGAGCCTTGGACTACATGGCTGGCATTCAAGAGAGTCTGAAAATACTCAGACCAGTGGTTCGGGGTGGAGGTTTTATCTGTCAGAAGTATTTGGCCATCTGTACCAAGTAGGGGGCTTAGGACCTGGTGTGTGGGTCCATATACTACTTCATAGAGCCCTCTGTGGTAACTGCACATAGTTCAGTCTCCTCTGCTAAGTTGATCCACCACTTGTTCTGGATGTCTCAAAGTTTCTGTTGGAGCTTACTGCATGCAAGATGAAAAGCTGCTTTTCTTACACGGTAAGATGGCTGAGAAAGGTGTGCTTGGTGAGAGTTTCTCTTCTTTTTCAACAATTCTTGGATCTCTTTGTTGTTTTAATCAAACCAGTCTTTGTTTTTCTTTGAGGACAACCCTAGGGATTCTTCAGAGATCTGCAGGATGCTATTTTTAATGTGTTGCCAAAGCGCTTCAGGAGAGGGATCCATGGGATGATCTAAAAGTCTAGCTTGAAGGGTTATCTGTTTCTCACTGTATCTTTTTGAAGATCATTAACTTTGAGTGTCCTCCTTGGGATGCCACAACTCTTGGGTTTGGTCTTAAAGTAGAAGGAAAGTTTACATACTCACAAGGTGGTGGTCTGTATGACATTCTACGCTGGGCATTGCTCAGGTATGAAGAACATCACGAACATTTCTCTGGTGCACTAAGACATAGTCAATGGAGTGCCAGTTCTTGGATTGAGGATGCGTCCAGGTTGTCTTCAGGCTGTCTTTCTGTTGGAAGATAGTGTTGGTGATGATGAGCTGCTGCTCAGCACAACATTCTGGCAGGATACGTCCATTGTCATTACAGTTTCCAACACCATGCTTGCCTAATACTCCTTTCCAGGCTTCATAGTTCTTTCCTACTCTCGTATTGAAGTCACCAAAGATTATGATCACATCACCTGCAGGAACCTTTCGGGTGAGATGGCGCAGGTCAATGTAGACTCTGACTTCTTCTGCATGGTCAGCTTGGAGGGTTGGGGCATAAATACTGAAGAGAACAACATGTTTCTTCTTGTGTAGTGGGAGCATAAGGAAATAATGCGATCAGAATGACCTGTAGGTAAATTTTCAAGCCTCACGAGAACAAAGAGAAAGATTTTCTTTCTGTTTCATAACAAATAAATCTTGTTAAGTTGGAGCTGACTTGAGATTGACCTTGAAGCTCTCAAGCTCGAACAATTATGTAACCAGGCAAACCTAGGGTCATGGTAAGAAGGACAGCAACCATCTAAGAAGTGACTTGGGGAAATGGATAAGTGGAGGAGAACACTAATTCAAGGGAAGTTCTTTATCTTTCTGGATTTCTTCTTGAATTATCATTGAAAAAAGTGTCAAGCAAAAAGGAGCAGAAGAAATAGCAAAAAGTTATGCAACAGCACACAATAGTAGCACTTAACAATAAATGAAACTCTGCTTTAGGATATTGATTGTCTTTCCAGTTTCCCAGGGTATAGCAAACAGTCTCATGGTAACCATAACCAAACATGTAATAATGACACATGCTTGTGCAGTGCACAAATTTATCATGGTCTCAGATATTTTTTACTCAATACAAAAATTAATTGTTCATAAGCATTTTCATGAATATGTTTCATGGGAATTAAAGGCATGATATAAGCACATTTAAATCTTCTGCAGTTCAACATAACACTTAATTCTACATATACCTGTACCTCTAGCAAAATCTAGGCAAATTAAGTAGGATTTAAGCAAATTAGTATCATCAGGGTCCAGAACTACCAATCAAGCACCTGTGGTGAGGCAGCATAATTTACCCTAGATGGGACCTTGACCAAACTGGAATGTATATCTTCTGATACCCAAGACAGCTTGGTTAGCACTAGCTCCGATATCTCTATGAACTAGCAATATAAAGAAAGTTTAATCTAAATCCTTCATTTCTTTGTCCTTTAAATACAACCAGAATCAAATCAACAGCCTCCAAAATGACTAGTTGCCAAGTGAAACCAAGTATCTATGTTCCTAACCTTACATTTACTCCCCTGAATTTCATAAATCAAGGTGCAATGAGCAGCTGTTGGGTTAGTCCTGTTGGTTATTTTGCAGAGGAAAAGACTTATATGTTAGTAGCTACTTCTAGACTCCTAGAAAACAAGAGGAGGATTTTTCATTGGATCACTGATTATATTTTAAAAAACACAAAACATTTCATCTCATTCTGAGCAATTTTTTTTCCTTTTTTTTTTTTTTCCCCTAATTCCAGTGCTGGAATGAATTGTGCTTATTGATTGCTATAGTTTTAGTTTATTATTGTGGACAGTGCAGCACAAAACAGGCAGCTTTGAGAATGCCTTTTGTTGGGACTGTCAATAGTATGCTGAGTTAGTCTTCTAGTTTCTACTCTGCAGTCTGCCCTGAGGATAAATTTTCTTTATCAGTGAAAGCACACATCTTATTTCAAGCCTGAGTTTGCTGAGTTCCACCTTCTTTTATTGCTTTGTCTGCTGTATTAAAAGCCTTGTAGTATTATTGCATTAGTCATTTCTCAAATGTTGATGAACCAAGATTCAAAAGAAAATGTATAGTCCAATAATGGTTTTACAGAGCCGTCCTGCAAGACCTTGGTAATGTATGCAAAGTCAGGAAATTCATCAACAATCACATCATGGGTGTCAGTAACCTTTTTAGGCACTGACTTTGCAATTAAATATCGTGAATCAACTTGTTGGGTCTCTGTCAATCAACAACATGTGCCATGAATAAGAGATGTCAGGTAAAACTCATGGTGCTGACATATGTCATAGTTTGCTCAGGACTTTGCCCTCCCTGTTGCAGTTCTGCTTTCCATCCTTAGTTTATAAATGAACATATTCCTTCCCAGACATGGATAAACCAATATTTACATCAAATTCTCACAATGTGATCAACTCACAGAATGAGTACAGATCCATTGGGGCATTTGTAAATAGGGATTATTTTCAGTAAGTGTAAATGCCGTGCTGAATGGTTACTGCAGTGTCTGAGTCGGGTTTGTCCTCTTCTGTTGTAGTTTAAACTATTACAGGGTAAGGTGAATTATGTTTTGTGAAATTTTTAACATTTGGCTATGTTAAAGTGTTCTCTACTCATTCATCCCCACTGGTGAGAGACAAAAGTACAGGATTTCCCCTGTCTTCACCAGATAACATTAAGATCATTGTGCATCGAAACTTAACATTTTAAAAATTTTATAAGTAGACTCATCAGAGTATTAGAGCTATGAATACTCTCTTAAAGTAGAAAACAAAATAACTGCACATGGAATAAAAATTTCCCAATTAAATTCATAATCTCTTTTTCATTCCAGGTTTACAAATAATCTTGCACGATGTTCTGCAACGTGACTTAGCAAACAAATCTAAACAGTACTTGGTAATTTTTGGAAACCATAAGGTGAAGCTACACTTAAATTAGCTGTCACTTGAAATTTCAAGCTGCAATAATGGGTTTATTGAAGATGGTGGGGAAGGGGAGAGATTGTTAATGTTTATATAATAGAGACTTCTGATCAGGACTAATTTTTGTGCCTTCTGCAATTACTCACCTTCGTTCTGAAACACTTGTTGGATATTACAGAGCTTACTTAATCGCAGATCTGCCCTTGAAAACCTCTGAAGGACAAAATTTAATACATACACCTAAGGTCTTTTTTTTAATTATCTTATTCATTCTTCTCCATAGCCGATGACATGGGTATTATTTAGATATTATTCATAGACATTACAGTAGCTTTTAGAATTTTATAAAGCACATCTCAAGTAGTTTGGAAAAGATCTTGGAGGAAAATAAAAAAGATTCTCATTTTAATTCATTAATAGTAATCTGGAATCCTTTTTTCAAAAAAAAGTAGGATAGTTGATGTGTAACTTGAGAACACTACTGAAAATATATTTGTTTGTTTGTTCATTTGTTCATTTCTTTTTTAAAGGATCATTCATTTTCACCTTTTCTCTTTAAATCAACATATTTATTTTTTTTCTACCAGATTAGGACTGAACTACACTTCAGTATTAAAATGAGCTTTACAGAAAAGAGGCAGAGAGACTGTTTTAAAGACAATAGTACTAGATTAATTTTTCTAAAGTTATTGGAATGAGCAGACCCTGCAAGGACCCAACATCCAGACTGCTTAAAAGCCTTCCCAGCTCAACCAGCCTATGCAAATCTGTTGACACCATCCACGTGAAGTGAATAATGAAACATCCAGGTAAATTGCAGCTCATCTCAGACAGAGAGGACGGATTATGTATGTACCTACTGCTGAAGGACACTGATTGAGCTTCTGTTCATCCTTTAAGTGTAATATTATCCCTTAATGCTGACAGGAATTTTGTGGAGTTTGATGAAGGAGAAATGTCAAGTCCTGCACCTGTGGATGAATAATCCCATCTACCAGTAAAGACTGAGAATCACAACTGAGAAAGTGACTTTGCAGACAAGATCACAAGGTCCTGAGGGACAACAAGTTGACTGTGAGCCAGCAGTGTGCTCTTTTGGCAAAGAGGTGATCCTTCTTCTCTGCTTAGCACGGAGGAGGCAGCATCTTAGTGCTGTGCCCATTTCTGGGTTCCCTTGTACAAAAGGGAGATGGACATACTGGAACAAGTCCAGAGAAGCGTGTGTATCTGCTGCCTATGGGGAATATATGCTCTGTCACTCTGCAGGGCAGCTGGGAAGAGTAACCATTTCTGTTAGAAAAGGAAGGGAAAAAAAATCTGCTAAAACTCAGCCTACCAGGTTTTGCTCTCCCTAAAAGAAAATTCAATTTGTCCCAGTGAAAAGTGACTGTGTTGGGCACCTGAGCCTAATTCCATCAACTGAAGATTAACTGATAAACACCTATTTTCTATAAACAATCTTCTGAAAGCCTAAAAAGGTACAAGCAACAATTTTTGTACTTGTGCAAGTTGTGCAGCTCCTTTTTAGATTGATGGACAGGACTTTTGCAGACCCTCAAAGGACGAATGCAAATCCACATGCCATATTTGGCATGTGATCAGATTAATATCTCCAGACAAATGATTTTTACAGAACTGGATGCATGATGCTTTACCTTATTGAAAGATGTCTGTATTTAGTGTGTAAGTAACCTGAGCAATTGAAAACTTAATGGAGGGGAGTATGACAGGCAATAGTAGACTAAATAGTAAAATGTATATCTTCTGATTAGATTTAAATTATGGAGACCCATGAATTATGTTCTTTAGATTCTATCTGTTGGACAATTTTGTTCTACTTATTTCATAGGATGATAACACCTACTGTTTTTCATGCTGTTTTAGATAAAGAAATCTGGGGGACAAATGGAATGTGAAGTAGAGCTTTGTGGCTGGTCCAGGCTGAATGAGTCCAAGCTTGAAGGAGTAGGGTAAGGAATCAAGAAGAGTCTGAGTTTAGTATTCATCCAGTGAAGGAACAGAATATGATACCAGACTGAAGAGACAAATATTGTTTTTGAGAAATAACTCATACGTAGAAAGTGATAGTACATAAAATAGTTTGCAGTCGGGGAAGAGCTGGAAGACCCTTGCTCACAAGCTTTATTTGGAATAACAAAAGCATTTGTACAAATCAAAGCATGCTTATAGGTAATTCAAAAACAGAAAGGGAGGATAAATTTATCAAAGAAATTGTTTGCTGCAAATAGTTCTCCCAGCTCCTTCATCTGTATCTAATTGGCTATCACTAAGCATTGGAAATGCTGAGACACTTAAAGAATTGTGTAACAGGCATTCCATTATGTAATTAAGGATCATTAACTATATTAATGATTTTTCTAATTTTTATATTTTTAATCAATCAGTAATGCTTTGTGTCAGGACTATACTTTCAAATAACCCTGCACCAATGAAAAAGATACATCTTGCTTATCTAACTCCTGCAGGTAATTCACACAAAAGATACAGTCTGAATAAATCTTGAGAAAGCTCAAATAAAAGCCAGATGACTTGATCACACCTCACTAGAGGATTAAGAAAAATGGAGACTGGCAAACCTAATATTTCTAGGAAGTCACTAGAGAGTTTATGAAATCTCAAGGGGGAAAAAACATAATACATATGGGCAGGCAACATACAAGACAAAAAGACTGCTGAAGAAGAACTGTAGGACTGTCAATATGAAAACTACAGTTTTTAGCATCTGCCATGTGAAAATTAAATTTAAAAATTAAATTTAAATACTTTTCTGTGAATATTCTGATGGCTCTTTCTAAAAGTCTTTGTAGCCACCAGTAGCTGCACAGTGCTGCTGCACATGTATGTAGAAAACACTTTTCATGTAATGTAAAGGTGCTAAATGGCCACATTTATTTCATGTTAAAATTCGGGGGGGGGGGGGGGGC